>JACEFZ010024016.1:345000-520000 GCA_014155875.1 Cepaea nemoralis | reverse complement strand
AGCCTGGGTTCTCAAAAAAAAGTCGCTTAAAAGTCGACAGGGTCGACTTCATTGCACCGGGTTTTATCCCATATGGCTCGGTCTCTTTCTGCAGCGCGGAAAGCGTCGCACAAAGCACGAACTCCGTAGCTTTTAGCGACGACCCACAGGAGTCTCCGAAACATTTAACTCGTAATCCGAAGGGCGCGGCCCGAAATCGAACCCACAACCTTCGGAGAACGAGTCAAACGGCTTGACCACTTCGCCACAGAGACTCCCTAGCCTGGGTTCTCTGTGTATTATGACATACTGATATGTATGTGATGCTTCTCCACAGTATTAAATGTGGAATATTCCAGACAGTTCTAGCACACGACAATTAAGATGGGTCATGCATGGTGAATGTATGGATACACATTTATATTCACCGATATCAAGAGTAGGGTACTCTAAGTGGCAACAACAAAATGACATCCAGAAAGATGGAAAGAAACTTCGGAAAGGACATGCTGTTCGTAGAGGACAATAAAGAGAAACAATGGCTTTTTTAAGTGATGCGAAGACAGTTTTCTTTCAATACTGAAGAGCAGAAACAGTACATCGCGAACTAGCAAACCTAAGGACGGCATTACATGACCGCTGAAAGAAGTACAGAATATGTGTAATGGATCCCTTCACTTCGCAACATACAGGGTGTATTTTTAATGACTGTGTAGTGTTTTAAACATTTTTGCGGTCCAAGTTTTGTATTTACCTATTATGTTGCATGAACTTTACGGAGGGTGAATACAAAACTTGGACCGGTAATATTTTCAAACAATGCACAGTCATTAAAAGTACACCGTATACATGTGTTTATTTTTTTTTTCTTCTCCTCCATTGTTTTGCAGAGACAGCCGGTGAGGCTGATTTTGATTTCCCTTACATGACAATGACATTTTCTGAGGAAAATGCAAAGAATACCATGGACAGACAGAAAAACCAATGACCAAGTACTACAGGAGACACATGAAAATCGTAGACTGATTAGAGAAATTAGACGAAGACAGTCAAAATTTTTTGGACATGTTATGAGAAGAAATGGATTGGAGAACTTATTGACAACTGGCAAGATCGAGGGGCACAGACCACGAGGAAGACCGAGAGGAAAATACCTGGATGGCTTGGTCACATGGCATGGACGAGACAGGAACACTGAGCTGATCCATGACTCTGGTGACCGAGTGAAATGGCAAGTCATGACGCCCACGCTTTCCGGCATGGCACATGATTGATTGATACATGACAATGAAGTCGACGCGATGAAACATTAGCAAAGAGAAAAGTATGTTGTCTTACACCCGCTCCATTTGAGGACAAACTCTTTAGGGATATCAACAAGCTTAAGTTGATTGTTCCTTTCTTTGCATTTATTTATATAGACGTCTAAAGGTGAACGAAGAAGAGAAGTTTACTAGTGAAATGTTAATTAAAATGTGCCTGCGAATACTGCTACACTTCATGTGCGACAATCAAATGTACATGTACAGAAACAATCTAACAGAAGTAACAGCGGACATTTGCATGACGAGAGAATGTATTAGCCACATGAACACTCACTTAGATCGCAACGTGATCCTCTATAGCCGCTCTCACATCCAAGATCACAAGCACCATTAAAGCGGGAACATGATCTCACATCGAATATGTCCTTGACACAGAATTTACTACAGTCTGTCACACATCCAGACCCGTATTGTCCAGGGCTGCAGGCTGCGAAGACAACATTGTAAATATGCGTATCATAAACAAATTGTGTATATACATTAATCATAAACCATGTAGATTATATGTATTCACCGAGATGCGAACACTGAAGAACAGGCACTCATCCGTAACATCACATCCCATTGCCATGATCCTATACCAGGTCATGGAGTGCTGACAGTATAGAGTGCTGAGCTTCACGCAATTTGGCGTGAGGATAGGATTCAGTTCATAGATTCACGCTTTGCTGGATAAGAGCAAACCCAGCGACTCCTTCAAGTCGTTCAAGTTTGGACCGAGTTCGGGGTCGGACCGGTTGAAGCCGAATAATGGCTATGGCAGCATCCCACCTTGCGGCCACTTTTAGTGTGAATGCAAATGTTATTTGAGAGATCTTATGTCGACAGAGTTTGAATGCAGATCTCAGTTGGGAGATTCTACGTCGACAGAGTTTTACTGCATTGTTTTAAAATGATCTCGATGTGTTTATAGTGTTGTGAAGAAATGACAATGTGTCAAAACTGTATCGTTGTTATGTTATATTAATTCCTTGTGGAGTGGTGTCAGTCATCACATAATGTGTATATAAAGATTGACATTCGGTTAGGCATATGGAAGAGGCTTCTGGAGAATTTAAGTGAAAGTAAAAGATAACATAGTCAGTCTCCAACATTCAGACAGTCTCGGAGAATGCAAGAAGTATTACTAAAGACAATCTATGGTCAAACTAATCAGACCATAATAGCTATAATATTATGTCGCAACTAAATCCCTGTCCCATCGACGAATGAGAAGTCACATATTAAACTACATGGAATACATGCCACATATATAACTAATCAGCGCCTTGGCACCCAGAAAGTGAAGACTTTTGCCGGCATCAAGTTTCAAAGTACTTCAGACAGAACATCATTGGAAAGTATGCCTCCCGGAAAGCTGGGACGACATGATGGAAACAAAAAGGTAAGGACACCCTTAGCTTTAACATCCATGAAGAATCTCTCCATCCAGCTGTGATGAGAGTGATGGTGTTTAAAATACTTGCCACATGATGACGATGTCCCTTGTAGCATCATCATCACCATCAAGTGTGATGCCAGCTGGCGTAGGCGTTCATGTCACTGCACAAATTTCTGTTCCTGGTGTTTTGGATCAACTCTGCTGATGAAATTCCTCCATGCCACCATGAAAATCCAGTCAGCATCATTTCTCTTGGTCGGTCTCTGCCTCTCTTCCCCTCGATCTTTCCAGTTGTCATCGTGTTCTCCAATGCCCCTATTCTCATCACATGACCAAAGAAAGATGTTTGTCTGTTTCTTAATGTTGTATATAATGTTCTAGTTTCATTAGCCTCTTTCAGGCAGTCGTCGTCAGTTACTCTGTCGCTCCAAGGAATTCGCAACATTCGTCTCAGGGGCCATATCTCTGTTGCATCCAAATTATTCCTAAGTTGTCCATTTACATTCCAAGATTCACTGCCATACAGCACGACGCCTATTCTATACAGGCTGAAACATCCAGTGGCATATCCCAAGCCACAAAGATCACACTGCATTGTACTTGTATCAGATTCAACACACATAAAGCAGCCAATCGTGTCCTACGCTTGAGTTCAAAGGGAGCTAACCAAAAAATACTCGAGTGTCTTCTAGATGTCTATTCACTCTTCAATGCCAGGAAGTAATGCAGATTCACATAACACAATTATGGACGACAAAGGACGTTACGGCGAGTAGCCTTCTTCTAACACATATACGAAAAGACAACATGAAACCACGAGGAAGGCACTACAGTGACTACATTAAGGCATAATAACGGGATGAGAAGAGTGGGCGAATGAAAAACATGCGGACAATGAAAGGCAAATGGAAAAAAAAAGTCCTACTTATCTCGAAGACCCAGTCTCAACTTCAATCCGTTATAACGATTTATTGTTGTCCCGGTAGTGTCTTCCATGTGTTTTTATGTTGTCTGCTCGTTTCTTTGTTTGCTGATAAAGTAAATCGCAGCAAAGTCCTTTGTTTTCTGTAAATGTGTTCTCTAAAGCTGCATTACTTCGTGCTATTTTATATTATTTAGCTTCCACAACTTTACCGTAGTTCCACTAATTGTACCATACCTTCTGATGTTATGGAACAGACCGGAAAAGATAAGAAACTAAACCCACGCGGTGTTCCATAACTGAAGCCACCAATGCCCCTGTGTGTAGCACATACCAGAGTTTATCTTACTATTATATTCATAATCTGAAGCTATCAGGCAAGCAGGACAAGAAGAGAGTGTAAATCTCATCGTTCTCACGGTATTTCCAGTGAATGTCTGAGATTTACCTAACTCTTTGCACAAATCTGCTACCATATGGATTGAATTACGTCAGCGGAAATAATAACTCTAAGTGTCAACTTAATTATCACAGCGTGGCGTCGTTAAGGAGATAGACGATTGGTTAACCCAGCTGTGCTTGGCGTCTGAAAGTCTTCGGCTAATACCGGCAAAATCGGAAATCGAAATTTGAAAATGTGACTTCAGAGAGACATCGTCTTATGGTTTTTCGTTTTGGAGTTCATTTTGCTTTTGTTCTCTTTTGGATTGAGTTAAGCTCAACCTTTTACAAGCACATTATGACGATGCCTGATAAAAATGTAATAATGGTAATATGTTGTCTATATGTAAAATTGTGCATCTGTGAAATTAATGTTTCACTGAGAAGATAACATGATTGCTCGCTTTCTGAAATGACTTCTGCACATATTCCACTGATGATTTTTACCATGCTTAAGTTCCATCTCCTGTGAATGATATTTCAATGTGCTATAGGAATGTCGTTTCACTATAAACGCACATCACGATAATGTTCCTTATGCTATAGAAATAGTTTGATCAATGCATATCACAAGCATTCTTCTTTATGCTGTGGAAATTGTTCTTAAGAGTTTATTTTCTTGAACTAATGTGCACTTACATGTGATTCTCCATTTTTACATCTTTCTTGAATATGCTTGGCGAATTTCGTAGTGAATGCAATGTCATTTATACAACAACAGTGAATGCATAGTGAGAGCAACTGGAGGACACTCAGAACCCTTCACCATAAGATCTGGAGTACGACAAGGTTGTGTCCTGTCCCCTCTCTTGTTCATAACATATATAGACAACATATGTAAAGAAACCAGCCAAGCAGAGACAGCAAGAATACCGCATGACGAGAACACAGAAGAAGAACCATCTGCAAATCTAACCATTAGAGAACTCCTGTTTGCGGACGACCAAGCACTAACAGCAACATCAGAAGCTGAATTACAAGACCACATGAATAGTCTAAACGAAATGTGTAGGGAACATAACATGAAAATTAGCACAAGCAAAACAGAGATAATGACTATAACTAAAGAAGAACAAACAGCAACAATTCACCTAAACGAACAACCCTTGAAACAAGTAAAGAGCTTCAAGTACCTAGGAAGTATAATATCATCAAATGGCAGATCAGAAGACGAGATCGAAAATAGTGCAATAAGGCAAATCAACTCATTGGACAAATGGCACCAATACTAAAGAACAAACATGTATCAATAACTACTAAGAAAGCACTTTACAACACAATCTTCCTACCAACTCTGTGCTACCAATGCCAAACCTGGACAATGACAGAAAAAGAGAAAAGAAAAATCACAACAACAGAAATGAGGTTCCTGAGAAGAATACTCAACGTATCAGATAAGATCAGAAATGAAGAAATCAGAACTAAAGTGGGGGTTAAAGCTGCTCTAGATTTTATTAGAAAGCAGCAAGTCAAATGGTTTGGCCATGCAAGTAGGCTACCAGTCAACAGCATGCCACAACAAGCAGTGATGTACAGACCAGAAGGAAACAGAGGAAGAGGCCGACCACGTAAACGTTGGACGGAGGGAATAACAGAATCCATGGGAATGTCGATATACGAAGCCCATAACCGGGCACTCTCACGAAGTTTATACTTCACCTCGACACCGCAAGGTACAAGAGGAACATGATGAGATGAGATGAGATGCAATATTATTTTTCTGAGATTATTGCTCATGTAGAAAAGAACGATAGATACATGGTTCATGATTTTGCAGGACGCTGCACTCAAGGCCAGCATTGTTCAATGGCTGTTAATGACTTCGCAGAATTATGCATTTAATGATTTGTCACATGCTTTCTGAATGATTGCCATAACGCAGTTCGTTACTGAATTTTCGTGCAACTATAACGCTTGTAAAAGGGACAGGATTTAGAACCACGTCTTTAACTTCTGCTCAATCGAGACAGGCTGAGAAGGTCATTACGTTTATGCGTTCGAATCTTTGTTGATGTTATGAGATAGATGCTATCTATCCGGTGATTTTCTCATTATTTCTTATGAACATTATTTCATGAAATGATTTATGCGTTTTCTGGTTTATAAATGTCGCACATATAAAAGTTGATTGACTGAATTTTTTCCTGACTGCTGGAGGAGATATGTTCGAATTTGACCCCTGTAGGAAAAGGCAGTTATGAAATGAGTGTACCATACAACGGGAGTATTGACCGGTCTTGCAGATATGGTATGAGATGATAAGATCTTACCATGACGTTGTGTCTAATTATGACGTCTTTATCTTATCATGACGTCTTTATCTCATCTTAATGTCTCTGTGTCAAACACGAATAGCTGTTGTTCCCTGTACAGATTTCAGTCGCACTCCATTAAATGTTTGATCAAATTCGATTACTAGAGAAGAGGGTTAGGTGATCCCACTTCTGAGTGGCATCAACCTCCTTTCTCCTCTTTTTGTCTCCCCACCCCCTTTCTGTTTCTTCGAGATGAAATGTGGTTTCATTTTTTCAAATGTATAGTGGTTGGTGTTTGTGTTTATATCACCAGAAATAGGTGGTGTCTTTTTGGCCTTACCGTCATGAACTTAGTCCTACTTACTTGGTCTGCTGATGATTGTTGAGTTGTTCAAAACCACCAAGATATACCACGGGACGGTCTTAGTCATCTCTGATGAATCGAGTAATTTACCTTTTGGTCAACCTAAAGAGTAGATCCCTGTTAACTAGAATGCCGACCCGATCTCAACAACATCGAGCCTTTCCGTCTCAAGTTCAGTACACCAGTACTGTAAATTAGACTATCCATATCCATCATATTGCCCTATGCGAAGTGACAGTTACGTTACTAAAGATGGATTATCAACGCCCAGAGAAGCTTTATCTTATCCAGTCCCATCAGTTGGTGATGAAGTATTTATAGTGGAAAAGACATTGTTAGAGACTTTCCCTAGTGTCGCAAAGCGATGGACATAAACAACTGGTATTAAGAGTTGTATTGGTTCGTAACATACACATTCATTGGATTTAAGTTAAAAGACTCTACACATCCTTAACGGATATCATTTATACTTAACAACTAGATACAATTGGTTTATCGTTATCGTATATTACATTTGAATTTCCTTATGTTTGCCAAATGTGTTGTAAGTTGTTTTTGTTTTTAAACATAAACATCCAATATCTACCCGAAACTCATTCATTTGTCCCAATATATTGTTTGATTTAGAACACGAGTTCGAGCCTATTCCTTGTTGAATTTTGTTCAGCATTTTGTTTAATACAGTTAGTGCCATACACATTGTTTATAATTTATCTCGTGAGTTGCAGTTGGCTGAGAGATTACACGTGGGCAAAATCTAGTTTTCAGAGTTAGCAGACTCCTCTTTGTCCACGGTAACTTATCAGGCTCGCTATTCCTTCTATAGGAAGACATATCTGTCTTGTTCCACAATTGGGGTTTCGTGAGCCGTTTTCCAGGGTTTCTTGTGATGGCTGAGTAAGAGGGAATAGTAACCCATTCCTCCCGAGAATGCCCTTTTACATTGTTTTCATTACGTCACATCCACAACATTCTAAAGATTACACACGAACGATGCTAGTTGAAGACCTGAGCTGAACATGTCATGAGCAAGGGTTCCACACCTGGACTCGTCACTTACCTAAGTGAGGGAAAGATTGGCCATCTAATCCTCCTTGCTCTCAGACCTACACAATTTGATGGCGTTATGACATCACAGTCTATAGCAGGAAACTGATGCGGGACACATTTTAAACAATAAGACATGAGGATAAACTGATCATGAATAAAGCTCGGTTATTACTCACGCATCGAGCAGTTTTCTCCTTGATAGCCACTTGCACACCCAGACGGGCATCCCCCGGTGCTAACAAAACATGGCTGCCTACCCTCACAATTACACTTGTGCTCACACTCCCGCCCGTACTGTCCATCGGGGCAGATTGAATCTGCAGTAGAAACTTTCATATACAATAAATTTGCTTACAGAGGGATAAGGTATTACTTATCTTCTTCGTTGTTATTATCATAATCATCGTGATCATCATGTGCAATGCTATGCAACACAGGTGATCATGCTGCTTCAGAAACATCTGTTCTGTGTTTTAAGTGTAACTGCTGATCATCGAACATGCCACTCTGTCTTCCACTATCTCTTTTTCATGAGGATATTATTATAGTTAAGTCTGTCAAGATATTCCATGTCATAATATGTTACTATTCTAGTTAAGTCGTGGCAATGTGTTCCATGTCATAATATGTTACCATTCTAGATGGGTATGTGAATGTATTCCCAGTTTTAATATGTTACTATTCTAGTTAACTCTGTCAATATGCTCCATGTTTTATAATAGTCCGTAAGTTACTATTGTAGTTAACTCTGACAAGATAGCCATGTTTCTTAATATGTTACTAGTCTAGTTAAGGCTGTTAAGATGTTCCATGCTTTAATATGTTACTAAGCTAGTTAACTATGTCAATGTGAACAATGTTTCATAATATGTTACTATTCTAGATAACTGTCAATGTGTTCCATGTTTTAATATGTTACTATTATAGTTAAGTCTGTCACGATGTTCCATGTTTTAATATGTTACTATTCTAAATAGCTGTGTCAATATATACCATGTCTTAATATGTTTCTTTCTAGTTAACTCTGTCAAGATTTGCCATCTTTTAATGTGTTACTGATCTAGTTAACTCTGTAAATCTGTTCCATGATTCTCAGTATTGTCTGACAATAAAATATTGAACATATCAGGTAATAAAACACAGCCTTGTCTAACTCCTCTATTACTCTGTTTGAATTCATGCAGTTCTCCGTCGTTTCTGATGGCTCCCAATATACTATATATTCTGCATCCAACTAGACAGAAAATGTAGACAAGAATATCCAGCTGCTGTGGAGGCGGAAGTACAAGCTTTGATTTTAGAGAATTCGTTAGACGGTGATGCTGTCATATACACAGATGGGTCGGTCATCCGACATGTGAGAAGCTCGTGGGCCTTTACGACGCAGGCCAGAGGGAGAATTGTGAAGGAGGACTCTGGTGCTTTTGCTGAGACCACAAGTAGCCAGACTATGGAAGTCATGGCAGTAAGTAAAGCAATAACATGGCTCGAGACACAGACATTCACTAGGGCATGTTTCCTTAGCGACTCAATGAGAATGTTTAAGAGGATAGAGATAGGGTGGATCCGAAGAGAGCGGTCTCGGCTGGCAAAGATTAGTTTCATCTTCGTGCCAGGGCATGCGGGAGTACAAGGAAATGAGCGGGCTGACAAGCTCGCAGGTAACACTCCGGTGGAGGGCGGACGCGCCATGGACCTGGCTGACATTCTGAATGCTCAACGAGAAGTAAGACTGTTGCGAGAACCAAGCGATGACTGTGAATCTACAACCATGGCCAGACTGCGAGAACTGCAAATTAAAAGAGGGGTGGCCAAACAAGAACACTACGCAGGAAGCCAAAGAAGATTGATAAACCAACACAGAACTGGTGTCGTTAGCCGCTACACGCTGCGGGATTTGCTGAGGAGGGGATCCGAGCACTTATGGACTGAATGGTTCGATGAGCAATGAGGATGATCTGTCGACTAACTAACTAACTAACTAACTAACTAACTAACTGACTGACTGACTGACTGACTGTCTGACTGACTGACTGACTGACTGACTGACTGACTAACTAACTAACTAATTAACTTGGGAGACTGCTGCCAAAGACCGAAATTCGTGGCGTACATCATTACACAAGGATGTAGTTACTTGTGAAGCAAAACGGACCGCAAGAGTTGTGGGGAAAAAACGCTGGACAGAAAAACCACTGTAGGAGATCCTCCTCATTCTTTGCCCACATTTTTAAAGAACATTTCGAGCCAGAATAGACCTTACCAGCCATCTTAGAACTTCACGACTCCAAACTTTCAACCCCACTGGATGAAAAGAATGATCATCATCATTCTTGATGGACAAACACTATTTATTAATGATAACTGAAATGTGTTTCTTCACTCATTAACTTGACTGTCACAACAATATTACTGTCTGTATCTATGTTAGTATATGCTTCTCTTGTGAAGACTAAGTTATCATAGCTTGCGGCTTTCTTTTGTGTTATGTCTGTTTTCTTATGTTATTCATAAATACCAATTAATAATTGGAAGTCTCGCCCGTGCAATGGGGCACATGCCACAGACTGAGGGGATGCAGTTGTCCCCGCAAACTTCGCTTGTCTCGAACAGCAGATTTCTGCTTTTGCGCACAGATTATGGTAAACACACACCATATGGATGATAACAACTGAACGTTTACTGTAAGCTGACAGAAAAATCACAGAGACACCATACCTCCATATATCTCCATTTCACACATTTGTAGAAGCTTATCTGGACTGCCACTTGTAATCTGTACAAAGGTCATGTGCAAATGTCCATGTTTAACTGTATACACTGGAAGTATGGCTTGACTGTTCATGTAATGAAAGACTCGAGTGGAACCATTAAAACTTTCAAGTGAGAATCCCTTGAGTCTTTCGGTATAATCTAAAATGAAAAATGTACGGAAGTTATCGGTTACCTTAAACCAGTGGTCATCAAACATTTTTTCACAGCAGGCCGGAGAACCGACAAAATGACGAGCGCGGGCAGCATAATCATTCTGTACACTACTTGCAAGCCAGAAAGAAAAGCTCTGGGAAAGAAAGACGAAAAATTAAGTTTAGCATTCCTTGTTAATTATGGATGAGTGGCGTTCAATGCAGAAAAAACAAAGACAACCAAAATATTTATTGACTAAAAATGTTCTTTAAGAAGGCGATGTTAGTAAAAAACATACTTACATCAGACCTAGTGTGCACATATCCAAATCTTACAAACTAAGCAGCAAAAAAGGTTAGTGAGATTTGTAAAACTGACGTTTGGCTTTCCAGGTATCATCAATGTTTTGTTTGGAATTTCTGCATCCAGTCAAGAGAATTATTTTCATATGTTCATCAGTCAATCTCGTTCGATGTGTTGACTTCACATACTTCATTTTTGAAAATATTTGCTCATAGAAATAAGTTCTTCCAAAACACTGATGCCATACCAGAGGCAAATTTCTTCAGTTTCGGAAACTCAACATCAGGGAGGCATCGGTAAAATTCAACAAGATTTCCTTCTCTTTGCGTCTCTTTCATCAAGTCATTTACTTGCAAACCAACGATCTCCAACTTTAGTTCAATTGGCACATCATCAAGGTTACAATCGAACGGATTCTTGAACAGAATAATGTCGCTCTCAATTCTGTCAAGATCTGACAATCTCTCCAAAAACTACATCTTCAAGTCACGAATAATTTTTTTTTTTTCTGAAACTCGAAGTTGACATCTTCGGCGATTGTAGCGCAAAACTCTTTGAAACAGTGAAAACGAGAAACGTTTTCTCCTTCCAGTTGTTCTTCAAACAATGGCAGATTTCTTCGAAATCCTATGATGATTCTGTAGAGATCACAGACGATGTTATTCTTTCCTTGAAGTTTCAAGTTCAGTTCATTCATGTCGGATGCAATGTCGACCAAACATGACAACTTTGACAGCCAGATAGGAACTGACAGCTGTGGACCATCTTTATCTGTTTCAGTGAGGAAAACATCTATTTCGTTTCGAAGTTTGTAAAAACGAAACAGGACTTTACCGCAGCTGAGCCACTTCACTGATGTGTGATAAGGCAAGTCACAGAATTCAGAATCAATTTCTTCAAGAAAAGCCTGGACCTGACGGTGATTGAGTGCATATCCCCGAATGAAGTTCACAGAGGAAACGACTGGTTTCAGTACACAAGACACATCTAAGTCTTTTCCACAGAGTGGTTGCTGATGTATGATGCAGTGCATAAACAGATTGCTCCGAATTTGCAAATGTCCCAACTGATTCCTGACCTGACCAGCCAGACCCATCCTCACTCCAGCCATGTTTTTTCCTCCATGATCTGTAACACATCGAAGCTGATTCTACTGAAGGTTATAGTCTTGCAACACATCTTTTGCACTTCCACGGAAATGTATTTTCCAGTTGTTGTTCTATGCATGTTGCAAACGGATGCCAACTTTTCCGATATCTGAAAGTCCAAATGGACACCACGAAATGAACATGAGATGTTGTGACGTACTCGAAAGATCAGTAGACTCATCACGCAACAGAGAATACCACAACAAGTTAATATCATTCTCGTGTATATGTAACATTATATTCTCCCCAAGCTCTTCTATTCTTCGCACAACTGAACTTGCCGAAAGGCTGATAGTTCCAGACAAATCGGCTTTCTCAGGACACAAGTAACTTGCTGCTTCCATTATACGCTTTTTGGTGAAGTTGCCATCAGTAAACGGTTTTCCTCGTTATGCCATCTTATGCACTATTTTGTAACTTGTGCGAGTGACGGTTTCATTTTCAGCAAACTTTCTCGTGAAGAGATTTCTTTGTGTTTCTAAACCACGTTTCATGGACTCATATTTCTCAGAGCGTAACTTTCCAGACAACTTTGAATATGTTGATAGGTGTTTTGTTTCGTAGTGACGCCGAAGATTGTACTCTTTCAAAACGGCAACACTTTTGCTGCATATTTCGCAACTGGTTTCTGGTCCTTTGCTTCTACTAAGAAAAGTTTTACTCACAATTCTTCACTGAAAACACGACATTCTGGGTCCACTTTTCTTTTCTTAGTAGCCATAATGAAGAATGAAGTAACCGGGATCTGAAAATGAAAAAGACATTGAATTAGAAACATAATTAACATCCTATTGAAACACAAGAAAAGCAGAGGACCAGAGGTCACTGGTGAATCTAAGGCTCACAACAGGTAGATATAAAGTTTATAGGTACCGTTGTTAATAGAATATATCACATAATAAGGTTTGAAAAATATATAAATAGGGCCGATCTAAATAAACAGCCTAGATTAGTGGTTTTCAATAGGGATTCCGCGTGTGGCAGCCATGTGTTCCGTCGAAACAGACCGAAATCACCCAAATGCAACATTTCTGCCCATTTGGTTAATTACATAAAGTAGGACAGCCACTTGACCCGTCACACAGAGTTCCTTGAACAATGTAAACATTTTCGTAAAGATTTGCTCCAGCGGAAAGGTTGAAAAACAATGACCTAGAGACACCGTGACCGGGAAATTTTTCTGAGCTGGTGATAATATTCTCGTAATAACACGAGGTGTCTATGGTAATCTTATATTCTTATATTCGGCTGCTGTGGACGCAGAAGTATAGGGTTTGATCTTAGAGAATTCTTTGGAGGGTGATGCTGTTATTTACACGTAGGCCTATGTTTCTGTCGTTCGACGCTTTCGTGGACTTTTACTGCTCAGGCTGGAGGGAAAATTGTTAAGGAAGATTCTGGTGCTTTGCCTTGACTACAAGCAGCCTGACTATGGAAGTCATGGCAGTAAGTAAAGCAATAACATAGCACATGAAGATAATGAAAAGGTTACCTTCGCCATGGCGATTCTTGTTCTAATCTCTTCAAAACATGTCCCGTCAGATGTTATGACTGTTCCGAGATAAATGTAGCGATTCACGTATTTAAGAATATTCCCATTTACTTGTATTGATGTTACGTCCCCCAATGGTGATTACGCTCATGTCATCTGAGCTTCTGAAAATATTTTCACTATATAGGCTTATAAATAAGCTCTGGATACATTGCACACCTCTGCCGCACATCTGTCTTAATAGGCTCATATTGACCTACTTCATTATCAATCTTTATGGCAGCCTGCTGTTTCCAATATATATTTTTTACAAGTCTAAGGTCTTTCCCATCAATTTGTAGATCTGCAAGCATTTTCATCATGTTCACGGGTCTTACTTTATCGAGAGCATTTGTGTAGTCAATAAAGCAAAGATGTAGGTCTTTATTTACTACTATAGAACATTCAGTTGATGTTCTCAATATATATACATCATGTACTGTACCCTTTCCTTCTACAAAGCAATATTCTTCTTCTCCTATTTCAGGTTGTATTTTGTTGATCGCATTCGAAGGCGCTTGATTACTTCGAGATTGCAATAAATATAGAATTACCTAGTTCAGGAGGTATATCTGCAGCATTATATATTGTGTTCAGAAATCTGGTGACCTAGTCTATTCCCATATGTCTCTAAGGCATTGATCATTTCTGTTGTGATGTTATCGGGACCCGGGGTCTTGTCAGTTTTCATATGGTTAAGAAGATTCTGAGCTTTCATTTTAAAAATGTGATGGCCTTTCATTATTATTCCGAACATCTTACTGTTCTTCTCTTGTATCATAATAAAGGTATTTCACATAAACTGATGACGCATATAGGACCTAGACTGTGACTCGTATATTATCAATGATGCAATGTTATTTAATGTAACCCACCATGTATATCAGAGATATCTCATCTCATCTCATCATGTTCCTCTTGTATCTTGCGGAGTCGAGGTGAAGTATAAACAGCGGGATAGTGCCCGCTTATGGACTTCATGTATCGATATTCCCATGAACTCTGTTATTCCCTGAGTCCATCGTTTACGTGGTCGGCATCTTCCTCTGCTTGCCTCTGGTCTGTGGAACATTCCTTGTTGTGGTAAACTGTTAGTTGGTAAACTACTTGCATGGCCAAACCATTTGACTTGCTGCCTTCTAATAAAATCTAGTGCTGCTATAACCCCCACTTTAGTCCTGCTTTCTTCATTTCTGATTTTATCTCTTCTTGATACATTGAGTAATCTTCTCAGGAATCGCATTTCTGTTGTTGTGATTTTTCTTTTCTCTTGTTCTGTCATTGTCCAGGTTTGGCATTAGTAACATAGAGTTGGCAGGAAGATTGTGTTGTAAAGTGTTTTCTTAGTAGATATTGATATATGTTTGTTCTTTAGTATTGGTACCATTCGTCCAATGAGTTGGTTTGCCTTATTGCATCTATTTTCGATCTCGTCTTCTGATTTGCCATTTGATGATATTATACTGCCTAGGTACTTGAAACTCTTTACTTATTTCAAAGGATGTTCGTTTAGGTGAATCGTTGTTGTTGTTTTTTTTTTCTTTAGTTATAGTCAATACCCCTGTTTTACTTATGCTAATTTTCATGTTATATTACCTACACATTTCGTTTAGACTATTCATGTGGTCTTGAAATTCAGCTTCTGATTTTTCTATTAGTGCTTGGTCGTCCGCACACAGGAGTCCTCTAATGGTTAGATTTGCAGATGGTTCTTCTTCTGTGTTCTCATGCGATGTTTTTGCGGTCTCTGTTTAGATGGTTTCTTTACATACGTTGTCTATATATGTTATAAAGAAGAGAGGGGACATGACACAACCTTGTCGTACTCCAGATCTTATGGTGAAGGGTTCTGAGTGTCCTCCAGTTGCTCTCACCATGCATTCACTGTTGTTGTATAAACTTCTACATAGGTTTGTTAGATGTATACTCACTCCATATTGTTTAAGGATTTCCCACAGCTTGTTTCTATCTACTCTATTAAATGCCTTTTCTTATTCGACAAAGGCTAAGTAGAGTGTTTCATTGAATTCGACTGATTTTTCTATAAGTTGTCTAAGAGCAAAAATGGCATCTGTGCATTCTGTGTTTTACCTAAATCCAAGTTGTGTTTCGCTTAGCTGGGGTTCTATAATAGTTCTTAATCCTTTTTCAAGAATTTTGCAAAATAAGAGAGAGGGGACAGGACACAACCTTGTCGTACTCCGGATCTTATGGTGAGTATTACACCAGTATTAGCCCAGTATGACTCAACAGTGAAATGCTTCTGTATTGTGTGCAATATCTTTTGCTGCCTTTCTTTTTTCCAAATTGGGATAAGTATGGCGTTTCCCCAGTCCCGTGGTGTCTGTTGTTCTACCCAAACATAGTTTAATAGTCAATGTAGCCATGCTGTTCCTACTATATATATATATATATATATTATATATATATATATATATATATATATATATATATATATATATATATATATATATATATGCCAGGCAGTGTGCGAATGACTATTGGATCAAGTTATGTGAGTCCATTCAAATCGCAAGTGATAAGGGAAACATCAGAAGCATTTATGAAGGAATAAAGAAAACCTGTGGTCCAGTGATCAAAAGTAGTGCACCATTGAAAACCTTGACTGGGGAAATCATCACTGATAAGAAACAGCAGATGGACAGATGGGTAGAGCACTATTTGGAGCTTTACTCAAGTGAGACCAAACTAGCGGATGATGCCCTCAACGCCATAGAAGCTCTACCAACTCTTGACCACCTGGACACACTTCCCACCATAACAGAAGTTAGGTGTGCTATAAATGAACTTGCATCTGGCACAGCTCCAGGTAAGGATGGGAATCCAGTAGAGGTTGTCTGGAGTGGGCAAGACCCACCACTCTACAGATCCACCAGCTAATAGAGCTATGCTGGCGAGAAGGACAAATCCCACAGGATTTCAAAGATCAAGCATCATAACACTGTACAAGACCAAGGGTGATCGGAGCGACTGCAACAACTATAGGGGTATCTCACTTCTGTGTATTGTTGGAAAAGTATTTGCCAGAATTGTTCTGCGCAGACTTCAAGTCCTAGGAGATCAAGTCTACCCCGAATCACAGTGTGGCTTTCGACAGAACCGATCTACCATTGATATGATATTTTCATTGCGACAAATGCAAGAAAAATGCCGTGAACAGAATCAACCACTGTTTATTGCCTTCATCGACCTCACAAAGGCATTTGATTTGGTCAGTCGTGAGGGTCTGCTCAAAGCACTAAAGAAGATTGGCTGCCCACCAACTCTTCTGTCCATTGTGGAATCGTTCCAAACAGGCATGAAGGGTATAATCAAGTTTGATGGTGCAACTTCTGAAGAATTTGAAATCATGAGTGGAGTTAAGCAAGGTTGTGTACTATCTTATCTTTGGAATATACTTTTCACTTCTACTGAAATATGTGTCACAATGTTCTATATAATAACTGAGTGACATGGTCGTTGTCTAGGTTTCAATGTTCCTTATCTGTCACTATGGAGTGTAAGTTGAGCTAGCCTCCTGTCTCATAATACAACCGACCCTCGCAGTGCACATCCACCAGTCATTTAACACGATTGAGTGGCGCACATAATCCTTTAATGCAGAAAGAACACGGACAAACGGAACATAATTATATATCCAGAAACAATATAATCCATAGAATATATATATATATCCTCCTCACAACTTAACACGCACACATCGCTGCTTTCTCAAGGCCTGCTGAATCTCAAATTCACAAGACAGCTATCCAGCTCTTATCCACGACTAGACCTCACACAATACAACCCACACACTGGGTCTAGGCCTGCACTAATTATCCAACCCATTCTGGGTTTTAGGCCTCAATACACTATGTCTGCTGATAAACGGGCTCAGTCTGTAATCCTTCGTCTCAGAATTTCCATCACTGAAAAACCCACAGGGCAGAGTTCTATCACTAACTCCCCTATCATTCACTTGCAGACCACGGACCTATACTTCTCTGGCCCTGACACTCAACTGTCCAAAACATCCGACCCTCAGTCGGTCTCAGCCCCAACTACCCTTCCAGTCTCCTGACTTCACACAAAACTCAACTGTCTCTCGCCCCATCCACCCTGGGGGTCTGCACTCACCCTTACCATTATCTTTCATGGCTGGTTGTTTTTCTCGTAGTCTCGCTACAAAGGTCACTCGCCTCAATGTCAATGACTCAGGCATATGTCATTACCCCCCTCTTAAAAGAAAACGTCGTTTTCAAATGTTGGGAGACTACTACTTATACAATATGTGACCCAGACATATTGCATGGGTAGCCCTAAGTAAGACTCCATCTCACTTCAGGTGCCACCCTAAATAATATATCAAATAATCCTAGGAAACTCCCATATTCCCGACACTTCAATACAACCAACTTTCCATATTGTGTACAACTGCATGAACTAAAACATTGCATAATAATCAATACATCATAGAAGAGCATTATATTTTTGTACCCGCAGGTCTGTTAATATCGTCAATAACACACACACACACCATGTAACTTTGCTAATAATGGTCCATGAATAACTGTCGAGGTGATGCATTGCTTCTGTCTTCCATCCACTATCTGTAGAGTTTGTGCACCGACCCTATATCAGGTGGTTCTTTTCTTGTATCAACCATCCTCTGATACCTGTCGATGCTGTGTCTACCCTTCATGTACCCATGCCTCATGTTTCCTATATCTTTAAAACATCTGTTTGCTAATCCTAACCCTGGTTCAATGATGTCATTAACACTCTTTTGAACTGCGTTAACATTGCTGTCTGCATATTGTACCGTTACACTGGAGTCTCTGTTTAGTCTGACCTCTTTATTAAATCCTGGCCAGTATACCTGACATCCTGCTCTTTGCTGCTTACGCCTTATTCCTATGTGCCCTGCACATGCCCTATCCTGAGCTGTTCTTGTATATCGGTCTCTATGTGCTAACGGTACTACTACTTGCCCACGTGCAGTTCTGCCATCTTAAAACCGGTGAGTGAGAACATTGTTCTTCATTCCGAAGCAATATCTTCCCTTCTTTGATTGCCTATGTCGAACTTTACTACACCCTTGGAAACATTTGTCCAGAGTATTATCTTTTCTCTCGGATTCGTTAACGCTATGTTTGAGATCCATTCTCACCTGCTCTGTTGTACTAGCCTTGTCCTCAGTCCCTGTTTGGTTATCCACTTCACGAGCCTCTTCTATTTCAGCTATACTCTCTAATTTAAGTTTTCTTTTGGTAACTACCTCGTTACTACTGAACCTATGTATCTGGTCCCAATAAACTACTTCTTCTTTTGTGCAATCTTTAACTCCTGGCACATTTCCGATGATCAGATCTGCCACTGGTGAGTCTAAAACACATGCTGTCACTCTTCCTGTGATATATGGTGTTTTCACTGTTATCACGGCTAATGGGTAGAATTCTACTGTCCCACTAAATGTTATGCACCTAATCTTTTTCCCCGTGTAATCCGAGGGATGCACTAATCTCTTTCCAACTCCGATGGATGTACATCCTGAATCCCTAATTGTTAACGCTGGCCTATCATTAACGAATCCATGATGCATCTTCAACCATCCTCCTGCATGCACTGCTGATCCTGCCTTAACTGTGTGTCCACACATTAAAACTGGTTCACTGTCTTTATCAAAAAGAGGTTTGCATCCACTACAACTCTCCTTGTTAAATGTTTCAATCACTTGGGCTGCATTAGAGTTTTCAGTTTCTCCCATCGTACACTTATAGCTGAAATGGTTCTTTTTTCCACATTTGAAACAGATGATCTCCTTCCTTACGTTACTCGTTGGCTCACTGGATGGTTTTACATCACACTGTGCTGCCTTGTGTCTCCAGCTCCCACAATTCCAACATCCGGCATAACTATTTGGGCGTCTCTAAAAATTGCCCCTCTTGTATGGATAATGTCCTGCTCTGCCGAAATCGTTGCCACGAACACCATTGTCTTTAGGTCCTTGTTGCTCATATGTATGTGCCGAATCCACACTTTTCGAACTCGGTCTAATAACTGGATTCTGGTCCTGTTTCTTTAACGCTGCACAGACTATTTCTTCACTCATTTGTCTACCAATACAACTGTTTGGATGTGCAGTCATGTAATTTTGCCCTAACTGAGACATTGTGTCTATGTCCTTTGGTTTACGTTCTTCAAAGAAAGCCACTAAGTTAGTATTGCATGAAGATAATACCTTGTCTCTTAACACTACATCCACTAATTTATTAAAATCTTTCCCTACTTCTGCCAGCTCCATCCATTTATTAAATGTGTTCTTCACTGTATTGACAAAATCTGTAAAATCCTGATTTGTCTCTGGCACTAATTGTCTAAACTTTGTTCTGTATCCATGCTCAGTTAGTTGGAACTTTGTAAGCAGGCGTTGACGCAAAATAGTGTAATTGTTTCTTTCTTCCAAAGGTAAATTAAACATGGTATCTAGGGTCTTACCCGTTAGATACTCGCCTAGTCGCATAGCATACTCGCCTTCTGGGATGCCTAAAGTGTTCGCACTTGCTTCGAACTTCGACAGATAAGCTTCAAGATTATCACGGTCTGTAAAGTATGGCAGTTTTAGTCTCTGTGAGGAATGGGAAGGTCTTCTGCTTTCTTCACTTTGACCCTTAGATGCAAATTCCTAACTTTTTTATAGCAATTTCCGCTTCCATCTTAATCTTCTCTTTCTCAATTTCCATTTTCATTTGTGTCTCTTTCTCTTCCTGTAGACGCTTGTTTTCCATTTCAGCTAACTTTACTTCCTGTAGGTGTTTTTGCTGTTCCATTTCAGCTAACTTCTCTTCCTGTAGGCGTTTTGCCTCGCGTTCATTATGCCTCTCCTCTCTTTCCCAGTGCTGAACTTCTTTCAATTTTGCTTCTGCAAACTCCTGTAATTCTTTCCCCTTCAGGCCTAACCTTTCACCTGCTTCAATATATTCCATTAAAGTAGGCAACTTATACTTGTGGACACGTTGCTGTCTGTCAGCCACCTATCAATATAAAGACTCTGCTGCTAGTCTTTGTGCACCTTCCCTAAGTACACCACTACTCACTGTGTACGTAAATTCGTAGTACTAATAATATCACTCTGTACTCACCCAGTCACTCTACAAGCACTAGGTAGTGATGAGGAGGAGGGAGGTATTATCTATACTCCCTCGAATATATACCAAATATCTGTAGAAAATTTCTGGAAGTATTGTTACACACACACACACACACACACACAAACACACACAAACACACACACACACACACACACACATATATATATATATATATACGTATATATATACGTATACGAACGAATGAATGATACGATAAGTGAAGTCTATAAAACGATAGACCCACAAGCTGAATACACAAAAACGGTGATCACAAAGAAATAAACTACAGTAACATCCACAAGCTTGTGTAAGACGACCACAGTGCGCGTAATATATATAAACTGACACAGACCACTAAACAGTATATATGACGAAAGATCACAATAATATCTGTATCCGAAAAACCAAATGTCATATGTAAATATAATGAAAAGAAAAAAAAATATACAATCAAAATATACACAGATCTGACGTTAGACACAAAAGGACACGGTATATTAATTCGAGACCAACACTGCACCACTGCAGAAAACACAAATCGACCTTTCGATTTACTTCCCAGAAAATATACGGTGCACCTCAAAAAATAACTTTTTGCCCTGTCTCGCGACCTTCGCAAAACAACACAAAACTCTCCTACTCCTGACAAACACTGGACCACATAGAAATAATTGCGGTACACCCGACAACAATATATATGACGATGGGAGCAAACAAAGTGTCCAAATGGTTGGCCGACAATAATGTGCTTATTAACCAGTCGCCAAAAGTTCTTCGTTTGTTTTTAATAGTTTTTAATCGTTCGTTGTAAAATTGTTTGCTCATGACAGTGTAATGATAACAAAGGGATTCAACACAAGGGCGAACATAAAGTCTGGTTTTCGTTCAAAACACTTGTTGTGTTCATTTACAATTCACCATCACGCCACATGAGTCATCTTGACAACAACAGGCCGTGGAAATTTCCTGAGTACTTTCACTCCATCCACCCCCGACTCATACTGTGACCTCAATTTCTCTTTATCACCTTCAGTGGAAAAAATCCTCAGTAAACACATTCCACACAACTTTCTCAGCCCCAACATGGCTGCTCTTTTAACTCCGTGGAAAATCACACTTTACACCGGTCTCCACCGCTGGCCCCTGCTGAGGTTTTCTTTTTCTTTTTAACTATTACCCCGCACCACCTCTTGCTGCGGTAGGGGTACTGTTACTATCCCCGTCGGTCACCTCTCCGTCGAATCAGCAACTGTCAATTCTGTCTGTTTTACAATTCCTCGTACCTCTCCCCTCCCCAAAAGAGTTTATCGCCGCCTTGCGGCCTGTGAAAACATATGCCCCTGTTCCTGGCGTCCCGCCTTGTCTGTTTACGTGTTCTGACTGTCCGGTATCACATTCACCTGTAGTGACCTTCTCGCGAACTGTCTGTGGTGTTCAATCCTATCTTCGTCACACCCACACACACCTGTCAGGATATCGTCCAGCTAGTATCGTAGCGCCGACTTTTCTGTGCCGCAACTTCTCCAGCGCGCTAATCTTGTCTTTATACTGTGGATACGCTCCGCTGTTCACACCCTCTCTCTCTCTCTCTCTCTCTCTCTCTCTCTCTCTCTCTCTCTCTCTCTCTCTCTCTCTCTCTCTCTCTCTCTCTCTCTCTCTCTCTCTCTCTCTCTCTCTGAGTGAGAAATGTTATTTTTACCTGTTTTCTCGTGAACTGTGTATCATTTCTCGGACACTTTTGGCATTGACCGCCTACTGACAATGATGTTTATTCATTGTGCCATAATTGTCGTTGTAATTGGGCATCCGACTAATGTCTCTGATCTTAGTATCCTCTCTAATCGACGAGTTCACAGATAAACAGAATGACAACAATGTCTAAATGGTTCTTGACCGGACGTAGCCTCCCAGATAATGTCACAATGTTCTATATAATAACTGAGTGACAAGGTCGTTGTCTAGGTTTCAATGTTCCTTATCTGTCACTATGGAGTTTAAGTTGAGCTAGCCTCCTGTCTCATAATACAACTCACCCCCGCAGTGCACATCGACCTGTCATTAAACACGATTGAGTTGGCGCACATAATCCTTTAATGCAGAAAGAACACGGACAAACGGAACATAATTATATATCCAGAAACAATATAATCCATAGAATATATATATCCTCCTCACAACTTAACACGCACACATCGCTGCTTTCTCAAGGCCTGCTGAATCTCAAATTCACAAAACAGCTATCCAGCTCTTATCCACGACTGGACCTCACACAATACAACCCACACACTGGGTCTAGGCCTGCACTAATTATCCAACTCACTCTGGGGTTTAGGCCTCAATACACTATGTCTGCTGATAAACGGGCTCAGTCTTTAATCCTTCGTCTCAGAATTCCCATCACTGAAAAACCCACAGGGCAGAGTTCTATCACTAACTCCCCTATCATTCACTTGCAGACCACGGACCTATACTTCTCTGGCCCTGACACTCAACTGTCCAAAACATCCGACCTCAGTCGGTCTCAGCCCCAACTGCCCTTCCAGTCTCCTGACTTCACACAAAACTCAACTGTCTTTCACCCCATCCACCCTGGGGGTCTACACTCACCCTTACCATTATTTTTCATGGCTGGTTGTTTTCCTCGTAGTCTCGCTAAAAAGGTCACTCGTCTCAATGTCAATGACCAGACATATGTCAATATGCCTTTCGTGATCAGTATGGTGGTATATACATTCACTCACGCTCAGATGGCGACCTCTACAATGCTCAGAGGTTGAAGGCCAAGACCAAAATTAGGAGTGTACTGATCAGAGAGTTGCTTCTTGCAGATGATGCTGCAGTTACGACCCACTCTGAGGAAGAATTGCAGTGTCTACTATCTGCATTCTCCAATGCTTGTTCTGAATCTGGTTTAACAATTAGCAAAATGACGACACAGATTATGTCACAAGGTGCACATGGGGTGCTATCAATCTTTATTGACGACACCGAACTAGAGATGGTAGACTATTTTACATATCTAGGATCAGTGGTAAATAGCAAATTATCCCTAGATCAGGAAATCAACATCCGGATTGGTAAGGCAGCAACAACAATGAACAGGTTAAGAAAAAGAGTCTGGGAGAACAGGAAGCTTCCTGCAAAAACAAAAGTCCTTGTCTATCAAACCTGTGTCCTTAGTACCTTCTTTAAGGCAGTGAAACCTGGACAATTTATTCACACCAAGAGAAACGTTTAAACAGCTTTCATATGCGGTGTCTGCGAAGAATTCTTGGTATTAAGTGGCAAGACAAAATCACAAATACTGAAGCATTGGAAAGATCAGGTTGTGTGACAGTTTATTCCATGCTCAGTCTTTAGACTTAGATGGATAGGACATCTTAGGAGGATGAATGATGGTAGAATACCAAAGGACATCTTTATTGGTGAATTACAGATGGGTAAGAGATCTCAGGGTCGGCCTATACTACGATACAAAGATGTGTGTAAGCGGGACATGATTGATACAGGCATTGATAATGCACATTGGGAGCAAGTCGCCGCTGAACGTGTTGCATGGAGGGCAAACATCAGAAATGGAATAAAGACAAAGGAGAAAATTATTGCAGATAAGTCACACACCAAGCGTTTGAGACGTAAGATGGTGCATGATGGTGGAAATGACCACGTGTTCACATGCACCCACTGTGAGCGGACGTTTAAAGCGCAAATTGGCCTTATCAATCACATTCGCTACCGCCATAGGTAAATGTTATTATGCCTTTTTAAAGCACAAACTATCAAGACGGCAAGGTTCCAAAAAATTATATATATATATAATGTTATTTAGAGTAATCCGTCATGCATATCAGTTATACAATGTATATTTACAGATGTCCGTCGTGTATATCTGTTAAACAGTGTAACTTACAGTAATCTTTCATGTATATCTGTTATGTAATTCGTAATTACGCATACTGCGTTCGTAACACAACAGTGGGCGATTTGGAAGCAGACAGTGTTGCTTTGGTTTTCATTCAATGGTATGGGTGCCAGCCGTTCAGAAAGCAATGGCAAACTATTGAATGTAGACTTGCCAAGAAATCACAAACATTCCGAAAATGCATGGGTTGGCTGCGACGTCCTGTAAAGGAAATGCAATAAACAGATATAGCAGGTATACAATGTTATTTAAATTAATCCATCTTGTATACCAGTTATACAACACAGTGTACAACAACGTTTATCAGATATACAACACTGTTTACAACGTTTATCAGATATACAACACTGTTTACAACAACTTTTATCAGATATACAACACTGTTTACAACAACGGTTATCAGAAATACAACACTGTTTACAACAACGGTTATCAGAAATACAACACTGTTTACAACAAGGGTTATCAGATACATACTAGCAGCTCTGTTGTAGATAGCATATCTGTTTACAAGTCTGGGCTGTGAGAAGGTGACGTTCCAAGAATCTGGGCTAGAAATCTGGATTTACTTTCCCATCTACAGACAGGCGTGCTGAATATGTTTCCCATGTACTCGTCTGTTGAGCATATTGATTGATTGCAATGTCTCTACCTGACAGCGAAACGATAAGCCGGTATTTAAACAATCCCACATGACAATATATACACATATAGCATTTAGTGCAATGCAGTCATGTGATTAAATAAATCCAACACCCGGTGCAAAATGTTGATGCAACATTAGGTGAAAGGTGTATGTGTAATTTAAACTACATTCAACATTAATTGCAAGGTTGTGGTGTCATTTACAATCAATTCAAAATTTACAATAAATTAAATATTTGCAATCAATATTCACCATTTACAGTTAATTGAACACATGCAACGTGTGCACGCATGCACACGCATACAATCAGACAAATACATTTACTCAATCACTGTTGCTTGTACCTGCCCACACACATAGATGCACAGTATGAACACACATACACACACTCGCGCGGTACTGGAGGTTTAACAAAAGCATGAAACGTGCTGTTTGTGCGTATTAATGTAGCAGGCAATGCGTTTGTGTGTACTGAAGTAGCTGAGAATGTGTTTGTGTGTATTGAAGTAGGAGACAATGTGTTTGTGTGTATTAAAGTAACAGAGAAGTGTTTGTGTGTATTGAAGTAGGAGACAATGTGTTTGTGTGTATTAAAGTAGTAGACAATGTGTTTGTGTGTATTAAAGTAGTAGACAATGTGTTTGTGTGTATTAAAGTAGTAGACAATGTGTTTGTGTGTATTAAAGTAGTAGACAATGTGTTTGTGTGTATTAAAGTAGTAGACAATGTGTTTGTGTGTATTAAAGTAGTAGACAATGTGTTTGTGTGTATTAAAGTAGTAGACAATGTGTTTGTGTGTATTAAAGTAGTAGACAATGTGTTTGTGTGTATTAAAGTAGTAGACAATGTGTTTGTGTGTATTAAAGTAGTAGACAATGTGTTTGTGTGTATTAAAGTAGTAGACAATGTGTTTGTGTGTATTAAAGTAGTAGACAATGTGTTTGTGTGTATTAAAGTAGTAGACAATGTGTTTGTGTGTATTAAAGTAGTAGACAATGTGTTTGTGTGTATTAAAGTAGTAGACAATGTGTTTGTGTGTATTAAAGTAGTAGACAATGTGTTTGTGTGTATTAAAGTAGTAGACAATGTGTTTGTGTGTATTAAAGTAGTAGACAATGTGTTTGTGTGTATTAAAGTAGTAGACAATGTGTTTGTGTGTGTATATAAGTAGTAGACAATGTGTGTGTGTGTATTAAAGTAGTAGACAATGTGTTTGTGTGTATTAAGTAGTAGACAATGTGTTTGTGTGTATTAAAGTAGTAGACAATGTGTTTGTGTGTATTAAAGTAGTAGACAATGTGTTTGTGTGTATTAAAGTAGTAGACAATGTGTTTGTGTGTATTAAAGTAGTAGACAATGTGTTTGTGTGTATTAAAGTAGTAGACAATGTGTTTGTGTGTATTAAAGTAGTAGACAATGTGTTTGTGTGTATTAAAGTAGTAGACAATGTGTTTGTGTGTATTAAAGTAGTAGACAATGTGTTTGTGTGTATTAAAGTAGGAGACAATGTGTTTGTGTGTATTAAAGTAGTAGACAATGTGTTTGTGTGTATTAAAGTAGTAGACAATGTGTTTGTGTGTATTAAAGTAGTAGACAATGTGTTTGTGTGTATTAAAGTAGTAGACAATGTGTTTGTGTGTATTAAAGTAGTAGACAATGTGTTTGTGTGTATTAAAGTAGGAGACAATGTGTTTGTGTGTATTAAAGTAGTAGACAATGTGTTTGTGTGTATTAAGTAGTAGACAATGTGTTTGTGTGTATTAAAGTAGTAGACAATGTGTTTGTGTGTATTAAAGTAGTAGACAATGTGTTTGTGTGTATTAAAGTAGTAGACAATGTGTTTGTGTGTATTAAAGTAGTAGACAATGTGTTTGTGTGTATTAAAGTAGTAGACAATGTGTTTGTGTGTATTAAAGTAGTAGACAATGTGTTTGTGTGTATTAAAGTAGTAGACAATGTGTTTGTGTGTATTAAAGTAGTAGACAATGTGTTTGTGTGTATTAAAGTAGTAGACAATGTGTTTGTGTGTATTAAAGTAGTAGACAATGTGTTTGTGTGTATTAAAGTAGTAGACAATGTGTTTGTGTGTATTAAAGTAGTAGACAATGTGTTTGTGTGTATTGAAGTAGCAGACAATGTGTTTGTGTGTATTAAAGTAGCAGCAATGTGTTTGTGCCTATTGAAGGAGCAGACGACATGTTATGCCACAATGACTAGAAACTACTACGTAACAGATGCACACATGAAATGGGCGTCAACAGTTTTGTCAGAAGCAAGATCTAATGGGAAACAAACACAATGTATAAAGTTGTCTTTGTACCTAGACATACAGGAAAAAAGATCTTATCTGGACACGTCTAACACCTACATCAGTATTGCGCATGTGAGATTCTTCCACCCTTTCCATCTTTATGGTGCGTGTTCACACAATACTGTTTCACTATAACAACCTCTTCGTCGTTTGCTGTGTATCCTCAATTTGGAAATAAGCCCACAACCAACTTACTCCAAGCCCTCCTATCTTTAGCTGTTCCATGTAACTCCGCTCATGTCCTCCACATATTATTCATTTCTGCCTCCACTTCTCTTCTTCATGTGTTTATGTCTTCGCCTATTTCTTGTGCTCTTTTGGTTCCGGCCGAAGGCCTTTCTAGTTATATAATTCTTAGGTTGTTTCAATGTATGGCGAATCCAGCTTCAGTGCCTTTTAATTCCCTCATGTCTTCCTGGGTCACACTATTCAGCCCCAAATACAGTTGTGTCAGCCTTCCAACGTTGAAGGAGAAAGGCGAACATGTCTTGAGGCGAACATGTCATGAGGCGAACATGTCATGAGGCGAACATGTCATGAGGCGAATATGTCATGAGGAGGCGATCATGAGAACTGTACCCACCTCCACTGATGTAAATAGAGCACAGAGAGGCAGCGGCAGGTCCGGTCAGGGTCACCGACTGCACAAACTCGTCCATGCTGCAGTAAATGTCCCAGGTCTGGCCGTCCACCGGAGCACTCCTGGGGTTGTTGCAGCTGACGATGTTGTTAAATGTCACTTGTAGATTACTCACCGCCTCTGGGAGATACATAATTACAACAACTGGTGGAACCACAGTTACAACAACTACTAGATGCACAATTATAACAACTGGTAGATACACCATTACAACAACTGATAGGTAGGAGAAGTTCCTGGGGGTTCTTAGCGAAAGCTAATGGTCGACGTTTGGTGCAGGAGAGCCTGACATATGATGCCACAACATGTAGCTTAACAATGGAGGTGGAGGCGATCAGTGCAGCTTTCCGCTGGATGGAGTATACGACACACACACACACACACACACACACACACACACACACACACACACACACACACATTGTGATTGTAACTGACTCAGAAAGCATGCATAGGAAGGTGAGGACAGGCAAGATTCGGGGAAGGTGGCTTGCTTCGCTTTGGAGGTCACGGGTGGCAAGCATCGCCTGGATCTTTTCTCCGGGGCATGCCGGTGTGCTGGGGAATGAACAGGCGAACAGATTGGCTGTCTCTGCAAAACTTGGTGGAGTACTGTTGCTTGACAAGGCAGACGTGGTTGCGGCCTTGTTCCCATGTGTACACCTCAGAGGTGCAAATGGATCACCATTGTTTGGCAAGAATGAGACAGTGAGGAGTAACGAGGGGATCTGGCCGACGCTCGACGCTCAGAGGAAAGGTGAGATGGCCATATAATCAGATTGCTACTGGTACAAAGTGTTGGAGCTCTTCGCTGGCTGCTGAGGATGGGGACGGAGCACTTATGGGAATGTCCCGAATGCTGTGATGTCGGTTCCTAAATAAGTCAATCAATCAATAAATCAGTCATTACAACACCTGGTAGATACACCATTACAACAACTGGTAGATACACCAATAGAACAACTGGTAGATACTCAACTATAAAAGCTGGTAGATACACCATTACAACAACTGGTTGATGCACAATTACAACAACTGTTAGATACACAATTGCAAATGGTAGATACAAAACTACAACAAATGTTAGATGCACAATTACAACACCTGGTAGATACACAATTACAGCAACTGGTAGATGCACCAGTATAACAACTTGTATATACATCATTACACCAACTGGTAGATGCACCGTTACACCAACTGGTAGGCACAATTACACCAACTGGAAAATATACTATTACAACATTTGGTAGATGTACAATTACAACAACTGGTAGATACACAAGTACAACAACTGGCAGATTCACAATTACAACAACTGGTAGATGCACAATTACAACAACTTTTAGATGCACAACTACAACAATAGTTTGAACCACAATTACAACAACTGGTAGATGCACAATTACAACAACTGGTAGATTCACAATTACAACAAATAGTAGATGCACAATTACAACAACTTTTAGATGCACAATTACAACAATAGTTTGATCCACAATTACAACAACTGGTAGATGCACAATTACAACAACTTGTAGATACACAAGTACAATAACTGGTAGATTCACAATTACAACAACTGGTAGATGCACAATTACAACAACTTTTAGATGCACAATTACAACAATAGTTTGATCCACAATTACAACATCTGGTAGATGCACAATTACAACAACTGGTAGATACACCATTACAACAATTGGTAGATACACCATTACAACAATTGGTAAATACACCATTACAACAGCTAGTAGATACACCATTACAACAATTGGTAGATGGACCATTACAACAATTGGTAGATACTCCATTACAACAATTGGTAGATACACCATTACAACAACTGGTAGATACACCATTACAAAAACTAGTAGATACACCATTACAACAGCTAGTAGATACACCATTACAACAATTGGTAGATACACCATTACAACAATTGGTAGATACTCCATTACAACAACTAGTAGATACACCATTACAACAATTGGTAGATACTCCATTACAACAACTAGTAGATACACCATTACAACAATTGGTAGATACACAATTACAACAATTGGTAGATACTCCATTACAACAATTGGTAGATACACCATTACAACAACTGGTAGATACACCATTACAACAACTGGTAGATACACCATTACAACAATTGGTAGATACTCCATTACAACAACTAGTAGATACACCATTACAACAATTGGTAGATACTCCGTTACAACAATTGGTAGATACACCATTACAACAATTGGTAGATACACCATTACAACAACTGGTAGATACACCATTACAACAATTGGTAGATACTCCATTACAACAACTGGTAGATACACCATTACAACAATTGGTAGGTACACCATTACAACAACTGGTAGATACACCATTACAACAATTGGTAGACACACCATTACAACAACTGGTAGATACACCATTACAACAACTGGTAGATACACCATTACAACAATTGGTAGATACACCATTACAACAATTGGTAGATACACCATTACAACAACTGGTAGATACACCATTACAACAATTGGTAGATACACCATTACAACAATTGGTAGATACACCATTACAACAACTATTAGATACACCATTACAACAACTAGTAGATACACCATTACAACAATTGGTAGATACACCATTACAACAACTATTAGATACACCATTACAACAACTAGTAGATACACCATTACAACAACTATTAGATACACCATTACAACAATTGGTAGATACACCATTACAACAACTATTAGATACACCATTACAACAATTGGTAGATACACCATTACAACAACTAGTAGATACACCATTACAACAATTGGTAGATACACCATTACAACAACTATTAGATACACCATTACAACAATTGGTAGATACACCATTACAACAACTATTAGATACACCATTACAACAATTGGTAGATACACCATTACAACAATTGGTAGATACACCATTACAACAACTAGTAGATACACCATTACAACAATTGGTAGATACACCATTACAACAACTATTAGATACACCATTACAACAACTAGTAGATACACCATTACAACAATTGGTAGATACACCATTACAACAATTGGTAGATACACCATTACAACAACTGGTAGATACACAATTACAACAACTAGTAGATACACCATTACAACAACTGGTAGATACACCATTACAACAACTGGTAGATACACCATTACAAAAATTGGTAGATACATCATTACAACAATTGGTATATACACCATTACAACAATTGGTAGATACATCATTACAACAACTAGTAGATACACCATTACAACAATTGGTAGATACATCATTACAACAACTAGTAGATACATTATTACAACAATTGGTAGATACACCATTACAACAATTGGTAGATACACCATTACAACAATTGGTAGATACATCATTACAACAATTGGTAGATACATCATTACAACAACTAGTAGATACATCATTACAACAATTGGTAGATACACCATTACAACAATTGGTAGATACACCATTACAACAATTGGTAGATACATCATTACAACAACTAGTAGATACACCATTACAACAATTGGTAGATACATCATTACAACAATTGGTAGATACATCATTACAACAATTGGTAGATACATCATTACAACAACTAGTAGATACATCATTACAAGAATTGGTAGATACACCATTACAACAATTGGTAGATACACCATTACAACAATTGGTAGATACATCATTACAACAATTGGTAGATACATCATTACAACAACTAGTAGATACATCATTACAACAATTGGTAGATACACCATTACAACAATTGGTAGATACACCATTACAACAATTGGTAGATACATCATTACAACAACTAGTAGATACACCATTACAACAATTGGTAGATACACCATTACAACAATTGGTAGATACATCATTACAACAATTGGTAGATACACCATTACAACAATTGGTAGATACACCATTACAACAATTGGTAGTTACACCATTACAACAATTAGTAGATACATCATTACAACAATTGGTAGATACACCATTACAACAATTGGTAGATACATCATTACAACAATTGGTAGATACATCTTTACAACAATTGGTAGATACATCATTACAACAACTAGTAGATACATCATTACAACAATTGGTAGATACACCATTACAACAATTGGTAGATACACCATTACAACAATTGGTAGATACATCATTACAACAATTGGTAGATACATCATTACAACAACTAGTAGATACATCATTACAACAATTGGTAGATACACCATTACAACAATTGGTAGATACATCATTACAACAACTAGTAGATACACCATTACAACAATTGGTAGATACACCATTACAACAATTGGTAGATACATCATTACAACAATTGGTAGATACACCATTACAACAATTGGTAGATACACCATTACAACAATTGGTAGATACATCATTACAACAATTGGTAGATACATCATTACAACAACTAGTAGATACATCATTACAACAATTGGTAGATACACCATTTTAACAATTGGTAGATACACCATTACAACAATTGGTAGATACACCATTACAACAATTGGTAGATACACCATTACAACAATTGGTAGATACACCATTACAACAACTAGTAGATACACCATTACAACAATTGGTAGATACACCATTACAACAATTGGTAGATACACCATTACAACAATTGGTAGATACTCCATTACAACAATTGGTAGATACACCATTACAACAACTGGTAGATACACCATTACAACAACTATTAGATACACCATTACAACAATTGGTAGATACACAATTACAACAACTGGTAGATACACCATTACAACAATTGGTAGATACACAATTACAACAACTGGTAGATACACCATTACAACAATTGGTAGATACACTATTACAACAACTGGTAGATACACCATTACAACAATTGGTAGATACACCATTACAACAACTAATAGATACACCATTACAACAATTGGTAGATACTCCATTACAACAACTGGTAGATACACCATTACAACAACTGGTAGATACACCATTACAAAAACTAGTAGATACACCATTACATCAATTGGTAGATACACCATTACAACAACTATTAGATACACCATTACAACAACTAGTAGATACACCATTACAACAATTGGTAGATACACAATTACAACAACTGGTAGATACACCATTACAACAACTAGTAGATGCACAATTACATCATCTGTTGGATACACAATTACAACAACTGGTAGGTACACCATTACAACAACTGGTAGATACACCATTACAACAACTGGTAGATACATTATTACAACAACTGTTGGATACACAATTACAACAACTTGTAGGTACACTGTCATAATCTCCCCACCTGTTCTAACCCGTCGTCGTCAACGGCGCCTGGCAGTTACAGCCAGGTCCACCTGTGAGCGACGCTAACCACGCTGTGGTAGGAAGGGTCAGTCGGTGCATGCGTGGGACATGGAATCCACGCAGGGGCACAACTCCGACTAGCGACCACTCACAGTGGACAGGACAGACGGAATGAATGGAGCTTGTATACTTGTGTAGATGAATGATAATAGATAGAAAGCCTGTGTGAGTATAGGAGACGGTGCGCTTGTGAGTTTTATACATTACATTGATATGTCTATTGTCTATTGATTGTATTATGGCATCGATATTGTAAGTGCGCGATGCATGTAATGGTTGTGATGAGTGAGTTGAATTGTATTTGTATTGTGTCACGTTAAGTCATTCTGTGACAGTGTTTGTATCACATCTGTTGGTGATTACGAGCCTGTGTTATTGCTGCATGCAAGAATCTGACAGGTTTGAACGTGGGTCCATCGTCCATCTTGGAATTTGTTGTAAAATAGGATTGAACGTGTGTGTAAGCAGAAAGTTTTTTAAAGAAAGCAACATGGAAAGTGAGTTGTTGAATGTGTTGAACGGACGACAGTACGACTAACAAACATACTTGACAGCACACGAACCTACAAAACTTAGTTGACAACGCATACACCACATAAACATACATGTCCTAATATTTCTTCTTCCAAAAGCAACAGGTTTTTGTGTCATCCGAAACCGTTAGCAAGTTCATTTTTCCGTGTAGTAACGTTCGGGCAGCCATTCTCTGGTTCAGTTTTTCATCATACTCCAGAGCTCCAAAGTCACTTATGTATTATTTTTTTTCACATATACTTTTGTGTGTAGGTTTAGGCACAAGCTGTATTTGATAAATACTGTAAAAAGTATTGTATTTACTAACACCATAATTAACTTTTTGTACATTCATTGTATCGGAAATATTTCATCATGTCTACATTTAATGATTTCATCGAAGCTGGTTTGAAATTAGAGTTAACTGGTGACGAGTTGACAAAGTGGAGTGAGGCGAAATATGCAGAGTGTGTCAAAAAGGGAAGATAGAGCTGCTGAAAGAGAGTTGAAAAGAGCAAAATTAGAAGCTGAGACTAAGAAATCTGAATTAAATGCTAGAAAGGCAGAAACAGATGCCAAAATAAGGAAAGCTGAGATCTCTGCCCAAAGTAAGAGGGAAGAACTCGAAATGCAGCTGAAAATTAAACAACTGGAAGCTGAAACATCAGCAGATAGAGATTCTAGAAAGTCAGAAAGACTAGATAAAGAGAATCAGTACAAAATGTACCAAGGGATCGTCAAAAATTTCACCATGGGCGACTGCATTGCAGCCTTCACCCAAAATGTTGAAACCATAATGGACCATTATCAGATCCCAGAGACTGAATGGAACATAATATATATGAGAAGTCTTTCAGGGGAACCTCTCAAAGTGATAGAGACCATTCCCAAAGATCTTAGGAAAGATTACCAATATATTAAGTCCAAAATTATGTCACATTTCCTGTTAGATGAAGCAGGCTACAGAGAACAGTTTAGTAAATTAGCTCCAAAACCTACACAAACGTTCTCTGACTACATCTTAGTAGTACAGGATATATTTAGTAAATGGCTGTCAGCAGCCAAAGTAAACAACAACTTTGATAAGTTGAAAGATCTAATTCTTAGAGATAAAAGTATTACATCTCTACCACCACTATTTTCTAAATTTCTGCTAGAATGTGAGTGCGAAAGTGTGCAACATATTGAGAAACGAGGTTCGGCTTATTTCACAGCCAACAAACAGTGTTTTGCTAGTGGATTGACTGACACAAAATTTATAGCAGCCGCTACCTATGACAGAACGAAGTCAGGTCCCTATACTAAACAGAAACCATTTAAGCAATCTGCTGATAAATATTACCAATGCAGATATTGTCATCTTCCACATAATGAAAGTGATAAATGTGACAAACACCCAGGGTACCTCACATACTTGCAAAACTATATAGATAAGCAAGATAAGGAGAGAAAGAACTATAAACGACTCACCAAATGCTTCCTTTGCAAGGCATGTGGCCACTGGCGTCATGCTTGTAAAGGTAAACAAATGACCAGAAAGGCTAATGCAGCCATGTTTAATAGCTCTTCCTCAGATGAGAAAACAGTAGAAAATCATCCTGTTAATGCAGCACAGGCCATTGATGTATTTCATCTTAATAAATGTACCATCTGTGATCGTTTTCATGAGGATGGCTTATTAACATGCGGCCACTCAATACCTATTGCCAATGAAGAAGCTAATTCGGCAATACACTCCAAAGGCAAACTTAACATCCAACAAGGGGTTGTAAATGGCAAATCTGCCACAGTTTTACGGGATAGTGGATGTACTCTTATTGGTTTAAAGAGTGACTTTATTTTACCTTCAGATTATACTGGCAAACATGTTACATGCAGAACTTTCTCAGGTAACATCGAGAAATACCCACTTGCATGGGCATATATTGACACCCCATTTCTCACAGGAAAGGTTAAATGCGCAGCATTATCCAACCCATGTTGTGACATAATCGTTGGTAACCTTCCTGAAGTAAATGATATGCCACCTGACAGTATAACATCTTCTGTCGAATGCATTGTTGATAATGCAATATCATCCTCAACTGAACATACTGTTGACAATGTATTATCACCTGTGAATGAATGTATGTTTGCCAATTCAGTAACTTCATCACATGATTGTATAGATGTAAATGTAACATCACCTTGTCATGTTGTTGAAATTTCAAATGCAGTAATGCAAAAGTGCAAGATGAAATTACCCAGACTGAGGCGTTGGAAATGCTAAGCCCCGTTATATTACCTCCTAAGACCATCAGGGAAAATTTCATAACAGCCCAAAAGGCATTGCACAAATATTTTAATTTAATAGGCCAAAAGCCAAGACTTACAAAGAATGCTAGATGGCATTTTGCACTCAAAGGGGGTATCCTTACAGGGTACTACACCAAAGGTACCAACACCACTGAGCAAATGGTGTTATCAACCGAACACAGCAAACAAGCTTTACATCTAGCAAACGACATACCCTTTGCAGGGCATATGGCTTATTCAAAGACTAGGTCTCGATTACTTACCCAGTTCTACTGGCCTAAATTCTGCAGTAAAACCAAGCAATATTGCAGAGCTTGTGACATCTGCCAGAAACTTGTTAAAAAGGGTAAACACCCGCAAGCTGAGCTACAAGTAACAGATTTAGCAAGTAGACCTTTCAAAAAGATCTCTGTTGACATTGTAGGTCCTCTAAACCATGTAACATCAAGAGGAAATAATTTTTTTATAACGATAATTCACCCCTGTAGCAGATGGCCTGAGGCGGTTCCACTTAAGAAAATAACTGCCAAGGATGTTATGGAAGTTTTCTTCCACATTTTTTCTAGAGTAGGGTTTCCTGATACCATTCTCTCAGATCGTTGGAGTCAGTTCATAGCTGCAGCCACTCAAGCCTTTACTAGAATGTTAGGGGTAAAGCAGTGCTTTAACAGCCCATACCACCCTAATTCTACAGGGATTGTGGAAAAGATGAACGTTGATCTCAAGCATATGCTATCAAAAGTTACCCAGGAACATCCTGAAGACTGGGAAGACTGAAGACTTATTTACCTGTCATACTATTTGCATATCGCGAAGTACCTCATTTCAGTACAGGTTTCTCACCATTTGAACTTGTATATGGAGCCAAACCACGCGGCCCATTATCTTTGTTCCATTCTATGTTAACTGAAAGTATAACTGTACATAAACCAGTATCATCATATGAACATGTAACATCATTGCGTGATAGGATAATGAAATCTTGTGTATTAACTAAAGAAGCACTGAAACAATCTGCTGCTATTTACAGACAGTATGCAAACAGAGGAAATAGGACAATAACACTGACACCTGGTCATGACGTACTACTTCTTTTGCCAAGCGACAGACATCTTTTGACAGACTCATGGCAAGGACCGTTTAAAGTACTGAGACAAAACTCGACTGTGGACTATGAGATTGCAATAAAAGACAGACACAAAATATTTCATATCAACATGTTAAAACCATACTATACCAGAGACTAAGACCAAGACGATACAGCAGCAAGCACAACGATAGTGGACCACGCAGACGATGACGAGACCGACGAAATACCGATCCCATCACTTGACACGACAAACAATCTGCATGACATCAGAATAACTCCTAATCTGACGCAGACAGAGACCGACAATTGCAGACAACTGCTACAGGACTACAGCAGCATTTTCTCCAAACATCCAGGACAAACAGACTTAGTGCATCATCACCTCATTCTGACATCCAACACACCAATAAAATGCAGACCATACTCCATTCCCATACACTACAAAGAGAAATTACATCAGGAAATTCTAGACTTAGAGAAGAATCATATCATCAGACGTTCACAATCACATTTTTGTTCACCGATAGTGATAGTGAAAAAGAAGGGCAACACGATACGCCTCTGTGTTGACTATAGGAAACTTAACAATATCACACAGTTGGATTAAGAACCAATGAGCAACTGTGAAGACATACTGACTGAACTGACAGTTTCTAGATACTTTACAAAACTGGACATGACTAAAGGATATTGGCAAATACCGGTACATCGTGACAGCATACATCTGACAGCATTTGCCACACCCTGGGGACTATACGAATGGTGCAAGCTTCCATTCGGGCTAGTTAATGCCCCGGCGACATTTGTACGGATGACGAGACTTCTTCTGACAGACATCCCTAATATAATTTCATACATGGACGACATTTGTGTACATACAAAGACCATGAATAACCATGTAACAACATTACAGCAGACATTTGACTGTATCAGACACCACGGAATGACAGTCAAACCATCGAAAGTTGACATAGCTTACCAAGAAATCTCATTTTTGGGCTACAAAATTTGTAATGGCTGTGTCATGACTGACGATAACATCGTGTCACGAATTCTCAAATTGTCGCTTCCAACGACAAAGAAAGAGCTGAGAAGTGTCTTAGGTCTGTTAAACTATTACAGACAGTTTATACCGAATTTTGCCACATTGACGGAGTGTTTTACTAACTTACTAACAAAGGACAAACCTAACAAAATTGTAAACAGTGAAAGCCTAAGACCTGCATTTACAAAAGTATTATCCTACTTTTCTAGTAATCCCATTCTTAAATTACCAAATTTGCATACTATTTTCAGATTAAGAACTGACGCGAGCTCCGTAGCGATTGGGGCAGTACTTTTGCAGCAGCACGACCAAATACTCCATCCAGTTTACTACGTAAGCCGGAAGCTAAAAACAAGAGAGAAACTTTAGTCTACGCCTGAAATTGAGGCTCTCGCTCTTGTGTACTCAGTGAGAAAACTATCCAGATTTCTTCTTGGAAAACACTTCATAGTTGAGACAGACAACAGTCCGTTAACAATCATCACGACTGGATATCCTACCAACCACAGGGTAGCACGATGGTCACTATTACTTCAAGATTTCAGTTTTGAAGTCAGACATATCTCTGGCACACAGAATACGATTGCTGACCTTCTTTACAGATGTCCTTACGACACATTCGATAGCCTAACTGTACCTGAACGCACACAGCAGACCAATAAGTAATCTGCAGATTAGTATAACGCTCAGCATCACAGCGAAATGTGAAATTATTTCGGTAACGCTGTGTAAAAATTGTGATAGGGACAACGTCCCAATGTAAATATAGCACATATATTTTATAGTTGTTGTGATAATTGTGATGAATACTTGTGCTGTGTGTGATCGAAAGGGAACGTTATTTTAAATATGTATTAACATTGTAACGAACAGTGCTACGTGATTTCAAGACTTACTTTGAGTGAACTGTTCAAGTATCCGTAGTACCTGCTAAGCAGAGTGTTCCGACGTATTTTACTCCATGTGAAAGGGACAGTGACATCTGAATTCTACAGAACACTTTAATCCATATTTTGAAAGAAAGAGTTAATCCAGCAGCTGTGCTTATGAACGATGTACTCCGTTTGTTTAGATAACATCCCGACGGAAGAACATTGTGTTAACTACACCTCAACACACCAGCTGTTTACTTCCGGTGTTTATGTAAATAATTCAAAAACTAGCAGACTATAATGTAATTCTCACAAAGAATTGACGTTTGATATAAACTTTGTGAGCTAAACCTTTGCATATACACACTGTATGCAAGGATTTTGATAGATGTAATCTTAGAATCATACGTTGATTAACTTGTTCACAATAGTGACATTTGGTTCACTATTGCCAATAAGCATCAAACTATGACGCTTAGAAATTGATTTACTAATGTAATTTATTTTCTATGAAAGCATGTTAAAATTATCGCCCATAGATTTTGTTTTGTTTCAATGATTACAACCAAGGGAAGCAATTGAAGTAGTGGTAAGGTGTAACAAGTATAGACACCATCCTTATGTTGCCAGGTTGGCGAGACATCAAGGTTACATCAACTATGCATGGAAGTAATTACCGAAGTTGTAGACCTAAACGAGACTTTCCGACCAGATAAGGTTGGGGTCAAATGTTGGAGTCATCTCATAGAGAGGGACTCGCGGCCTGACATGTCGTGTTTATTATTTTTGTTTATTTGTCGAGAGGTAGTTTCGTGGTCGCTGATAGCTACCGGATTGGCTGTGTCAAATTGCAACTGACGTAAGAATCCATCTAGTGGATTGTACTTCAGGAGTGTTGCTTAATAGCATCATTAGAGAGTGTGTGTATATAACTTACAATTATCTACATATTTCAATATATAAACCACAGTGTCACGTCAGATGACAAACAATGGGTCGATTCTGACAGGTTTAAGGAATAAACCCAATTGTATATAGAGTACATGAAAGGAAAGTCCTTTCATGAAAAGGAGGGCGGGAGAATGTCATAATCTCCCCACCTGTTCTAACGCGTCGTCGTCAACGGCGCCTGGCAGTTACGGCCAGGTCCACCTGTGAGCGACGCTAACCACGCTGTGGTAGGAAGGGTCCGTCGGTGCATGCGTGGGACATGGAATCCACGCAGGGGCACAACTCCGACTAGCGACCACTCACAGTGGTTAGCCGCCAGACGGCCCGGTGATATTGGACAGGACAGACGGAATGAATGGAGCTCGTATACTTGTGTAGATGAATGATAATAGATAGAAAGCTTGTGTGAGTATAGGAGACGGTGCGCTTGTGAGTTGTATACATTACATTGATATGTCTATTGTCTATTGATTGTATCATGGCATCGATATTGTAATTGCGCGATGCATGTAATGGTTGTGATGAGTGAGACGCGTGAATAAAGTGTTTTAATTGTATTTGTAGTGTGTCACGTTAAGTCATTCTGTGACAGTGTTTGTATCACATCTGTTGGTGATTACGAGCCTGTGTTATTGCTGCATGCAAGAATCTGACATACACCATTACAACAACTGGTAGATGCACAATTACAACAACTGGTAGATACACCATTACAACAACGGGTAGATACACCATTACAACAACTGTTGGATACACAATTACAACACCTGGCAGATGTACGTTTTGAAAATGTGTTTAACAACACGCCATACCTACCTCTACTGTTGACGTGAACTCTGAGCCAGGTGAAAGGGTAGGATTCAGGTAAGTTCAGGGTGACACTACCGGTCCCCCCACTGTAGTCTCTACATGTGCGGTCATCGCCGTCTGTCAGAAAATGCAGGGCTGGTTGTCCGTTGGCGATATCCGCTGTTGTCACACACAGTTTTGTAATTTACAATTCTACATACTGTCTGTTACACACATAGATTTCATTATAACGCCGCGAGTAAACATACGGGTTACCATTCTCCCCATAATGTGATATCATCATCATCATCATCATCATCATCATCATCATCATCATCATCATCATCATCATCATCAAGTGACATGCCAACTGGCGTAGGCGTTCATGACTCCCCACAGATGTCGGTCTTTGGTTGTCTGGATCAGCTCTACCGTTGATATTCCTCCATGCCACCGTCTCAATCCATTCCGCATCATTTCTCTTGGTCTACCTCTGCCTCCCTCCCCCTCGATCTCTCCAGTTGTCACGATGTTCTCCAATGCATTTCTTCTCATCACATGACCAAAACACGTTGTTTGCCTCTTTCTTATTGTTGTATATAATGTTCTAGTTTCATTAGCCTCTTTCAGGCATTCGTTGTTAGTTTCTTTGGCAGTCCAAGGAATTCGCAACATTCGTCTCAGGAACTACATCTCTGTTGTTTCCAATATCTTCCTAATTTGTTCATTTACATTCCAAGATTCGCTGCCATACAGCAAAACTGGTTCTATATAGCATTTCAGCACTCTCTTTCTTACATTCAGTGATAGTGACTTATTGCATAAGATAGGCTTCATTTTCTGAAACGAAGCCTTTGCTTGCCCTATTCTGCTCTTAATCTCTGTTGTGCATCTTCCATCTGATGTTATAAATGTCCCTAGGTATCTAAAATTATCCACTTGGTTAAGAATATTTCCTTCTATTTCTATTTCACATTTTGGTGTCACTATTTTCTTTGATATCACCATTGATGTTGTTGTTGTTATAAATGTCCCTAGATAATGTTCTATAGGTTCGTGTAAACCCAAGTTTCTGTACCCCACCCTGCATACACAGGGGCGCGCGCGCGTACACACACACACACAAACAGACATTGTCACTTTAAGAGATAACAGTTCAGATGAGGCCAGTGCCAGTAAAGATCACTGCACTTGGGGCCGTCTATAGCAGTTGGAATCTGTTCCATAGACTATCTGTCAGTTTACAGTGTTGGCATATGTCTGGTCGGTGTTCATTATATCCATCCTAGCAGTCGCATCTTGTCGGACAAAGCCAGAGGAGGTAGGGATGCCTTGTCCTTCCCGGTGACAGCAAAACTCTATGCATGGAAACAAACATCAGTCTGGTAGGAAGAGCTATCTATAACTTAATAGACTGGCACTCCATCAGCGTAACATTACGTTGTCTTCCCAGTCATTGCTAAGCCAGGAGGCACACACCAACAAAGAGGCCGTGCAGTCTGCGAACTGTCCTACAGATTCTTAGAAACCACGCACCAGAAGACTGGCTGAATAGATTGGCACAGGGAACCACGAGCCTGACTTGTTCTACGCCACACCCAAAACACAAGGACAAAATCAATAACTTCAGCCAAATTGAGAAACAAAAATAAACAAAGCCAGTGGAAGTCCAATGTTACAGCTTGGATAAGAATCATCTAAACCGCCTCAACATGTAACCTTGTGCAGACATCGCTCTCATCCTTAGAAAACCTTCGATCTCCGTCTGTGCCCCGCACTTTCAAACCTCATGGGAAAGCTTCTACAGCCGCCTGCAATAGTTACAGTATGGAGATCTGGAACACTGGCCGAGGACGTGTCGTTCACACGAGTGGCATTGGGATGTCAGTAGTAGATATCTCTGGGACATTGCAATCAACATCAACAACAACAACACGTATAGAACACAAGAGATTAGCAACACTCACCATACTGACATGCGGGACCGAACCACCCTGGCAGGCAGGTGTCACCTCCTAGACATGACCCGCTGACATCACACATGTCACTTGTACATCGACACTTGTACTGGATGCACCATATGCCAAAAAACACGGTCGGACATGCTGGGGTGCCAGGCAGGTATAACGAAAGACAATAGAAACAATTAACAATTCAGGTGTTGTTAAAGGCATTAAGGAGCGCGAAACCATTACAGGTAACATAATTGTGCCTGTAAAAAAAAACATGTTTATAAATATTCAATGATGTAGCCGTTCTATTAGAATGTAACCGGTCAACAACCGATAGTTAGATAGTTAGTTAGTTAGATTAGGGAGGCTGAGTGGTCTCGAGGTATGGTGTCCGCCTCGAGTGCTGGAAGTCCAGGGTTCAGGCCTCGGTGAGGACCGGGATTTATTTTAAAAATTCCACCTGGACTTCCAGCAATAAAATTTCCCCTGGTCTCTGGGTAGTGAGATCGGACGCCCGTGTATATGGTTGCGCACGTAAAAAATCCCTTTGCACTTGGAAATCGAAAAAGAGTAGCCTAACGGCGCTGCCCGGACAAAATTTCGAGTTAAAAATCTACCCAAAGTATTTTAGGATCCTCGCCGATGCAACGGAGTTCGTGCATTGAGCTGAGTTTCTCCAGACTCAGGTTTGAGTTAGGAGGAAATCGGAGCACTTATGGGTTAAACCGTGTGCCGTGATGTTGATCCAACGACTAAACTAAACTAAACTAAACTTAGTTAGTTAGTTAGTTAGTTAGTTAGTTAGTTAGATAGTTAGTTAGTTAATTAGTTAGATAGTTAGTTAGTTAGATAGTTAGTTAGTTAGATAGTTAGTTAGTTAGTTAGTTAGTTAGATAGTTAGTTAGTTAGTTAGTTAGTTAGTTAGTTAGTTAGTTAGTTAGTTAGTTAGTTAGTTAGTTAGTTAGTTAGTTAGTATGACAGTAGACGGTACTACCTTTCTGCCAGCTCCGAATGTTGAACGATGCTTACCAAACCCGACATCCCACATTGTACCAACGGCATCGGGCGGAAGAGCGCAATTGGGAGAGTACAAGCCTTATCCTGATGCGAGGAAATGCAACCTAAAGGCAAAATGTCATGGCAGGGCAGACCAAGCCATAAGCCTTGGTTGGCAGCTGGTCGCAGCTCAGACAGGCGGACAGCTAGAGCATTGCTTTGCTGATCCGGTAGCTTCTGAAGCTTGTCTTGTTAAAATATATAGGTGTTACCATTCCTCTGGAGTGAACTAGGCAGGCCGAGAGAGGGATCATGCTGCATGGGCAACACATTGTCTCTATATTTTAGCCCAGGCTTTGTGCTATGGAGAGACAATAACTCCATCCCTGGTCTTAACCGGTCTCGGAATCAACGCGAGAGGTAACTGTTACGGCAGAGGTTCTCAACCGTTTTTGGCCCATGCCCCCCTTTACCATATGTTCAGAACGTCACCACCCCCCCCCCCTTTCGAATTTCCTCACTATAAATCCCCCTACCCTACACATACATAAACATGGAAGCTAAATTTAATAACACATACTAGAACAAGTCTAGACATTTACATAAAACGTGATTTGCGGGTCTACTTACATTATAAAACGAATTTCATTAGGGCGAGAAGTACAGAACCATACGATTTAGAGAGAAAAAAAAATTTCAAGTAACTGGTTCTTGTATTAATGCGATCGTGAAATAATCTTAATGCTCCCCCCCCCCCCCCCACCCCGGAAACCCTAAAATTCACCCCTGGTGGGGGAGCGGGGTTCCCCACCGGTTGAGAACCACTGTGTTACGGGTTATAAGTCCTTATCAATTGGCGTAGACATGAGGCGCCATGCATTACCTCTGACGGTGGGAGACACCTACATCTGTCACTGATCAGCTACCGCCCGCCTCAAGCTGGGCAGCTCCCGGCCAATTGGGTTCTGATTCGCCACAGCCTGCCTGCTTTAATGGGTGCTTGGGGCTAGGACAAAATCTGTATTACAGGCTATAAAACCAATGCACCACGTACTAATAAAAATAAAAATAGAAACCTCAAGCTACGGCTTGTAACCTGGAACGTAAGAACCATGTGTCCAGGATTTTCCACTGACTTGACAAATATTGACGATGTGAGAAAAAACCGCTGTGATTGATGCTGAACTCAATCGTCTTAACATTGATATTGCAGGCCTGCAGGAGACTCGCCTCGCTGAGGAAGGATCACTCAGGGAAAACAATTACACCTTTTTTGGAAGGGTAGAGGGCATTCAGTAAAAAGGCAACACGGCGTGGGCTTTGCAGTGAAGAATTCGCTACTGGGAATGACTGATATCCCAGCTGGAGGTAATGAAAGACTATTATCCCTGCACTTGGCAATCTCTTGTGGTTTTGCCACCAGTATCACTGCATATGCACCGACACTCGCTTCCTCTGATGATGTGAAGGATTCGTTCTATGAGGAGCTAGACTCTGTGACCAAGGTAGTTCCAAAATCCGACTGCATTTATATGCTCGGTGGTTTCAATGCTCTTGTGGGCAAGGACTAGAATTCATGGCCAGTGTGCCTTGGAAAATACAACATCGGTCGCATGAATGAAAATGGGCAAAGGCTGCTGGAGCATTGCACCAGAAATGACATATGTATTACAAACTCCTTTTTTAAAACAAAAGAGCTGCATAAGGTCACATGGAAACATCCAAGATTCGGCCATTGGCATCAGCTGGACTTCATTATCACACGGAGACAACATCTGAAACACACATCATTAACTCGAAGTAACAACAGTGCTGACTGTAATACGGATCATTCTTTGGTTGTTGCAAGGGTTAGACTGAGACCAAAGAAAATTGTATAATAAATGAAAAGAGGAGTAAACTTAAGGAAACTATTTATAAAACAGCGGTAGGGGTTTACGGCACTCATCAGTTATCAGTTATCAGTTGGGGTATCTTCATTGCACTCCGGACATGTCCATAGGTGCTCAGATCCTCCCCCATCATATGCATCAGTGTCCGGTGGATGATAGTGCCAGTTCTGTGTTGGTTGACGAGGCGCCTTGTTTTCCCAATGTACCTCTCGCGTCTGGCCGTGCCGATTCTTACTCCCAAATCTTTAATCTGGACACCGATGTGGATTCACTGGCGTCAAAGTCCTCTGTTCTCGCCACATCTTTGAGGACGTTAATAACATCGGCACGATCCATGGGCTGGCCATCTACAGGGGGTGCAGAGCCAGCCAGTTTGTCAGCTCGTTCATTTCCCTCGACCCCCGCATGTCCCGGGACGAAGATGAAGGTGACTTTACGGACAGCAGACTTCCGCAGCGACTCAGTCCACTGTCTACGTACAGATCCAGCTTCGACCTTCTGAATCATGCTCATTGAATCACTTAGTACACACACGTTGGTATAATGCTGTGATTCCAGCCTTATGAAAGCCTGTGTAACTGCCATCACCTCCATCGTCATGCTGCTCGTGGTCATAGAGTGGGCACCGCTGGATTCTTGAACGGTTCGGCCCGCTGAACGGGCTGTAAATGCCCACGCACTTCTCTGCTGCTTTACAACAGATCCATCTATACAGATGAGCACTTCGGGGCTATCTCAGTGTTCATAGATGAGCGCGTTAACCTCTTCATTGACAGCGGCAGGGTTCTGCTCTCTGCACCGTCTGTCGAGTGTGATAATGCAGGAGAAAGTGCACTTAAAAGCTGGAGGTACTGGCACCCATTCCTTGCCGGGGTTGATACTGGTAAGACTGCAGACATGTCTGACGACATCTTCCGCCCGACCCAACCATAATTTGCCCCTCTTTAGCCTGTTACCCTTTTCTCTGAATACAGCGTCATGCAGAGGGTGCTGCTCATCTGCACTTATTTTTAAGTATGCAAGAGCTCTCCAGATCTTGATCCTGTGTTCCATTGTCGGGAAGTCAAGGAGGCATCTCATTGCTACACAGCTGGTGTCTCTCGTGCAGCCCAAAATGATGCGCATGGCTTCGTTTTGTACCTTTTCAAGTCTTCCAATCCGTGTAGGGCTGACAGTGAAGATGGCCAGGGCATACTCGATGCGTGAAAGCACCAGTCCTTGGAACAGAAGTATTAGCAGTCTTTGCTAGATATTGGCAGTCGCCATGACTCTCATTGCTGACAAATTACGGCACTGTGGATCATAAGAGGCCGGCCTAGTTTGCGGCAAACAGCCAGACACTGCAGCCTTTGATTGATAAAAAGATAAAAAGAATTTAGCTCTCTTAAAAAACAAGGAAAGAACAACGCGTAACACTCGCAGTGAGCTGAAGCAAGCTAGGAAGGATGTGCAAAAGGCTGCCAGGCAATGTGCAAATAACTATTGGATCATGTTATGTAAGTCTATTCAAAATGTAAGTGATAAGGGAAACATCAGAAGCATGTATGTAGGGATAAAGAAAGCCTGTGGTCCAATGATAAAAAAGTGCACCACTGAGGGCCTTGATTGAAGATATCATCACTGATAAGAGGCAGTAGATGGATGGATGGGTGGAGCGCTGTTTGGAGCTTTACTCAAGTGAGACCAAGCTGGCGGATGGTGACCTCAACGCCATAGAGGCCCTGCCAACTCTTGACAACCTGGACACATCACACCATAACAGAAGTTAAGTGAGCTATAAAAAATCCTGCGCCAAACAGACCAAGGCCGAGAAATGGGGCGAGTTCTGCAGGAAGGTGTGCTCCGAGCGATCTCTTACGACATTCTGGCGCCTCCACAAGAGCGTGAACGGTGCTGCACAACGTAGGGGTATTCCAGACTGTCAAGGCACAGACCTTGCATGGAAAATGTCGGATGCGGATAAAGGTAAGGCCCTTTTTGCACGCTACATAGAACAGACTGACCAGAAAGACGAGCCCGCCACAACCACACTCTCTCAGTTGTGCTAGGGGGTCGGGACAGACGAAGAATGGACAATAACAGCTGAGATATTGCGTGCGATGCTCAATAAATCACCTAACACCGCCCCAGGCCCAGACGGCATCCGATATGGTGACCTACTGATGATGTCAGATGATGACATGGAAGAACTGGCCAGAGAATTCAACACCAGTATCCAGAGGGGTCAGGTCAAAGAAGAATGGCTACACAGCTACTTGCTGTCGCTGCCAAACCCGAACAAAGACCATTCCAAGATAAGCGGCTACAGAATCATTACGATGCAGAATACTGTTGGCAAGCTACTGGAGAAAACTGTAGCACACAGACTTGCTTGGGACTTGGAACAGCTCGGCTGCTTCCCGCCCACACTTGGAGGATACAGACGCAACAAAGAGTCATGGCTGAATGCGGCGGTCTTTGCTCAAGATGTTTACGAAGGATTTCAGGTCAAAGAAGAGACATAGACTTAGAGGACGCACATAACAGAGTATCTTTCGAGCACTTGATGCAAACCCTCCTCAGATTGAAAGTGCACCCTCACCTTGTACGATGGATAGCTGCAGTTCTGCTCCAAAGGAAGGTGGTGCTAAGATGCGGGAGTTGGTCTTCTGAGCCGATAACAATATGTCCAGGATTGCCGCAGGGTTCACCACTGTCACCAGTACTATTCAACGTGTATACGGTGCCGATCACTGAACAACAGTTGGACGGGAGGGGTAGGACTCTGTCATTCGTTGAAGACAACATCGTGTATCGACAGGGTCGAGATAGACAGGCGGTTGTCAATGATATGCAGGGCGAACTAGATCGAATTTCCTCATGGTGTGCTGATGCCGATGCCCTTGTCAACCCTGCAAAGGCAACGGTTACATGGTTCTCACTAAACAACCATATTATGAAAACAGACCTGCCGGCAGTAAGAATGGATGGGAGCATTTTGAGTAGAACCCAGTCAATGACATATCTTTACGTGAGGCTTGATCGTAGTCTGTCCTTCAGAGATCATGTCGATTATGTCATAACGAAGGCTCAAAAAGGTTTGTCACCAATGAGAGTCATGGCGACTGCCAATATCGAGCAAAGACTGCTAATACTTATGTCAAGGTCTCACATCCGAGGGTGCGACGCGTTGTCTGTACCAACGCCAGACAACATAACAACACGCAACCCTGAGTGATGTTAAACACTGCAGAGAGAACGCGGCGTCTTCGACGACGCCCGTAGAAGCAGCCAGGCACGGCAATTGAGCGAAGCTTAAACGACCGCTGGTCAGCAGTACACCCCGTGAACCTTGCAGGGGTCACACCAGCTGACGTGAGCGTGTAGCGTGTAGAACGCCAGAACTGGCAGACGGGTTTAGGTGTTTGAATGGACAGGTCGCATGGGTATGCGAGGAGTGTTTGAATCTGCATTGAGAGCTAGTCTGTACGACAGTGGGAGACTGGTTCGAGCGCTTAAATAGTTTGACTTGTAAGTGAGATGTTTATTGCTTGCATGTATTATTATGTATTGTAGTGATATTGTTCATGCCGTAATGATTGCTATGGATTGTCAGTGCGCGATGTTTGTGCGATAATAAATGCAGCGCGTAAATAAAGCTTGTGAATAATACTTTCGGATATTCACTTCGTGTGATTTGATAGTTTGATATTGCTTCACACTTGCCAGAAAACGAGCTACTTATCTTGCTCTACGCAAGACTCTGACACTTCTGTTCCAAGGACTTGTGCTTTCACGCATCGAGTATGCCCTGGCCATCTTCACTGTCAGCCCTACACAGATTGGAAGATTTGAAAAGGTACAAAACGAAGCCATGCGCATCATTTTGGGCTGCACGAGAGGAGAGACACCAGCTGTGTAGCAATAAGATACCTCCTTGACTTCCCGACAATGGAACACAGGATCAAGATCTGGAGAGCTCGTGCATACTTAAAAATAAGTGCAGATGAGCAGCACCCTCTGCATGACGCTATATTCAGAGAAAAGAGTGACAGGCTAAAGCGGGGCAAATCATGGATGGGTCGGGCGGAAGATGTCGTCAGACAGGTCTGCAGTCTTACCAGTATCAACCCCGGCAAGGAATGGGTGCCGGTGCCTCTAGCTTTTAAGTGCACTTTCTCCTGCATTATCACACTCGACAGACGGTGCAGAGAGCGGAACCCTGCCGCTGTCAATGCAGAGGTTAACGCGCTCATCTATGAACACTGCAGATAGCCCCGAAGTGCTCATCTATACAGATGGATCTGTTGTAAAGCAGCAGAGACGTTCGTGGGCATTTACAGCCCGTTCAGCGGACCAAACCGTTCAAGAATCCAGTGGTGCCAACACTATGCCCACGAGCAGCATGGCGATGGAGGTGATGGCAGTTACACAGGCCTTCATATGGCTGGAATCACAGGATTATACCAACGTGTGTGTACTAAGTGATTCAATGAGCATGATTCAGAAGGTCGAAGCTGGATCTGTACGAAGACAGTGGACTGAATCGCTGCGGAAGTCTGTTGTCCGTAAAGTCACCTTCATCTTCGTCCCGGGACATGCGGGAGTCGAGGGAAATGAACGAGCTGACAAACTTGCTGGCTCTGCACCCCCTGTAGATGGCCAGCAAATGGATGGTGCCGATGTTATTAACGTCCTTAAAGATATGGCTAGAACAGAGGACTTTGTCGTCAGTGACTCCACATCGCTGTTTAGGATGAAAGACCTGGGAGTAAGAATCGGCACAGCCAGACGCGAGAGGTACATCGGGAAAACAAAGCGCCTAGTCAACCAACACAGAACTGACACTATTAGCCACCGGACGCTGATTCATATGCCGGGGGGGGGGGGGGAGGATCTGAGCACCTATAGACATGTCCAGAGTGCAATGTATATATCCCAACTGATAACAGATAACATAACAGAAGTGAGCTATAAATGAACTTGCATCTGGTAAGGCTTCAGGTAAGGATGGGATTCCAATAGAGGTTATCAGGAGTGGACAAGACACACTCACTCTACAGATCCACCAGCTAATAGAGCTATGTTTGCGAGAAGGATAAGTCCCACAGGATTTCAAAGATTCAAGCATCATAACACTGTACAAGAACAAGGGCGATCGGAGTGACTGTAACAATTATAGGGGTATCTCACTTCTGTGTATTGTTGGGAAAGTATTTGCCAGAATTGTTCGCGCAGACTTTAAGTCCTGGGAGATCAAGTATACCCTAAATAACAGTGCGGCTTCAGACATTACCGGTCCACCATTGATATGATATTCTCATTGCGACAAATGCAAGAGAAATGCCGGGAACAAAATCAACCACTGTTTATGCCTTCATCGACCTCACAAAGGCATTCGATTTGATCGTACAATGAGGGTATGTTCAAAGTACTAAAGAAGATTGGCTGCCCACCAACTCTTATGTCCATTGTGGAATCGTTCCACACAGGCATGAAGGGTATAATCAAGTTTGATGGCTCAACTTCAGAAGAGTTTGAAATCAAGAGTGGAGTTAAGCAAGGTTGTGTACTATCCCCCACCTTCTTTGGGATATACTTTTCACTTCTACTGAAATATGCCTTTCGTGATCAGGATGACGGTATATACATTCACTCACGCTCAGATGGCGGCCTCTACAATGCTCGGAGATTGAAGGCCAGGACCAAAAGTGGGAGGGTACTGATCAGAGAGTTGCTTTTTGCGGATGATGCTGCGATTACGACCCACTCTGAGGAAGAATTACAACATCTACTATCTGCATTCTCCAAGGCTTTTTCTGAATTTGGTTTAACGATTAACAAAAAGAAGACACAGATTATGTCACAAGGTGCACATGGGGTACCATCAATCTTTATTGACGACGCCGAACTAGAGATGGTAGACCATTTTACATATCTAGGATCAGTGGTAAATAGCAAATTATCCCTAGATCAGGAAATCAACATCCGGATTGGTAAGGCAGCAACAACAATGAACAGGTTAAGAAAAAGAGTCTGGGAGAACAGGAAGCTTACTGCCAAAACAAAAGTCCTTGTCTCTCAAGCCTGTTTCCTTAGTACTCTTCTTTATGGCAGTGAAACCTGGACAGCTTACTCACACCAAGAGAAATCTTTAAACAGCTTTTATATGCGGTGTCTGCAAAGAATGCTTGGTATTAAGTTGCAAGACAAAATTCACAAATACTGAAGTATTGGAAAGATCGGGTTGTGTGACGGTGTGTTCCATGCTCAGTCTTCGTAGACTTAGATGGATAGGACATGTTAGGAGGATGGATGATGGTAGAATACTAAAGGACATCTTTTTTGGTGAATTACAGATGAGTAGGAGATCTCAGGGTCATTATTTTTGAAATGGCCATAGGCTACCAGGGAGGGCACCTCTTGGTGGAATTATGCCTATGGACAAGGTGGAGGTGGTCGTGCGTTTGTGGGACCAGGTGGAGAAGGCGGAGGTACAGATTGAGGACCCATATGTGGAAAGAATGAGATTGCGGGGGATTGGCAGGGGTTCTGGAAGAATCTCAAAACTGAGAGGGAAGAACAGGATAACTTTTAATCAGATAGCGGTGGGAACGATTAGTAGTATGACTTTTCGCTGGCTGTTGAACGAGGGGACGGAGCACGTATGCGAATGCCCTGAGTGCAGTGATGTCGGTTCTTAACTCAACTCAACTCAACAACTGGCCATGTTTTCACATGCATCCACTGTGGACAGACATTTCCAGCACGAATTGGCCTTATCAGCCACACTCGCCACCGCCATGGGTCGTAGTTATTAAGTCTTTCTGAAGCACAATGTACCAAACTATCGTCTGTCATGACGGAAAGGTGCCAATGAGTAGTTAGTTATTTAGTTAGTTAGTGAGTTAGTTAGTTAGTTAGTTAGTTAATTAGTTAGTAAATTAGTTAGTTAGTTAGTTAGTTAGTAAGTAAGTTAGTTAGTTAGCTAGCTAGCTAGTTAGTTAGTTAGTTAGTTAGTTTGTTTGTTAGTTAGTAAGTTAGTTAGCTAGTTAGTTAGTTAGTTAGTTAGTTAGTTAGTTAGTTAGTTAGTTAGTTAGTTAGTTAGTAAGTTAGTTAGTTTGTTTGTTAGTTAGTAAGTTAGTTAGTTAGTAAAAGAGTCTGGGAGAACAGGAAGCTTACTGCCAAAACAAAAGTCCTTGTCTATCAAGCCTGTGTCCTTAGTACTCTTCTCTATGGCAGTGAAACCTGGACAACTTACTCACACCAAGAGAACAATTTAAACAGCTTTCATATGCGGTGTCTGCGAAGAATTCTTGGTATTAAGTGGCAAGACAAAATCACAAATACTGAATTATTGGAAAGATCAGGTTGTGTGACAGTTTATTCCATGCTCAGTCTTCGTAGACGTAGATGGATAGGACATCTTAGGAGGATGGATGATGTTAGAATACCAAAGGATATCTTTTTTGGTGAATTACAGATGGGTAAGAGATCTCAGGGTCGGCCTCTACTACGATACAAAGATGTGTGTAAGCGGGACATGATTGATACAGGCATTGATAATGCACATTGGGAGCAAGTCGCCGCTGAACGTGTTGCATGGAGGGCAAATATCAGAAATGGAATAAAGTCAAAGGAGAAAATTATTGCAGAAAAGTCACACACCAAGCGTTTGAGACGTAAGATGGTGCATGATGGTGGAAATGACCACGTGTTCACATGCACCCACTGTGAACGGACATTTACAGCGCAAATTGGCCTTATCAGTCACACTCGCTACCGCCATAGTTAAAAGTTATTATGCCTTTTTAGAGCACAAACTATCGTCTGTCAAGACGGCAAGGTGCCAATGATGATAGTTAGTTAGTTAGTTAGTTAGTTAGTTAGTTAGCTAGCTAGTTAGTTAGTTAGTTAGTTAGTTAGTAAGTTAGCTAGTTAGTTAGGTAGTTAGTTAGTTAGTTAATTAGTTAGTTAGTTAGCTAGTTAGTTAGATAGTTAGTTAGTTAGTTAGCTAGTTAGCTAGTTAGTTAGTTAGTAAGTTAGTTAGTTAGTTAGTTAATTAGTTAGTTAGTTAGTTAGTTGGTTAGTTAGTTAGTTAGTTAGTTAGTTAGTTAGTTAGTTCGCTAGTTAGTTAGTTAGTTAGTTAGTTGGCTAGTTAGTTAGTTAGTTAGTTAGCTAGTTAGTTAGTTAGTTGGTTAGTTAGTTAGTTAGTTAGTTAGTTAGTTAGTTAGTTAGTTAGTTAGCTAGTTAGCTAGTTAGTTAGTTAGTAAGTTAGTTAGTTAGTTAGTTAGTTAGTTAGTTAGTTAGTTAGTTAGTTAGTTAGTTAGTTAGTTAGTTAGCTAGCTAGCTAGTTAGTTAGTTAGTTAGTTAGTTAGTTAGTTAGTTAGACCCGGTTGCAATTTCACGGCAACGGGTAGTCCCCATTATGCTCCGTTCCTGTGCCATTGAATATCACACGAAGTGCTCCTCACTGTCCTGTGTGAAAAATGGAATAGACATGAGTCTCGACAAAGCGACAGCCCGCACAGTTACACTGTGCGTAATGCCGCTGTCAGAATGCCAACACCAAAAGTCCTCCACGGAAAAATACATTTCATCGTCGATAGAAGCGGGAGTCACTAGAAAACCAGCAGCGACACATTACTGCATTAACATTCGAGATAATCGACTTCATTGCCCCGGGATTTATCCCATATAGCTCGGTCAACAACTGATCAGGACATACAGCCAAAACATATCTACATGAAGAGCCAGAGCAAGACGAAGAAAGTGATGGACAGTCATCAAGAAACGTCATCATCTGTCATGCCTGTCATCGTGAGCGGTTTTGGGTCGCCATCTCACACGATCGCCATAGTCTTGTATCTATCGCACTCAGTCGCGTGCCGATGTTATGTAATCAACTCGTGCACACGGCTGTCCCTACCTGGCGAGACTGCTCCTATAAGGAACCTATTTACGCCGTTTATCAGATCATTTACGAGTATGAACTGATTAATCATGACACTCTAGGCATCTATGTGGAAGGAAAAGTGCCTTTGATTTCCTCCTTAGCAGGGACTATACTGGTGGGTGACCGCAGCCATTGCCTCTATAAGGAGATATTCTGCCTCCCGCCGTCATACTTGAGACACTACTGGTGGATGACCGCAGCCATTGTCTCTATAAAGAGATCTCTGCATGCCGCCGTCATACTTGAGACCATACTCTACAATCATCTGTCAGTTGCTCCCCAGCTCCACCCATCACCTGAGCCCCTGGTTTCAAGTGACCCTGATCAAGGCTGGGGGGGGGGGGTGGTAGTGGTAAGTGGGGGGAGGGTGTAGGCGGGTTACATCACTTTACCCAAGAATGTCCCGTGGGCTAGAGGAGGGAAGGCGGCACATATCTATCACTATCCCGCCACCCCACCTTAAGATAGTCCTCAACAACCACGAGTACAAGACAGCAACGAGCAACATATCTCGCCTTAAACCGTTAGCTTGGGCTCCCCATGCTGACACGGGTGAACAATGTGTGTATTCCAGAACTCCACATGCAAGTCCAAGCTCAATGTATCTCATGTTAGATTCTACTGTATTGCAGTTACGTGTGTAGCCTTCTTATATTCCATTCCATTGAGTCATCAAGTAGGTTGCCACATCCTTTCCTTGCGCCTTTCCTGTCCAGATAAATCTCAAACCAATCTGCTGTCCTTTTGATTACGAAGGCTCGACCCCAGCGCCGTCCTGACATGGAACAGGAATCACTGCCTCGATAAGCCAGGTCACTATCCACTACGCCACAGCAGCCCCAGCTCACATATACTAGGTTATGTTGCCGGTAGATGTTCCAGTGGTCACATGTTTCTCAGCGCAATGGTGGTTGTTTGGACAGCCACAGAGTGGTGCAGGTTGCCAACGGCCGTGTGTTGTACGAGTGACTACATGTAGCTGTGAGTACAGTTACAACGGCCGTGTGTTCTTCCAGTCACCATATGGAGCCGTGAGTACAGTTGTCAACGGCCGTGTGTTGTACCAGTGCCACATGAAGTCGTGAGTACAGTTGTTAACGGCCGTGTGTTGTACCAGTGTCCACATGAAGTCGTGAGTACAGTTATCAACGACCGTGTGTTGTACCAGTGACCACATGTAGCCGTGAGTACAAATGTCAACGGCATTTGAGTACAGATGACACAATGTCAGGTACATTGGCCATGTCCTGTTATTCTCATATTGTCCTTGCCTTAATTTTATCAATGGCGATTATATGGACTGTTTTATGCTGTACGTCTTCAATTTTAGATATTAATATCGTATGTCCAATCTGTTCGGTAGATGAATATTGCTGCTGTTGATAACTGTACAGCAGCAGCAGCAAGAACAGCATTAGTAATAGTAGTAACAGCAGCAACAACAGCAGCACTAATATTAGGAGTGGTAGTGTTAGTAGTAGTAACAGTAGTATAGGTTTCTACGACGATCACAACAACCAAACAACAAAAACAGTAGTAGGACAAAAGAAAGGAAAGAAGAACTAATAAGTGTATTAGTACCTCGTTTCCCCGAAAATAAGACCAACTCCTATAATAAGCCCTAGTTAAAATCGTCAGTTATAATGACAAACTTGTTGCCGAATGACCAGTCGGAGTACAGGGGCCACTGGTGTGCACTTGATAATGAACGGATGTGGTTTATTATTCACTACGTCACTCGTGTGAAATAAAGTTACCAATGCATTAGGAACAGAGACTACATGGACAAGGATTGCTCATTTAAGGAAAGCTTTATTGCTGGGCATGAGAGACTGGGGCCAATGGTTCTACAGGAAATGGAATCGCAAGAAATTCAGGCCGGAATTAGGGATTTGGTTATTGTTTGTTGTTGGTTGTTGGTGGTAGTTGTTTTTGGTTGCTTGTTGTTGGTTATTGTTTTCGGTTGGTTGTTAGTTGTGGTTGGTTGTCGGTTGTTGGTTGTGGTTGTGTTTTGTTATGTTTGTGGATCTGGTTGGTTGTTGTTGTGATTGTGGTTGGTTGTCGGTTCTGGTTTTAGTTGGTTAATGATTGTCGTTGGTTGTTGGGTGTGGTTGCATGGTGGTTATTTTTGTGGTTGGTATTAGATTTTTGTTGTGGTTGGATGTTGGTTGTGGTTGGTTGTTATTTGCGGTTGCTTGTTGTTTGTGGTGTTTTATTGGTTGTGTTTGTGGTTGGTTGTTGGTTGTGGTTGGTTGTTGATTGGGTTGTTGTTTACTTTTGGTTATTGGTTGTTGTTTGTAATTACTGATGTTTTTTTATTATGGTTTTGGTTTAGTGTTCATTCTGGGTGTGGTTGGTTGTTGGATGTGGTTGTGGTTGGTTGTTGGATGTGGTTATTGGTTATTCGTTGTGGTTTATCGTTTGTTGTTTGGTGTGGCTTGTTGTTGGTTGTTGGTTGTGGTCGTGGGTGGTTATTGGTTGTGATTGTGGTTGTGGTTTGTCGGTGGTTGCTGTTGGTTGTTGGTTGTAGTTGGTTATCGGTTGTGGTTGTAGTTGGTTGTTGATTGTTATTTTTGTTGGTTGTTGGTTGTGTTTGTGGTTCGTTGTTGCTTATGGTTGTGGTTGGCTTTTATGGCAGAAGCAGCAGCAGCAGGTAGAGCAACAGCAGCAGCAGTAATTGTAGTAGCAGGGGTATAAATACGATGTACAAACCTTGTGAGGTCACGCAGCCAATGAGCTGGACATAGAAGAATATCACGGTGGTTGAGTGGACAGCTGTCATATTGAGACGAGGTGTGGCCACATCTGTTGCCCTTTTGTTTCGATCAGTGTACACTAAAAGAGTGACACAATCTGCTAAAACCGATTTGTTGCTGATTCTAAAACAAATAAATTTTACTACTATGTTCAAACAATTAAACCTGTGTAGTTATCGTGTATACAGAGGATCTGGTCATCTGAGAAACAATAGACAACAAAAATACACAAATAAACAAATAAAAAATAAACAAATGTTGTAGTAGTAGACATACTGGAGATATACCTCTGGACTTACATAAATCTATGTTTTGTGGAATCCCAAAGAAATCAGGAGCCTTGGAATGTGGTCAGCGTCGAACAATTAGCATAAATAGCCACATGACGGAGATTTTGTTAAGGAGTTGAATTTAGTTGAGTTGAGCTGAAAAACCAACATTCCCATATGCGCTCTGTCCCCTTAGTAAACAGCTAGCGAAGAGTCACACTACTAACCGTTCCCACCGCTATTTGCTTGAAAGTTCTCCCAGTCTTCATTCTCAGATTTGAGATTCTACTCGAAGCCCTTGCCAATCCCCCGCATTGTCATCCTTTCGACATACGGGTTCTCAATCTTTTCCTCCACCATCTCCATCTGGTCCCACAGGCGCAGGACCACCTCTCCCTTGTCCATGGGTAATCGACACCAAGAGGTGCATTTCCTGCCAGCCTATCAACCTATTCATTGCCCCACACTCCCGTATGGCCAGGGTAAAAAAAATCCATACAGTTCTCACAATATGTGGCCTCTGAAGCGAGGTAAGCCATTCCACACGAAGCATTCAATCAGTATAGATCACTATGTCACCTTGACGGGTGTTACTCTGGTTCAGTTGGTGAACCACAAACTCTGTGCGGCCCGCTGCCCATTCTCTGCACTCACGACCCAGTTTTACTATTACATTGTGCCAATCTGTCGTGTCTGTCGGTACGTCAACTCACTCTTTTTCACGATTGATGGTCTCAAGATCACAAACCGGGCGTGTAGATATTTCCGCCTGTGCCATCCGGGGCCTTCCTCGTATTAGTCTATGACCCTAGACCATACCCATGGCTCCATGCAGGCGTTGATCCCTATCTGCAGCAGCTCTCAGGTACAATTTGGTCTGAAGGACGCTATGCCTATCCGCCATTGTTGATAGCGCCAGGATGTGTCTCATGCATATAATTAGTGTATCCTTTGTATATTCCAGAATATTTACGATCTTGCAAAGGGTTATGAAGAAAATACAACCAGATATAGAGGAAGAACACTGTGGGTGTGTAGAAGGTGAGAATTCGACAAGTTACGTATATTTTTGGGAACATGAATGCATATTTCGATAGAAGTAAATAAAGACCTACATCTTTGTCTCATTGACTACAAAAAGGCTTTCTATAAAGTAAGACATGTCAATATGATGAAGGCGCTTGCAAAACTACAAACTGACGGAAAGGCCTTTGAATTGTATTCCTGAAAAATATATTCGAAACACCAAAATGTCACGAACATTTTTAACGAAATAGGCGAGTATTAGCTTGTCAAAAGATTTGTGAGACAGGGATGTTTAATGTCTCCATACCTTTTTCCCGATGTAGTATAGATATTAGAGTCACGGGACCACTGTAGTTAACGATAAGATGATAGACTAACAGGGACAGTCTGTATTCACAGCTGCAATTGTTTGTTACTGGTGGGGAAACTAGTCGGATCAAACGAAACTACCAGTCTTTGAGATTTCCCTAGGAAACGGAAAATTTGTCGGCATTGTTTGATGTGTCGCCGTTCGAGAGGAAAAGACTGTTGCATCAGTTGTAGAAGGGGGGACAACTATTCTTGTGAAGTTGGGAACAGATTGTCTGCCGCTGGGGCCACCTGTTGTTGACATCGAATGACGTCACTCGGACAATCCCCGACTGTATGAAAACATAACTTGTTGCCGCTAGTGTGAACAAGAGAGTTGGCCTAGGCTGAAGTGTTGGACTAGCTCTGTTCTAATATAGAAAAGAATCTATTGTATTCTGTATCAATTAACGTTGGTGAACATGTGTCTTTCATGGCAAAGTGTAGATTCGATTCAGGATAGAGCTGAGTTTTCATAAGGTATTCAATTGATCGCATTTAGATGTAAATAATGTAGACCAGTCGAGTGATAGATAGAGTTTAAGACTTAAGCATAGTGTTGTTGCTTTGTGGTTAGGTATTCAAGGAGTGTCGGCGACAGTAGGCAGTCGCATTGTTAAAACTAACTAGGTTGGGAATAGTGAAGTGGGATGATATGTAGAAAGATTGAGGATGGTTGGGGGATAGGGGAAATGTCCAATGGTGGGATCTTCCAGTGGGGTGTCTACTGGGGTTCTGCACTTTACATTTGGTCTTTCCTTGTCTTACCCTAACTCAGACCGATGTGACGAGCTCCTCTGCCCCATGACAGAGTTTGGTTCACTGTTATATATATCTGAGTGAGGCCGTCGGCCTACACTCATCTAATAGGGGTCAGTAGCGGGTTGCTCTCACCAGGTGTGTTCTCTCTTTCACAGGTTACCCTCAGGTTATGAAGAAAACAAGCTGAAAACATCACTAGTTCAGATCATGGATAAATTAGTGCAGGAAGACCTATTCAGCGGCTTTTGCACTGGGCCCATGATAAAAAGGGTCTGAAGGAACATGGCTTGGTTGAGCCGAAACATATAAGTATCCAGCAGAAGACTTCTTAGTGATAGGGATCACGGAAGTTAATAGTGAGATTATTTTCCATACCACATGGAACAAGAACAATAGTGAGATTATTTTCCATACCACATGGAACAAGAACAATAGTGATTATCTATGTAGAAAGAACAATAGGGATTATCTAGGGACCAGGAACAATGAACCTGGCGCTTTTACTAAATTATTAGATTCCTGTGGGACTGTAAACAATAACTGTGTAATGGTGAAAACTCTAGGATATTTACAAATGAACTATGTTATTTCAAGGGACAGTGTTCCGTGTTTTCACGATGCAAGGATTGTTAAGTCTCAGAACTTTAAGGACATTTGGTAACATTGTGTATGATCGATTCAGGATAAGTATCGGACTATATCCGTGATTGGTGACCAGATATCGGGGTTATCAAAAGGCTACTGGAGGAAGTCAACATCTAGCAGGAGAGACACATCGTTTTGGTGAGGTCATTTTGTGCTGAACTATGATGATGTTGTGTAGTCCTTACCGGGATTATCAGACTTTGCTCCTGAGCTGTTCGGTCTGATTCTGCAGACACACTAGAGTATACGACATACATTCTACACATACACTTCTCACATACATACACTTTTCTTCATTAAATTAATGTGATATTAATTTTTAGAAGCTAGAGTTTAGTATGTTGTTTTGGGGAAGTGTGAGAGGGGGCATGACACAGGGGTGAGAGAGGGAGAGAGAAAGAGGTATTCTGAGACTGACGGAGTGTTGTGGACGGAATCTGGTGGATTCTCCAGAATAATGATATGGGGTTAAAAATAATGTGGGTGTTGATTCCCCTCACTCCAGGGACGACAATATAAAGAAAAACACGACAATTAGGAGTGTTCATTTGAAATCCGTTCGTGCCACAGCGCGCGTAATTGCGTACGTTGAACATGATCATGTCATAGTCTTGTGATAAGTACTGACCAATGAATAAAAGAGCACGTGCTGATCGCTCTATGATGCATAGATTATGTTTCTGACCGTTGAGAAAATGGCAGGGTTGATCCAAAATCCGCACAAAGAAGCTCAAAGAGCAGTGATTCAGTTTCTTTCATTTGAAGGATGTCAACCAGTGGGCATTCATCGAAGAATGCAGGCAGTGTACGGTAACAAATGTGTGTCGAAGGCAACAGTGACAGACTGGGTACGAATGTTTCCGAAAGCACGTCAGTTCACGACAGATTTTCGACGGCGGGGTCAAGCTCATATTGTTGCAACAGAAAATGCCATCGCCAAAATTGATGCAGCAATACAGATGACCGTTGGCGAAGCATATGTTCGCTAGCGAAAGATTTTGATGTGTCAATTGGGACAATTCAAAAGGTCGTTTGTAAGAAACTGCACTATCGGAAGACGTGTTCAAAGTGGGTACCATGGATGTTGACCAAAAAGAGGAAGCATAAGATGGTGTTTGCTTGCTTGTTTCCTTGATTGCTTGCTTGCTGCTTGCTTGCTTGCTGCTTGCTTGTGTTCGTTGGCTTGAGCTCCAACGTGAAGTCCTGTATGTCGGATGAAGACATCCTGTTGTCCAACATCAGTCTGATGTCATACAGGACCTGAGTTTTGCGTGAGTATCCGTTGTCTGGCTTATTGATGTGCAGACTGGTGGTTCCTCGCCGTTCAGGCAGACACTCTCCGACTTCGGAGGAATCGGCTATCCTACTGACTTTAGCCAGGACCCCAAAGGGACCTGTTGCCCAGGACGCTCGACGAGGTCGCGTCAATAGGTCTTGGCCAGTATATAACCCGGCCCTGGTGCCTTGGAAACACGAACCACTTGCTGCGTTACAGAGTGGAGGGTGATGAATTTATCTTCTGCATAGTGTAACTATCTAGTATTTACTATGTGCATAAGTGTAACTATATAATATTTACTATGTGTATAAATGTAACTAGTATTTATTACATGTATCAGTGCAACTATCCAGTATTTACTATGTGTATCAGTGTTACCATCAAGTATTTATTATGTGTATCAGTGTAACTATCTAGTATTTACTATGTGTATCAGTGTAAGTGTCTAGTATTTACTATGTGTATAAGTGTAACTGGTATTTACTAAATGTATCAGTGTACTATCTAGTATTTACTATGTGTGTCAGTGTAACTAGTATTTACTGTGTGTATCAGTGTAACTAGTATTTACTATGTGCATCAGTGTAACTGTCCAGTATTTACAATGTGTATCAGTGTAACTAGTTTTTACTATGTATCAGTCATTAGTCATTAGTCATTAGTCACGGTTCCAACATTACAGCAAAGAGCCGTCCCCATTATGCTCCATTCCCGTGCCAGTGAATATCACATAAAATGTTCCTCACTGCCGCATGTGAAAAGTGGAATAGTCAAGATTCTCGACAAAAAACTGCCCGCTCAGGCAAAATGTCACCGCCAGAATGTCACCAGAAAAGTTCTCTACGAATAGTACAGTTCACCTCTGATGGAATTGGAGTCACTTTCCCATCCAGATGTTCACCCACAAAGTCTGGATGTTTCTAGATATTGCCGTTCCGTTTCTAGATGTTTTCTAGCCACCACGACATTTTTCCTCCGGGCAAATGTAGATCACGCAACAAATCAATCCCGAACAGATGCATAGAAACATCTCACTGTACATGAAGCCGTCGCCAGAATGCCAACACAAAATTCCTCCTCGAAAACACAGTTCATCATCGATGGAAACAGCAGTCACTAGCAAAACTAACAGCCACACATTTATGCATAAGGCACGAAAACCGCTCGCTTCTCTGACATACCAGCCGCCACATATTCATATATTTCTGGATGTTGTTGTTCCGTTTCTAGATGTTATCTAGCCAGCTACGCCATTTTGAGCATGCAGACATCATCACAACCCGTCGGACAGATGTAAAAAACATTTCACTGTACAAAATGCCGTCTCCAGAATGCCAAAACAACAGTCCTCCACGAAAGCACAGTTCATCGTCAAAAGAAGCAGCGGTAAACCAGAAGACCAGCAGCCACACATTTCTGCATAAGGCACAAAAACCTGTTAATTCTGCGACATAGCCATCAACCATTACTCTGAACATGTACATCATGCTCCACAACCTCGGGCAGATTTAAAAATATTTCACACGAAATTAACAGCTCACAGCGTCGCAGGGCCACGGAACTGTAAATTACCAGTTCAACATGAGGCAAATGCGAATGCAACGGTAGCCACGAGCATTAACACCCAGAGGCCTTAACCGTTTCATTGCCTATCCACCATGCTGGGAACCGGAAGTCCACTACGTGTATCGGTGTAACTATCTAATATTTATTATGTGTATCGGTGTAACTATCTAGTATTTACTATGTGTAATAGTGTAATCATCTAGTATTTACTACGCCGGGAAGTCAGTAAGAAAGTCACAAATCGCTGTAGAAAAATAACTAACTATGATAACAACTTGAAACCAGTTTATGTGTATACACACATTGTCTCTTTATTTCTATACATAATTTCCACCAACATTGATGGACTTATCCCATCGTTGTATTAGTCCTCCCAAACCAGGGACACGGAACTGCGTGCTTTGTTTTCATTTACCTGCCATCCCACAGAACTTTGTGACTTACTTATTGACTCACCCTCGAAACTTTATACACCGCTTTACGGGACAACCGTGTGTCAGCATAAACATGAAACATTTCCTTATGAATGTCCTTTGCAGGCAGTCCTTTTGCCCACAAAAACCGCACAACAGTACGTTGCGCTTTGGTTGCATACTCCGTAAGTAAAGTCGCCATTTTGTTTATGCGCTGCTCATGAGCATGAGACACCTAGCGCTACCTGACGAACGGGAATATAAAGTTCGATGTTACTGTCACCTAATGACACCTGTACAAAACACCAACTACATTTACCTGCCATCTCACAGAACTGCGTTTCTTAATTACTGACTCGTCCTCGTAAATGTATCATTGTAACTATCCAGTATTTACTATGTGCATCAGTGTTCCCATCCAGAATTTCTGTGTATATCAATGTAAATCATCGCGTATTTACTATGTTTATCAGTGTAATTATCCAGTATTTACTGTGTATCAGTGTAACTGTCTAGTATTTACTATATGTATCAGCGTAACTATCCAGTATTTACTATGTGTATCAGTGTAACCATCCAGTAGTTGCTATGTGTATCAATGTAACTATCTAATGTTTACTATATGTATCGCAATCTAGCGTTAGTTAGACGATACCGAATTCAGGCGGGGCACAATGTACATCAAGGGACACTGTCAATCATAGATCAACTACAGAAGATGTATGTTAGACGTTAACGACAGACAGACAACTCACCTGCACGACCTAGACACATTCGATAATCCGGCTGTGTTATGAAGGGCTCCTGAAACAGTCTGTAGAAATGGGCCAGGCACGTAAACACACAAAGAAGGAAGTGATACACATGGCCTTAGAGAAACATTCTAAAGAAATTAGAAATGTTCTGCCTGAATAGTTGTCAATTGACTCACATCCGTGTGTCGGCATAGGAAAGTTGCATGTTAAAAAGTTAGTTGCATATCCTTTACAAGACGTAGCAGTCAACCCCAGCATTTTGTAGCAGTTTGTGATCTCTTGGTAAGTTCACGTTCAGTAGTTTGCCATTGCTTTCTGAACGACCGGCTCTCATAATAACCAACGCAGACAGTCTGAAGTGAAGCGCCGTCATCATATGGAAGTAACAGATTCGAATCTCGCTCGGTAACTATAGCGTTCAATTTTTATTTTAGGCTAATTTGTCATCTAGTCTCAATTCTTACCCCTAATTCTGTCAGCACCAAACTATACATCTGTGTGTGTGTGTGTGTGTGTGTGTGTGTGTGTGTGTGTGTGTGTGTGTGTGTGTGTGGGCATGTGTATATGTGGATGAGTGTTACTGTATGGGTGGGTGTTAATGTGTGTGTGTGTATTTGTGTGTGGATGATAATGTGTATGTGGGTGTTAATGTATGTGTGTGCGTATCTGTGTGTGGGTGTTAATGTATGTGTGAGTGTTAATGTGTGTGTGGATGTTAAAGTGTGTGTGTGTGTGTGTGTGTGTGTGTGCGTGAGTGTGTGTGTGTGTGTGTGTGTGATATTTATTCCTATGCCACTCTCATGCCTTAGTTGGTCACAATCACCTGTTCGCTGTTAGAACATTCAGCCAGGGTTGTGGTTGGGATGTAGCTTCCCCTCAGTGTTAGAGTGGGAGTTTGAATTACTGTAAATGTGTAAATTTGGAGAGCTTTGGCCATCTTATACCACAACTTTAGGAAGTGATAATCCCAACTGCACCTCCATGTGGTAGAGGATGGAAACACACCACGGTGTGGCTAACACAGCTCTGGGGACCGAGTATCCACCGGGATAAGTGGACAACTCTGCAGCTGAGCAGAGCAGGGCACTCACTTGTTCTTACAGTCGGAAATGGCTATCAAAGGCAGATGTAAAATGCCACCAGGTGGATGTGGAAGGCAAGAGGAAACCACCACGTTATCTTCCCAAGACGTCATAGCAAAACACAATTCAGAAATAGTGAAGGACGTTAATGGCTGTCTTAAGACATCCTCGTCCGGTAGGGACAGTCATGAGCCACAGGTGACACCAGACCGTCATCCAGCCACTGATGGCAAAACCATAACTGATGCTGGATGGATTGAGACGGTGTCATGGAGGAATATCATCAGCAGAGTTGATACAGAACACTAAAGACTGAGATCGGTGGAGAGCCATGAACGCATACGCTAGCTGCCAGGGCACTTGATGATGATGGTGCGTGGGGTTTGAGGGGCGGTTAGTTAAAAACAGAGTTTGGGAGTAAGTCCTGACGTCTAAATGTTGGATCCTCTTCTTCTTCTTCTTCTTCTTCTTCTTCTTCTTCTTCTTCTTCTTCTTCTTCTTCTTCTTCTTCTTCTTCTTCTTCTTCTTCTTCTTCTTCTTCTTCTTCTTCTTCTTCTTCTTCTTCTTCTTCTCCTTCTTCTTCTTGCAAAGAAAGCAGCAGTCAACTGAATCTTGTTGGTATCGTCATCTAGTTTGTCCTTAAATGGAGCGGTTTTAGGCTAATATAAAGATATCTCTTTTGTATATGTTGGACACTCCAGCAAAAGTGTCTTGCTGTCATGTGACCAGTTTCACAGTGACATTTGTCAGTATCTCCTATCTCTGTTCAAAATGGTAGCTACAACGTGCAATCATCGATGCTATATGGATATGATACGTGGACAAGGTATTAATAAAATTAGTGTAACTTTAGAAAAACTTTGGAAATGTAAACATTGTAAAATAACACAATGTAATGCAGCTTTACAGAACAGTTAAGGAAAACATACGACGTTGCAGCTATAAGCATTCATCAGATTTAATGTATTTCTTTTTTTTTCCATTTTGTTGTCATTATTCTAAATTTTGTTGTCATCTGTCCATTCTTCTCATTCGGTAACTTGCCTTAATATAGTCACCGCAGTGTCTCCCTCATATTTATATGCTGTGTGTTTGTACTTGTTTGCTGATGAAGGCTAATCGCTGCAGCGTCCTATGTTTTCTGCAACTGTGTTGTGAAAAGCGCCATTACTTTTCGTTATTTTATATTGTTGATCAGAAACACGGAGAACGACAAGCAATTACGAATAAACAACAAACATTCAATAATTGATGCCGGCACAGAATAGAAGCAATTAAATGGCTGGGTGGAGCTTAAAGAGGACACGTGACCGATTGTGCAGATCACGAGGCCAGGAAGAGACGCAAACTCTGGGTGGGACACATCGAGACAACCTGATCAAGGCCTCAATCAGATGACTGAAGACCTTTGCTCCAACGAAAGATAAGGGCCAGCAACAGTGGCAGCAGATAATAAATGGATTATTTCCCGTGGTTAGTACGAAATAATTAATTTTTATGTCCCTTTATGTTTGTCAGCGGCTGCGTTAGCGTAGTTGGTCGTCCGCTAAGTGAGTGAAAGACTGACCACCCATTCCCCCGTGCACTCACGTCTACAACATGTGATGTCCCCATCACACCACTGGACCCTAGAGGACACTGCTCCATGACACATTTTGTTTTCTGGCAATGACTGCCATCTTTGTTCTCACAGTAACTGGGATGGGAGAGAGGTAGATGAAGACAGTGAGGATGTATTGTAATGACTGCCATCTTTGTTCTCACAACAACTGGGATGGAAGAGAGGTAGATGAAGACAGTGAGGACGTTTTTCTGAAAGGCGTTCGTTTTATTAGGACATGACGTGTTAAATTCCGGTAGAGATTGTGTCATGTGGATAATCATACTCACACACGCCAGTTGGCCAGGCACTTGAGATGCATCTGGGAGGTTGAGTGTTCAAATTGAATACACATACAAGTGATAAGTGAGTCGTTACTGGGAGATGTGGTGAATCAAGTCGATAGTGTGGGTGTTGCCCAATGTCCATGATGATCTCCTTAAAGGGATGATGAGAGGTTGAAGAACACAATGGACATGCAAGTTGAGTTGAGTCAAGAACTGACATCACAGCTCTTGGGACATTCTCGTACGTGCTCCGTCCTTATCTTTAACAACCAGCGAAGAGTCCCAATAATAACAGTACTAGTTGTAGCTTGATTATGCGTCTGTCTGGCCTTTCCTGGGAGTACTGACTGTCGGCCAGATCATCCGGTCACTGCCGCTCCATTATCTCAGGGCTATGTTGATTATCTGTGCATCCACGCTATACACATGATCACAACCCTGACCATATCTGTCTGATCATGCACCAACACCCCACCCAGAGGTGCAGACCCAACCAATATATCCGCCTTCTCGTTTCCCACAACACCAGCATGGAAGTGGAAACATCACTGGAAGCATGCCATTGTGCACGAAGGATGCCTGTCTTCACCCTACCCAGCATACCCTGTGAGCCCGTTAAAACCACGAAATGCGTGTAAAGATATACAACCTAACACAGAAATCTCTGTATTAAAGAATTTGTCATGGATAAGAACAGATAAGGAGATTATACGAATCACGTATAAGGAGATGATATGCCAAACCACTGAATACATACATATAAATTGCGGAACCCCTTGAGGTCACTAAGACAGTTCACAAGTAAAGATAACCGTAATTTTTGGAGCTCACAGATGTAGAAGAAAGAAGTAGAGACTAGAGGACGCACGACATAACACAAACAAACACACATGTAATGTTTGGGGCTAGTAGACGTAGAAGAATGAAGTGGTCGTGTTTGTCCATCAAGAATGATGATGACCATTAATTTCAATCCGGTGGGGTCGGAAGTTCGGAGTCGTGTGTTCTAAGATGGCTGGTAAGGCCTATTTTGGCTCGACATGTTCTGTGACAATGTGAGCAAAGAATGCTTGACGTTCAAGGAGGAGGATCTCCTGCAGTGGTTTTTTTGTCCAGCCTTTTTTCACAGCTCTTACAGTCCTGTGGCATTGGACTATACAGTCACCAGCGGTGCAGCTAAGTACCTCCCCAGTACCTCCCACAACTCTATAGTCCTTCAGGACTGAAAGAGGCCTGCTAGTACTACAGCCCTGTGAATACACCCTTGCGTAAAGATGTACACACAGTGAAGATACACCAAACAACACAGCACAGGAATCTCCCAAGTGAAGATGCACCAGACAAACTAACAAACTCTCTAGTGAAGATACACCATACAATACAGCAATCTCCCCAACGAAGATGCATCAGACAACACAGCAATCTCCACAGAGAAGATACACCAGAAAGCACACCAATCACACTGGAGAGGATACATCGAACAGCACAACAATCTCCCTACTGAAGATACAGCAGACACCACAGAATCTCTCCATAGAAGATACACAACAACATACTTAAATCTCCGTAGTAACGAATCTGACATTGATACGAAATCTATACATCTTATATGGATACACTATCTATACATTTTACATGGATACAATATCTTTACACCTAACATGGTTACAGTATATATACATATGACATGGATACAATATGTATTCATCTGACATGGATAAAACATCTATACATGTTGTCAGGATCTTAAACCTGGCTCGTTGGACCTAACATATGTGAGACAAGTACAAGTACAAAATGATTGGACTTGACACACAATGACACTAAGTTCAATGGATTTATTTACAAGTCACATGCAATACGATCTAGTTTGGCATGTGATGATCATTACTATACATATACATCAATACACTTACAGACAAAACCCACAGCTTCACAGTCTATCTCACAAGATATACAAGCACTCGACTTTCGGGCACAGAACTACACGAAGCCTTTCTGTCATGTCCGAGTTCCCCAGCCGTCTGCCGCTTTCCCGCACAGCGCTTGCCCTGTGGATTGGCTTCACGAGGACTGCGTGCGTCTTGCTTTGTCCTTGCCTGACCGCTGACTATCACGTCAGCCAGCAACCTGCGGTCAGGTAACTGGTACTCGCCTGGCGGGCGTAACGATGTTACTGCATCCCGGTTGGAGACTATTCGCCTGGCGGGCGTAACGATGTTACTGCATCTCGGTTAGAGACATTCGAGATTCTGACACGCTCCCCCGGGGCTTATTCATGAAAGATTTTATATTTCATGCATACTCTACATAGATAAAGGGTTAATTTTTTTAACCATGTCAGAATCGACCTTTCTGTTGTCATGTACATTGGCATAGAAATACATAAGAAATGCAAGTTGTATGTTAAGTCATGTGGTGTTCAATCTTTACCACTTTCCAAGTTTCATCCTCTCGATGGATGATCACCTGAGTTGCAATATTGACCCAGTCAGATCGGTAGCACCAGCATCCAATGCAACTACCTCGCAACCTCTTAAAAAAACGAAATAATATGCTTTTTGCAACAAAAAACATCAGGTAAGACTGTAAAATGTTTTTATAAGCCGCATTCAACGCTCGAGCTCCGACCTCATTTGGCCGGGAGCTCTTCTGTTGGTCTGCAACGTCCGTAACCCTATACCATGCCCAGCTGATGACCTCTTGGCGTGTTGACAATCTGGCAACACAATGGCTATTTTTATACAACACATACTCGAATACATTTTAATTTACCGCCCTTAGTGTAATACCGTAACAACAATTAAATGAAAGGGACATAATTTCAAAAGATCTCAAATCTAATCTATTACAATTATTATTCTATTTCTCAGCGTCATAGCTTGATGGTTTTCCATACTAGCGAAAAAATGTCGATAGTGTGAACAAGTTACTCAAGATATGATTCTAAGATTACACTAGTCGAAAAATACTAATACACAATTCGTGTATTCGAAATTGGTGTTTCATAATTATTTTAGAAGCGTCATAAATTTTTAAGGTTTTTGTTTATCGTCTGCTACTTTTGGTCTAAATTTACAAACTATCCGGACGTACACACGAACAGCTGATGTCGTTACAAATTCTATCACACACTTGTACCGCTCGGGTGTAGCAATTCGGAATGTGAAATTGTTCTGATAGTTAATGTGTTCGTTGTTTCGCTGGAAAACTTCTGGATTGCGATTGACTGCAGTGGTGTAAATGTCACAGTTCAGTTCACTCTTTCGTTCACGAATTAAAATATCACTGGATATTTTCCACTCGCAGATACCACTGATAACTTGAATAGTTCGCTTGAGGTAAGTTACGAGCGCATGTGGCACTGTTCTTATTTCATAATATATACAATTAATATTGTTCGCTTTCTAACACACAATACACAATTATTCAAGACGATTACTACACTAATAATAAAATAAGAAAAAATATTTGCAGTGGGAATGAACCCTATCACATCGCATAATAGATGTACAGAGCTTTCGTGGAAAAAAAACTTCACTGATGGCTGTGTTGGTCTGAGTGTTTTCTAACACACTGCACTCAGACATTAGTGCTTACTGGGTGGTTCGGACAACGGGACAAAAGATCAGCAATCGTGTTGGTTCTGCCAGCGATATGTCGCACTTCAAAGCTGTAATCTTGCAGCAAAAGAGACCATCGCGCTATCATCTGGTTTGTCGGCACTCCTGAAGTAATAAATTTTAATGGACTATTGTCGGACTCTACAATGAAATGCCGTCCCAGGAGGAATCTGGACAATTTAGTTATACCCACCACTAGAGCAAGGGCTTCTAATTGAGGTGTAGACCAAGCGCGTTCTCTTGGTTTCAATTTTCTAGAGACGTAGTATACAGGGTGTAGAATGTTGTCATGTTCCTGTAACAGAACTGCCCCAATCGCCACGGAGCTCGCGTCTGTGCGTAATCTGAAAGGAATATGTAAATTTGGCAATTTGAGAATGGGATTCTCAGAAAATAAGATAACACTTTCTGGAATGCATATTTTAGGCATTCATTGTTTACAATCTTCTCAGGCTGGTTTTTCGTTAGTAGGTTAGTAAATTTTTCTGTCAGTTCAGCAAAATCTGGTATGAACTGCCTATAATAATTTAATAGTCCTAACACACTTCTGACTTGTTTCTTGGTAGTCGGAAGTGAGAGTTTCAGTAATTTAGACACGATGTTATCGTCTGTCGTGACAAAACCATTAGATATGTTATACCCTAAAAAGGAGATTTCTTGATAGGCTATGTCTACTTTTGTAGGCTTCACAGTCAGTCCGTGCTGTCTGATCCGTTCAAATGTCTGCTGTAATGTCTTTATGTGGTCTGTCATCGTCTTTGTGTGAACACAAATGTCGTCCATGTAACAGATAATGGTTGTTATGTCAACAAGTAAGGGTCGTGTCATGTGTACGAATGTCGCTGGGGCATTGACTAGCCCAAATGGTAATTTGCACCATTCGTACAGTCCCCAAGGTGTGGCAAAGGCTGTTAGATGTCTGCTCTGCTCGTGTACCGTTATCTGCCAATAACCTTTAGTCATATCTAACTTCGTAAAGTACCTAGAGTCTGTCAGTTCTGTCAGTAGATCTTCGCAGTTGGTCATTGGTTCCAGATCTAAAAGTGTTATTTTATTTAATTTTCGATAATCTACACAGAGTCTTATCGTGTTGTCCTTTTTGCGTACCATGACCATTGGAGACGAAAAATGTGATTGGGATCTTCTAATGATGTTGTTTTTCTCTAAGCTAATGATCTCTTGATGTAAGTTTTCTTTGTAATGCAATGGAATGGTGTAAGGTCTGCATTTTATTGGTGTGTTTGAAGTGAGCGTGATGTGATGTTGTACTAATTCTGTTTGTCCTGGGTTGTTGGAGAAGATGGTGTTGTACTGTTGTATGAGATGTTTGCAGCTGTCTGTTTCTGCTTAAGTTAAATTTGGGTTTATTTTGATTTCTTTCAAGCAGTTTGTTGTGTCTAATGCAGGTGTTGGAATTTCGTCACTATCTTCGTCATCTTCATGGTCTATTATTACTGTACAGGCTGTTGTATCGTCTTGTTCGCTGTCTCTGTTGTGGTATGGTCTTAGCATATTGATGTGGAATATTTTATGTTTGTCTTTTATTTGAATCTCATAGTCTACAGTTGAAATCTGTCTTATTACTTTAAATGGTCCTTGCCAAGAGTCAGTCAATAAGTGTCGGTCACTGGGTAAGAGTAGAAGTACGTTCTGTCCAGGTGTCAACGTTATTGTCCTGTTACCTTTGTCTGCATATTGTCTATATGTAGCACCAGATAGTTTTAGTGCTTCTTTTGCAATAGTACAAGATTTGATGATTCTTTCACGCAATGACGTAACATATACGTATGATGATATGGGTTTAAGTAAAGGGGTGGCTTCAGTTAACATTGAATGGTAGATACTCAATGGGCCACGTGGTTTGGCACCATAGATAAGTTTAAAAGGAGAGAATCCAGTACTAGAATGTGGGACTTCGCGATAAGCAAAAAGTATAGCAGGCAAATATACGTCCCAGTTTTTGGGATATTCTTGCGTGACTTTAGCAAGCATATGCTTCAAATCGCCGTTAAACTTTTCTATGATTCCCGTTGAGTGAGGATGGTATGATGAATTGAAACATTGTTTCACCCCTAACATTTTGGTGAAAGCTTTAGTAGATGATGCAATGAATTGGCTTCCCCTATCTGATAGGATAGTGTCTGGAAATCCTATTCGTGAAAATATATGGAAGAAGACTTCCATGATATCGTTGGCAGTTATGTTCTTTAAAGGAAGCGCTTCAGGCCAGCGGCTACATAAATCAATGATGGTAACGATAAATCTATTCCCTCTGGATGTTACTTGATTCAGAGGGGCCCACTATGTCGACAGATATTTTCTCGAAAGGTCGACTGGCTAAGTCGGTAATTTGTAATTTGGCCTGTGGGTGTTTACCTTTTTTCACTAGTTTTTGGCAGATATCACAATTTCTACAATATTGCTTAATGTCATTGCAGAATCTTGGCCAATAAAACTGTGTTAGTAATCTTGATCTGGTCTTGGAGTATGCCATATGCCCTGCAAGAGGTATATCACTGGTCAGATGTAAGGCTTGCTTACGGTATTCAATTGGCAAAAACAGTTTGCTCTGTGGTGCTGTTACCTCTGGTATAGTACCTGGTGAGGATGCAATTTTTCAGAGCAAAAATGCCATCTTGCATTTTTAGTTACCTTTGGCTTTTGGCCGATCCGATTAAAATATTTAGATAATGAAGGATCAGCCTTTTGGGCTGTTACAAAATTCTCCTTCATGGTTTTAGGAGGCAGTACCACTGGGCTAAGCATTTCTATAGCCTCCGTTTGATTAATTTTATCTTGCACTCTAGCAGTAGATCTGGTTACTGCGTTCACACATTCAATGATATCAGATGGTGATGAAACATTTTGGTCAATGATTTCATGAGATGTTAGTGCTCCATTAGCTACCATACATTCATCTGGTGATACCAAACTTTCAATGATGACATGTGATGGTGATGATGTTATGTTATCATCAATGCAAACAGATGTAATATCATGAGGCATATCATTCACCTCTGGTAAGTTCCCAATGATAATATCACACACAGGGTTAGTTAATGCAGCGCATTTTACTTTCCCAGTGAGGAATGGTGTCTGAACATATGCCCATGCCAATGGGTACTTTTCGATATTTCCAGAGAATGTTCTGCATGTTACGTGCCTGCCTGTATAGTATGTAGGCATTATGAACTTTCTCTTTAACCCTATAAGAGAACTTCCGGTGTCACGAAGGACTGTAGCAGGCTTGCCATTCACATATCCCTGTTGGATGTTTATTCTGCCTTTGGAATCCATTACCAAATTCGCTTCCTCATTGGCAATAGGAATGGAGTGGCCGCATGTTAAAATGCCATCGTCATAAAAGGTATTACAAATAGTACATTTATTTGAATTAAACATGTCAAAAGCCTGTGCTGAGTTCACAGGGTGATTTTCTGAATGTTCTTCATCTGATGATGAACTGTCAAATAAGGCGGCATTTGCTTTCTTGGTCATTTGCCTTCCTTTACACGCATGACGCCAGTGGCCATACGCTTTACAAAGGAAGCATTTCCGTGCCTTTTTAAAGGTTTTACGTTCCTTATCCTGACTATTTATGAAGTTCTGTAAGTATGTAAGATATGCCGGATTCTTGTCACACATTTTACCTTGGTGGTGTGACATGTTACAAAATCTACAATGATTGTATTTCTCAGAAGTAGGCTTATATGTTCTTTGCCTATTGTAGGGTTCTGATCGAGGTTTTTCATAGTTTGCAGATGCTACGAAGGTTGTATCAGTTGCCTCACTAGCAAAACAATGTTTATTGGCTGTATAGTAAGCCGACCCACGTCTCTCTATCTGCTCTACACTCGTACATTCATTCTCTTGCAAAAATTTTGAAAATGATGATGGAAGGGATGTGATGATTTTATCCCTGATGATGAGATCTTCTAACTTATGAAAGTCTTTATTTACTTTGGCTGCTGAAAGCCATTTTGTAAATACGTCTCGGACTACGGAGACATAGTCAGAGAACGTTTGAGTAGGTTTTGGACTCAATTGCTGAACTGTTCTCTGTAACCTGCCTCATCTAGCATAAAAATGTGCCATAATTTTTAACTTTAGATAGTGGTAATCTTTTCTGAGGTCTTTGGGGATAGTCTCTATGACTTTCAGAGGTTCCCCTGACAAACTCCTCATATAAATAATGTTCCATTCAGAAACTGGGACCTGATAGTGGTCCATTAAGGTTTCAAAGTCTGGTGAACGCTGCAATGCAGTCACCTGCGGTATAATTTCTCACAATACCTTGATACTTATTGTACTGGTTTTCTTTTTCCAGTCTTTCAGATTTCTTAGACTCCATGTCTATGGCAGTATCGGTTTCAAGCTGTTTAATTTTGAGTTGTAATTCAAGCTCCTCTCGTTTACTTTGAGCTGCTATTTCTGCCTTCCTCAATTTAGTATCTAACTTCACAAATACAATCTAGATATATTTCAACAATCTACAACTATGATGACACATCACTTACATCAAGATGACATTCAGTAAGGACATAGACATCATGTTTACAAGATGGCGACAAGGTCAAAATGGCGACAAGTTACACAATCACCGATGTTTTACACGTTTACAAGTTCAGACAATCTAAGAGGACGAGCCCCCACGTTCACACATGTCAGGATCTTAAACCTGGCTCGTTGGACCTAACATATGTGAGACAAGTACAAGTACAAAATGATTGGACTTGACACACAATGACACTAAGTTCAATGGATTTATTTACAAGTCACACGCAATACGATCTAGTTTGGCATGTGATGATCAATACTATACATATACAATACATCAATACACTTACAGACAAAACCCACAGCTTCACAGTCTATCTCACAAGATATACAAGCACTCGACTTTCGGGCACAGAACTACACGAAGCCTTTCTCAACCGACACGTCCTGTCATGTCCGAGTTCCCCAGCCGTCTGCCGGTTTCCTGCACAGCGCTTGCCCTGTGGATTGGCTTCACGAGGACTGCGTGCGACTTGCTTTGTCCTTGCCTGACCGCTGACTATCACGTCCGCCAGCAACCTGCGGGCAAGTAACTGGTACTCGCCTGGCGGGCGTAACGATGTTACTGCATCCCGGTTGGAGACTATTCGCCTGGCGGGCGTAACGATGTTACTGCATCTCGGTTAGAGACATTCGAGATTCTGACTCAGATACAATATATTTACACCTGCCTCAATGGCTCGGAACGCTGAAGAAGAAGAAGAGTGGATAAAGTATATATACATCTGAAATCTGACATGGAAGCAATATCTATACATCTAACATGGATACAACACATGTACATCTGTGATATAGTATTGTCCAGCCTCTGAAAATTCTGAAAACACAACAGAGATATATAAAGAAGATATTTCAATGTTAAACTGGGTTCGGACTAAGAATACCTGCGAAAGTTAATTTTACCACTAGTTCACTTCTCCCCTGCTGTCTTTGATTAAATGGAAACGGTTGGAGTTGACAACAGCATCTAAATATAGATGCGACATGCAACAATTATCGTTTGATCGAGGGGCCAAGGAAAGGGGAGAGTACTGAGAGGGTTAATTCTCTTGTTTCAAATAGCTTCCTTTGGATTTCAACAAAGCCAGCGTTGTCAAGATTATCCCCTCTTTCATCACTGGAGATAACTGCAAGTTACTTCCTCCTGGACGATACCCATGTAGGATTGTCAACAACTCGCCCGCGTAGGAGTGACATCTTGTTCGCGGCAAAATTATAATATTCTGATTGAAAGCGGCAAACTCAACTTCTAGTGACGTCAGATATGATATTGAGGAATATTGGAAAGTGACCAGAGAAAATGTCTGATGAGGTGCAGATGTACAGAAATGCCGTGACCTAACCAGACGAGTGGGCCAATTCGGCAGTTATGATTATGGTGGTGATGTGTGTTATATTTTCACGAAGGACATTCAAAATGATTGTTGGTAAGTTGAAGACTAGAGTTAACTTACGACTATTATACGTCAGGGATTTATTTGTGACTATCTAAAGAAAATCCTTGAAGAATTAAGTGCATTTTCTTTGACTTAGGAAGTGGCTACCTGGTCAGTGCATGCCTTTTATAAGGAATGATATTAATTCTACTAGTTATTCAGTCTTCCTGTGCAGATAGTGACCGGGAAAAGATCTACCTTGCTGTTTTGTAGATTATCACTCATATTCTTTTAGGGAAATACTTTTCCGGAGAAGCTCGTACAATCTCTTTGTCTTTATGGTTCATAGGAGACTCCGTTTCTTGGTATGTGTATTTAAGCGTACATAATCATCGATGAGTTCATTTAGAAATATATGCATGTAGTTTGAGTTTGCCTATATTTTTATATGGGAGAAGAGAATAAATGCCAATACGGAGAAAATTCATCACTCTGCCTGATGTCTACCGGATATTCTTGGCGCTAGAACCTTGAAAGAACGAGAATAATTCTCCTCCCTAAGGCAGAAGTGAGAGGAGACATATTATGTCGTTATGAGGAGGAGGGACTGCATCGGATGTAAGGTGATGGGGCTAGGTCTGAGTGACTAACCATTGTGTTAGAATCACATCACCTTCTCTCTCTCTCTCTCTCTCTCTCTCTCTCTCTCTCTCTCTCTCTCTCTCTCTCTCTCTCTCTCTCTCTCTCTCATCCACCCTCTCCTTCTCTATTTCTTTTTCTTTGTTTTTGTTGTTTGGTGATTATTTAATCCCCCTCCCCCCCCTTTCCTGTTTCTATGAGCATGGCTTTATTTTTGGCACATATTTTCTGCAGGGCACCGTGGTTTTCTTCCTTGAGCAGACGTTGTCTTTGTATAAAACAAAGATGGGACTATTTGTAAAAAAAAATGAAGATGGGATATTGTTCTAAAATGAAGATGGTACATTTCGATAAATGATGACTACTGTCAATAGGAGGGTCATATTTCTCAGGGCAGGAGGAGAAGGTGCTGTTCCAGTACAGGAAGAGTAATTCCCCTTTTACCACCACTGATCTCTCCATTGTCCGAACATCAACCCCAGCAGGATAAACGTCTCTGGGCCTCGTATATTACCACTTTATGTTTTTCAACGTGACAACACCTGCAGGCTTATAGACTTTCACACCCCTTGTGTTATTAGTTCGAAACATTCACTCCCCATGTGTGTAAAGGATGGACGTTCGTACTCCCTTTCAGAATGGAACTTTCGCACCCCTTTTGTTATTGGTTATTGTCATGGTCTTATATGTAAGGAAGAATGTAAGTGCCGGTATGTAAGCGAGAGTCAGTGTAAGCATAGCTGAGGTAAAGGGCAGTAGGAGACACCACGGCTTGGCTAGCGGACGGTCAGACAAGAAGCCCGTGAACAGAGCCACGTGATGTGGGAAGGTCAACGAGGAGAGAGGCAGTGTGTGTGAGGCAGCGAATAGAGACGGACGTGTGGAGATCTAGAGAGCGCTAGAACGATAGTGTTTTGTGACGCATAGATGGAGATGAACGTTGTGTATTGATATTCGAGGAATGTATGAACTGTGATATGTGCGGGATGATGTGAAGTTGTGATTGTGAATGATCATGCGGGCGACAGTGTAAAGATCGCCATTGTGAGCTAGCGCGTGGCTGTTGGTGGTGAACGATTGTTTGAGCGTGAAGTGCGACCATGTTGTCAGCCTGTAATATAGTGTAATAAATGATTGTTCAGGAGATAGCTCCTGCCAGTTTCCGATTGCATTCATGTGTTATTAGTGTATGTTACGTAGATGTTGTAATTTGCCTGTCCAAGTCCAGTGAGCTAGACGGAGCTAATAGTCAGGACAGTTATGGACTTTCACATCTTCTGTGTATTAAGACCAAACAATGGACAATGTCGTTTAATTTACTTATGGACAGTTACTGTCTGCCTGTCGAACCATGAACGTTTTTCGTGAGAACTATACAACCTTTAGCACTTCAGAGGAGCGAGGAGGATGGTGATGTCATTCTTTCATCACGACATCTGGATAGTTAATTAATTAATTAGACATAATTGTTATAGTGTTTAATAAAATATTATTTTTCATTTTTATGGTGGGTATATGGTTATGCCATATTCTATAAACCTGCAGATATTTTCTTCCTTTTCACAGGTTATCTTAAGATAATATTGTTTGTTGAAACCAATCAGTGTTTATTTACTTATTAGTTAGTGTTTGAGTTTTTTTTTTTCATGTGCGTTAACATTGATAAGACTAGCTCAGGGACAACATTACTATGGAGCTTGCTGTGGGCGGGAAAAGCAAATGGACCCTCTGTTTACAAAGACTGAGTGCTCTCCACTTGAAGGTCTGGTAAACTTCCGTATTTAATATATATATATATACACACACACATCTGGCATGGATACAGTATACAACTCACATGTGACATGGATGAAATATATGTACATATAACATGGATACAATATACATATCACAAGTGACATGAATGCAATACATGGATGGCTTGGCCACATGGCATGGACGAGACAGGAACACTGAGCTGATCCATGACACTGGTGATCGAGTGAAATGGCGAGTCATGACCGCCCACGCTTTCCGGCATGGCACATGATATATATATATATATATATATATATATATATATATATATATATATATATATATATATGTATATATATATATATATATATATATATATATATATATATATATATATATATATATATATATATATATAACACGTGACATGGATAAAATATGTGTATACATTTGACATGTGACATGGATACAATATCTATACATCTGACATGGATACACAATCTATACATCTGACATGTGACATGGAAACAATATCTATACATCTGATATGGATACAATATCTATACATCTGACATGGATACAAATATCTATACATCTGACATGGATACAATATCTATACATCTGACATGGATACAACATCTATGCATGTGACACTGGTACAATATCGATACATCTGACATGTGATATGTATACAGTATCCATTAGTCCATCAAGTAAAGTGTATTTGCATATTCAGGACGATCCTGTGTGGGTGCGATATCCTTCTTGCTGTCATCCTATAACAGCTTCATATGGACAGGCAAGTTTATCATCAATTTCCTCATACGTATGAGCCAGACTACCATCATAAGTGTGAGCCACAATATCATCATACGTGTGGGCCACACTATCGTCTCCAACTATAGTCCTCAGACTCGATCATTCTCTGCGGTGCTATATGTGTTGCCCTCTGGGTCTCTGCAGTAGAAGCTTCAGGAATTTCATATCGTCATCTGTTATGAAATAGAGAAGACAGCTATTTATCAGGCATGATCATAGAGATGCTCTAGACCAGAGGTTCTCAGCTTTTTTTGACCTGTGTCCTCTTCACCATATTCTCATAACGTCATTACCCCTTTCGTGTTTCTTCCCTAAACATCCCCCACCGCTCCTACATAGTATACGTAATAATGGAAGCTAAATTTAATAGCACATACTTAAAACAAGTCTAGACGTCTAAATGAAACGTGATTTGAGGGTCCACTTACGTTACAAAATGAATGTCAGAATGGTGAGAAGTACAGAACGTTAAAGTATGAAGGGAAAACCAATATCAAGTAATCGGTTTTTGTATTAACACGATCTTTAAATAATCTTAATCCCCCCCCTCCCCCCGAAACCCTAGAATTCCCCCCTGGGGGTAATTCAACACCGGTTGAGAACCACTGCTCTAGACGTTACAGATAACTACGTTTCTTAACTAAGAGTCCGACCAGCGGGTAACATGTCCATAAGGCAGTTACTGTATCGGCTGCTCCAATGTAGTAATGCATCCAGTGTACTAAGTGCCCCAAATGTAGCCATGCATCCAGTGTACAAGCTGCCCCAATGTAGCCATGCATCCAGTGTACAAGCTGCCCCAATGTAGCCACACATCCAGTGTACAAGCTGCCCCAAATGTAGCCACACATCCAGTGTACAAGCTGCCCCAATGTAGCCACACATCCAGTGTACAAGATGCCCCAATGTAGCCACACATCCAGTGTACAAGCTGCCCCAATGTAGCCACACATCCAGTGTACAAGCTGCCCCAATGTAGCCACACATCCAGTGTACAAGCTGTCCCAATGTAGCCACACATCCAGTGTACAAGCTGCCCCAATGTAGCCACACATCCAGTGTACAAGCTGCCCCAATGTAGCCATACATCCAGTGTACAAGCTGCCCCAATGTAGCCACACATCCAGTGTACAAGCTGCCCCAATGTAGCCACACATCCAGTGTACAAGCTGCCCCAATGTAGCCACACATCCAGTGTACAAGCTGCCCCAATGTAGATACACATCCAGTGTACAAGCTGCCCCAATGTAGCCACACATCCAGTGTACAAGCTGCCCCAATGTAGCCATACATCCAGTGTACAAGCTGCCCCAATGTAGCCACACATCCAGTGTACAAGCTGCCCCAATGTAGCCACACATCCAGTGTACAAGCTGCCCCAATGTAGCCATACATCCAGTGTACAAGCTGCCCCAATGTAGCCATGCATCCAGTGTACAAGCTGCCCCAATGTAGCCACACATCCAGTGTACAAGGTGATGGTAGTCCCATAGCGTACACTGCTGTCGTGGTGGGAAGTGTTAGGTCGTCTTATATACTAGGCCACAAAATATTCGATGGAGTGACTAGTTCCCGTCTTCAACAGCTTTCTTTAACGAACAATTCCAGAAACAAATGTGGACATTAGCTGGTACACATTTCTTGAAAGTGGGTCAACCCCAGAGCCGTTCATATAGGTACAATGTTCCTGTCTATGTCGGGGGTTGAACCCAAACTTGTCTTGGCAGACACATACACTAACTACTCTTCTACATTGGTTCATCATACAGAAGCTCCCATATTTTCCTGCCGTGTGGATTTAATAAATGTGTGTACATAGATACAATGACGTATCAAGGTTGCTTATCTAGGTATAGAACAATGGTTCTCAACCTTTTTTGGCCCATTCCCCCCTTCACCATATTTTCAGAACGCCATTCCCCCCCCCCCACCTTCCTATCAAAAATTTGGCCCGTTCCCCCCTTCACCGTATTTTCAGAACGTCATTCCCCCCCCCCCCCCCTGTCATATTTCCTATCTAAAAATCCCCTCACCCCTACACAGTATACGTAAAAGTGGAAGGCAAATGTAATAGCATATACTAAAACAAGTCTAGACATCCACATAAAACATGATTTGTGGGTCTACTTACTTTATATAATGAATATTATAGAAGGACGAGACATACATAACTGTAAAGTATGAAGGGAAAAACTATGTCAAGTAATCGGTTCTTGTATTAACACGATCTTGAAATGGTCTTCATTCCCCCCCCCCCCCCCCCCTGGAAACCATGAAATTCCTCCCTGGGGGGGGGGGGGGGGGAAATTCCCCACCGGTTGAGAACCACTGGTATAGAAATATATTGTTGTGACTAGATTGTCGTATGTACCTACGTACACACACACACACACACACACACACACACACACACGCGCGCGCGCGCGCACACAAACCTAGAACACACACAAAACATACACATACGCACTTTGACACACGCACACACATACACATACACGCGCGCACATAATTAGATCATTGTATACAAACGCAATTAGATTATTGTATACAAACACACAAGCATAATTAGAACATTGTATGCTAAAACGATACACTAAGTATTTTGTCGAACACTGGCACATGAATATATCAATAGGCTGTTGTTAAGAAACACATTAACCTAACTACATTGTAATAAACAGCCAGAGAAACAACAAGACATATGCGTAAAGACATAATAACTTGGTTGGGCTGACGTTCATACTATCTGTCTCAAAGCGACCAGCAGGTCTGCCTACAGCCAGTCAGGCTTCACTTCTCCCTCACCTTAGTCTAAGAGTACACATATCTTTTTTTCCGCATATCCTTTACAGTTTACAGGACATCGCTGTCAACATCAACATCTTTCAGTTGATTGTTGATTTCTTGGCAAGCTTACTCTCAGTAGTTTGCCATTGTTTTTTGAGCCGCCGGCTCACATACCCCGTAGGTTACAACGCGTCGAGGACCGCTATTGATTTTCGTGCAAGGTACGTTTCTCACGTGGATATACGGGAATACGGAGAAAGTCGCTAACCCTAAGCCAGGGAGCGCGGTGTACACACATTACTGGTGAACTTTGACCTGTGAGTTCATCACGCTATACACTTCAAATACACAACATGCAACAACACATCGGGTGTGCACACACCTGATAGAGTTCCATGGACCTCATTGCGGTCATTGCGTGACAGAGAAACGTTGTCCCTGGACTTGTCGACGCGTGTTTGAGACTTGGTTGTCTGGCGTCGCCTGTAAACACAGAGTCATTTAGTCTTAACGGAGTTAAAGACACATCGGAGGCTGGCTGTGTTTGTGTCTGCTGTATTCTGTGGGTGGGAATGACTATGTTGAATTAATACATTGATCCTGCTGTGGTTCATTTAGTCGTATAACTGAATGTTATTGTCTACCAACTTTACTCTAATGCCTTAACGTTATTTAGGCGCTTTCATGTTAATTGCACTCATTTAAGCGAAACCCTAAGAACTCATAGCTAGACAACAATAATTTAGGGGAGTTAGGTCTAGATTGCCGGTCTCTCTGGCTGTGGGGTTACAACACTTTCTCTCTGTAATCCCGTTTATCACGCAGAGTCTCGTAGCGGAGCGAGAGCTGAGGCGGTTCGACCCCCGCTCGTGACTTGCGGGATACTGAGCCGGCCGCTCAGAAAGCAATGGCAAACTACTGAGCGTAATCTTGCCAAGAGATCAACATACAGCTGAAAGATGCTGCTGTTGACAGCTAAGTCCTGTATAGGATATGCTAAAAAAAACTAAAAAAAAATAGGTCTAGATTATAATCACAGCTATAATGTGATGTCAGGTGGGTAAGATTTAGACATAACCGCAGCTGTAATGTTGTTTTGGGTAGAGTAAGACGTAGATTATAATCGCGGGTGTAATGTGGTGTCAGATACAGTAAGATGTAGATTAACATCTCTGCTGTAGAGTGGTGTCAGAGAGAGTAACATATAGACTATACTGTCGGCTGTAGAGTGGTGTCAGGTACAGTAAGTTTTAACAATAATGTCGGTTGTAGTGTGCTGAAACTAGAGTAAGATATAGACTGTACTGTCGGCTGTAGGATGGTGTCAATTACAATAAGATACAGACTATACAGTCGGTTGTGGTGTCAGGTATAGTAAGTTACAGACTATACTATCGACTGTAGTGTGGTGTCAGATAGAGAAAGATATAGCCTATTATGTCGGCTGAGGTATGCTGTCAGATAGAGTACGATATAGACTATAATGTCTATTGCATTGTGGTGTCAGGCATAGTAAGATATAGACTGTGTTCTCTTTTGAAGTGTGGTGCCAGATAGAGTAAGTTACAGACTATACTGTCGGCTGTATAGTGGTGTCAGTTAAACAAACAAATATAGACTATACCGTCTGTTCTATCGTGGTGTCATGTAGAGTAAGATATAGACTATAATGTCGGCTGTAGTGTGGTATCAGACAGAGAAAGATGTAGACTATACTGTTGGTTGCATTATGGTGTCAGAAAAGGTACGTTACAGACTATAATGTCAGATGTAATATGGTGTTTCAGATAGAGAAAGACAGACTATACCTTCGGTTATAGTGCGGTGTCAGTTAGAGTAAGATATATACTACACTTTTGGTTTTAGTATAGTGTCAGATAGAGTAAGATTTGCACTATACTGTTGGCTGTAGTGTGGTGTCAGGTCCAGTAAGATATACACTATACTGTCAGCTGTAGAGTGGTATCAGTTCCACTACGATGTACACTTTCACTTTACTGTCGGCTTTAATGTGGTGTAAAGTACAGTAATATATAAAATATACTGTCGGCTGTAGTATGGTGTCAAGTACAGTAAGATATAAACTATACTGTGGCTGCACTATGGTGTCAAGTACAGTAATATATACACTATACTGTCAGCTGTAGTGTGGTGTCAAGAACAGTAAGATATAGACTTTACTGTCGGATGCAGTGTGGGACCTGATACAGTAAGATATGGACTATACTATCTGCTATAGTGATTATGAGAAAATGATTCATGTTATTTACCTGAAGACAATAATCCCAGCGGCAATGATTACAGCCACTATAATCACACCAAACAAACAACCCACGATGATACCAATCAGCTGCCCGTTGTCGGGACCCGCAGGGCTTCCATAATCTGAAATAGGTGATAAAGCGTATGTATCAGAAGTGACAGACTATCTAGAGATGATTGGCTTCTACAGCGGTGTTAAAAAACTCTTAATGATTCCTTGTGTACTGTTTTGGGATGTTTTACTGGAGTTTGAAGACGGATTCTCCAAGTTAAACAGTGAGTATGCTACCAGTCTATCCACCCATCATGTGCCGGTAAGCGTGGGCGGTAACGACTAGCTATTTCACTCGATCACCAGAGTCATGGATCAGCTCAGTGTTCCTGTCTCGACCATGCCACGTGGTCAAGCCACACATGTATTTACTTCTCTGTTGCCATGTAGCTAGCCAGAGTCTAAATTACCAGCCCTGCGTATTAGTAGAAGGTGTACAGTACAGCAGCAGTGAAGAAAAAGCGAGCGTAATTCAAGTTAACGATAGTTAACTGGTGAGCACTTGAAAAACGAGGGAAGCCGAGACCCTTAGCGAATAGTGATGATGGTTCACCATAGAGTTTTGGAAACCACTTAGAAAGGTTGTGTATCTGTCAAAAAAAAACTGTCATTTACTGCCAATATAGTACCTTGCGGTGTATGGCAGAGGGGTTGTGTATCACGTGATCAAAACAGCTGAGATGCCGAGATCGGCTGCCTGGTCGATTCAGTTAGGTCAGGGATTTGGACAAAGACAGACGTCAAAATGTTTCAACTAGAAAGAATTATCACCTGTGAAGAATCATTAAAGTCAATTGTGTCTAGATTCTCCATCAAGAAGCAGAGATGCGTTACCAAGTTAATATGCTAAGCAATGGCCCAGAGTTTTGAAATGTTTCACGAAGTAACGGCAGCCCAGCGACACCGCACTCCAGAAGCCAAGATTAGGGTGTAAGTTGGCCTTAGTTAGACAGAATGACATCTGTGTATTCTATTGAACATTACCGGTATTGAAACGATTGTCAACTCTTCTAATGAATTAATCTTATGCGGCAGAAATGGATATCTACTTATATTTATTACCATTATTACATGCCCTCCCACATCTCGGAACGTGTGATCATGTTCTGCTGTGACATTTGTTTATAATAAACTAGCTGACCCGGCCCGGCTTCGCCCAGACCCTGGCGGGGAACTGTCTGTCTGTCTGTCTGTCTGTCTGTCTGTCTGTCTGTCTGCCTGTCTGTCTGTCTGTCTGTCTGTCTGTCTGTCTGTCTGTCTTTAAACTAACAAACTATGCCAGTTGGCTTGGTGGGAATGAGAAGAACATCTGTAGAAAATTTATCTCAATCGGATGAACCGTTTGCGAACGTATAAGAGACACACAAAGACACAAACAAAGACACAAACATTCTCTTATATATATATATAGACAAAGAGTACCAAGGACGTCAGTATTGTCTTATGTTCAGCGTGATACGTGATGTTCCTGTCAAATCTGTCAACTAACCTAAGACACCGAACCAGCAGAAGGTTATTGGCCTCTGTCTTCCTCTTGTTCTCCTCCCCTAGATCTTGCCAGTTGTCACCAAGTTCTCCAATTATGTCCAAAAATTGTGACTGTCTGCGTCTAATTTATCTAATCAAGTTACGATTTTCATTTGTTTCTTTTAGTACTTGGTCATTGGTTTTTCTGTCTGTCCATGGTATTCTTTGCATTCTCTTCAGAAACCACATTTCCACAGCTATAAGATGTTTTTTTCCAGCTTAACTGCTCATTGTCCACGCTACACACCCATACAAAAGTACTGTTTCTATGTTGCACTTCAATACTTTTTTTTTCTCGTTTCAATTGATATCATTTTATTGGTCAGTATGTTTTTCATTTTGCAATTAGGCTACTTTCGCCATGGAAGTTCTTGTTCTAATCTCTTCAAGGTATCTCCCAACAGATGTTATTACTGTTCCGAGATAACCCGTCTATCACAAATGATTAATTCATTAGTTTCTTGAGTCTGAAGACTACAGTTGATCTGTTAATTCCACTATCTCCCATTCTCAGCAAGTTTCTCCAGCTCAGCATGGACTTGTACCGAGACTACCTTTCATGCCTTTGTGGTGCCTTGTCTCTAGGGCTTCTTCTTTCTCTCTTAGTCATAGATATCTCCCATGTGTGTTGTCATTTTCAACAGTAGACGATCATTCCTCCTTATGCGACCGAAGGAGCATAACCTAGGACTATAATCTACAAGAGAAGACAATTTATAAATATTACCTACAAGGGTAGATATCCTGTCACTACAACCTATTTGGGAAGATATCCTGTCACTGTAATCTATATGGGGAGATATCATATCACTATAATCGATATGGGAAGATATCATATCACTGTAATCTATATGGGAAGATATCCTGTCACTTTAATCTTGAAGATATCTGGTTACTATAATCTATATGGGAATATATCCAGTTACTATAATCTATATTGGAAGATATGCGGCTACTATAATCTGTATGGGAAGATATCCTGTCACTGTAATCTACATGGGAAGATATTCTGTCACTATAATCTATATGGAGAGATATTGTATCACTTTAATCTATATGGAAAGGTTTACTGCCACTATAACCTATATTGGAAGATATCCTGTTACTATAATCTATATGGGAAGATATCCGGTCACTACAATCTATATGGGAAGATATCATGTTACTATAATCTATATGGGAAGATATTATGTCACTACAATATATATGGGAAGATATTGTGTCACTATAATCTATGTTGGAAGATATCATATCTCTATAATCTGTATGGGAAGATATTCTGTTACTGTAATCTATATGGGAAGATATCCTGTCACTGCAATCTATATGCGAAGATATCCTGTCACTATAATCTATATGGGATGATATTATATCACTATAATATATATGGGAAAATATCATATCACTATAATTTATATGGAAAGACAATCTGTCACTATAATGTATATGGGAAGATATCATATCACTGTAATTTATATGGGAAGATATCCGGTCACTATAATCTATATGGGAAGGTAGCTTATCATTATCGTATATATGAAAATGTAGTCTATCACCTTCTTCTGTATAGGATGTAACCTACCATTATAATCTATCACTATAATCTATAAGACAAATGAACCAACCATTACAATCTATCACTACAATCTACAAGACAAATGAACCAACCATTACAATCTATCACTACAATCTACAAGACAAATGAACCAACCATTACAATCTATCACTATAATCTACAAGACAAATGAACCAACCATTACAATCTATCACTTTAATCTACAAGACAAATGAACCAACCATTACAATTTATCACTACAATCTACAAGACAAATGAACCAACCATTACAATCTATCACTACAATCTACAAGACAAATGAATCAACCATTACAATCTATCACTACAATCTACAAGACAAATGAACCAACCATTACAATCTATCACTATAATATACAAGACAAATGAACCAACCATTACAATCTATCACTATAATCTACAAGACAAATGAACCAACCATTACAATCTATCACTACAATCTACAAGACAAATGAACCAACCATTACAATCTATCACTACAATCTACAAGACAAATGAACCAACCATTACAATCTATCACTATAATCTACAAGACAAATGAACCAACCATTACAATCTATCATTATAATCTACAAGACAAATGAACCAACCATTAACATCTATCACTATATTTCACAAAACAAATGAACCAACCATTAATATCTATCACTATATTTCACAAAACAAATGAACCAACCATTAACATCTACCACTATAATTCACAAAACAAATGAACAAACCATCACAATCTATCACTATATAAATCAGTCCCATAGTTGATATTGTCATAGATACTGCCATAGGTGTCAGACTGGTTAGATTCTAACATATGATGTGGGGTGATTAGTTATTTTCATCATCGCCTTGTCCTTGCAGCCAATCACTGTGTATGTTTTAACATTGTTTGGTAGCCATGTGTAGGAGACTGATCACTGCACATACATTGAACTATACAACAATGTGATATGCCAGTCAGATATAGACAGGGCAGTGGCTCATGTCTGGATGGATGTCACTTGTATTCTGGAGATGCTTTTCCTCCACATACCAAAGTTATAGATGTGTCTGTCATATCTGGACATCTTTCTCCTGCTGCCCACACCCTTATATATGATGATGATTTTGCTATAACACTCACACGCGCATACAAACACACACACACATACATTAAGGATGGTGCTATTGCTTCGGTGTTGTGCACTGTGCTGAAGTTCTCCATGTGTGATATGATAGTAAATATCGGCGAACTTGGGGTGCATCTTTGTAGTACAGGTTACGATAGTTCACGGAGACTAAAGTAGGGAATGTACACTGTGTGACCAGGACACTACATATCTTTAAGATCATGTAGAAAAAGAAGGGCAAGCACACTGTGTAAACACGACTTTACCTAGGATCACGAAGATACAGCGTGGCTTATCACGTCAGAAACCCAACGTGACACAACACACAACAAACAACAACACACCTTGTTTACATATCATCGCATCGTAGCCGTCCAGACATCCGAACATACAGACTCCGGTCACGTGATGACATGGAGACAGGTCGGTGGTGTTGCTGGCCACACAGATGCTGCTGCAGTTGTAGCCACAGCCTGGGCCATACTTGCCTGCCTCACAGGCTGTGTGGTTGGAATATATCAATGTCAACATCATTTATCATCATCATCAGTATCTTTACTGGTATCATTATTACCACCACTGTTTACTAACTAACAACCTCTTGTTATCTTCCAATATAATAATTCTGTTCACACATTTTATAAATTATTCTAGAAAACGTGACCACATGGTTAGAGCATGGGTCATGAAGCTCCCAGACCTAGTGACAGAGAACAACACAGAAGTTAGGTCAGGGTGCAGGATGTCAATGACACAACGGGTTCTACTGCAGATACCATTCTTCCACTAACGTTTCTTTTTTTACTCTGACAATTGGAATCTTTCCTGCATCAACAGTCGATCGTGAACAATTTAACATATTATTAAAGAAATACAAAATCGAACACTTAGAAGTTACATTTTACACAATTCTTAGAGTACCATAAATCAGGAAGAATAAAAACACCGACAGGCGTCATTTGCTGGCCCCCATTTTATGTTGAGTCCACTTGGAACCCAGGTCATGACAACAGAAATGTCCTTCTGGAAGGAGATTTAAACACCAGACAACGAGGCCAGCAGCCTGGTCTGCTGTCTTTAGCTTGCAACATGGCATGTCCTCAGTCTCGGTGTACACTGAACTACTATTATGGCATCTATACGTCTGTAGGAGATTACTACAAGATGATATGTCACAGAAATGTCTAATACTTGAATTAGTGTATCACAGAGATATTCAATACTTGAATTAATTGAATTATCGAATCACATAAATATTCACATCTTGAATTAGTGCTTCACATAAATATTAAATACGAGGGTAGAAAAATATACGAGGGTTAGAAAGTTATGCACCACAATTTTTATCTCAGCTAATAATACAGATTTAAATTTATATCAATTTAAGTTTATATTCGCTTGAAGTTGTATACAAAATTGTACCTCTGTAAACCTCTAACCGCGACACAACAGCGTTGTAATGGAAGATATTAATGACATACTTTTCAAGTAGATGATTTCTATAGAATAGAAAGAAACTGTTGTTAACACTCTCTAACGTTAGTGTGCTGTTTACGGCACTGTTGCAGAAGATAGAAGCACAGTTAGTCACTGGGCGAAGAGAGTTTTGGTTTCTGCAAGTGGAGATGTCGAGCTGGCTGATAAACCGCATTCTGGAACGTCCTCCTACAGCCACCTACAGTATCGCGTGGAAACGTGGCTGACATCATGATTCGCAGTGATAGGCCAATCGCAAGTCAACAATTGTATGTGCAGTTTTCAATAAGCAACAGTAATTCAACTGAATTTTTTTAAACCTAGGATATTCAAAGGTTTGTGCAAGATGGTTCCTCGAGCTCTCTCAGAGGACCATAAGGTCCAAAGGAAAATAAATTGTTCGGAATTGTTGTTGTTTGTTTTTTCAAATATTGTTACAGGAGACGAAACTTGGGTTCCTAAGTTTGAGCCGGAGACAAACAGTCAATGGAGTGGCAACATTCTCAATCACTAGCGACGAAAACATTCAAAACAACTCCATCAACCAACAAAGTCATATTCGTCCATACTGCAGGGTTAGGCCTCACAATAATCGAGAGCAATGAGAGTCCTCACTCAAGTTTGCAAACAAGGAAGGCAATCGACAACAGGTGGTAGCATGTATTGCCCCATCCACCTTACAGTCCAGACCTGGCACCATCTGAGTTCCATCTTTTCAGTCCCCTAAAGCATGCTATCAGTGGGACAAAGTTTGAAGACAATGAGGGAGTGATAAATGCAGCGAAGAAATGGCTACAAGAATAAGACAAAATGTGGTACAGATCTGAGATACATGCTCTTGTTTCAAGATGGCATAAAGCCGTTAAAGTTGATGGGGGTTATGTTGACAAGTATAAATGTTTGCTGCACATTTGCATGAACATTGCGACTAAATTTCATTTGTACGTTATTAACGGTTAAAGAGAATAATTGTGGTGCATAACTTTCTGACCAACCCTTGTACTTGAATTAATGTATCACAGAAATGTTCACTACTTGAATTGATCCATCATAGAAATGTTTAATACTTGAATTAGTGCATCACAGATATGTTCAATACTTGAAATAATGTATTTAAAAATATCCAATACTTGAATAAATGTATTACAGAAATAGTCATTACTTGAATTAGTGTATCAAAGAAATGTTCAATACTTGAATTAATGCATTAAGAAATATCCAACACTTGAATAAATGTATAACATAAATAGTCAATACATGAATTAGTTCATCAAAGAAATGTCCAAAACTTGAATTAATGCATCAGAGAAATGTCTAATACTTGAATTGATGCATCACAGTAATGTTTACTACTTGAATTAGTGTGCCACAAAAATGTTTAATACTGGAATTAGTGCATTACAGAAATATTCAATACTTGAATTAGTGTACCACAGAAATGTTCAATACTTGAATTAGTGCAGAGTTCCCAAACCATGGCCCGCGGGCCACTTGTGGCCCGCCAGCTGTAAGAAAATGGCACGCGAGGACTCGTTTTTTAATATAATATGTTTTAATAATTTTTTTTTAAAATCCAGTCGGAGCGCCCCGTCAGCGTGCGATAATTTACTCTGCTCGAGGTTGGTATGCTTATACATTATCGAATGCGCCTGTTCATTTCACAAAGAAACGTTACGAAGTTCCCATATCCCAGCCTTGTCGGCTAATCAGAGTGCACCAAAAAAAAAAAAAAATTCTGCACTGAAAATTGTGTCTATCTGTTTCAATCAGAAAAAAAAAAGAAATCATTGCATACAGAACGGGAATGTCTGCTGAACGATGACCGGCTTAATAACCTGGCATTTTTGGTGGACATCAACTCTCATTTAAACTCTTTAAAGTATCCAGGGAAAAAAAAACTATTCACAAATTTATACGATGACATTTCTTCATTTAAAATAAGACTACGACTGTTTATCGGACAGCTGACTGAAGGGACTTTAGAGGTGTTTCCAACTTGTGGTGTAAAAGAAATTTGACTTGTTACTGTACAAAGTAAAAGTTGAAAGTCTTCTGATATCTTTCAGTCGAGATTTCGAGAGTTTAAAATAGAGGAGGAGAATGTTTCTCTCTTCATAAATCCGTTGGTATTTCCTATTGCCAAGCTCTGTCAATTACAGCAAAACCTTCAGTAATTAATCTGAAATGCAATTCTGCTATGAGATGTAAATGTCTGAAGCTGCCTGCTTCACCTTCAGCTGATCATATGATTTCATTCTGGCGACTATTGCCTGTCGAACAATTTGAACACATGCGTTCATTCGCCCAGAAATACATTTTTCGTTTTGGTTCGACTTACAGATGCGAGCAGTCATTTTCCCCAATGATCGTTATAAAAAACAAGCAACATTCAAGATTCACCGAAAGTAACATAGCTGCGTTTATGACTTTGGGAACGACAGATTTGTGCCCAGACGTTAATTAACTGGCATCTGAACTTAAGTAACTGGTTATAAAGAACAGTTACAATTGTAAATTAATTACATTAATATCGATTTTTGAAACTGATTAAAAATTTATTGTTAAATGAAATTTTGGTTGTAAACCAAAAAATGACCGCAGTGTAAGTACTGACACTGACTGCCTTTAAAGTTTTATAATTTTGTTGACCAAACTTAAGAAAGGTAAGACTGATATTGCACGACTTTTATAATTTTATATCGTAGTGGCCCGCTTAACTACCGAAAATAGTAGATATAGCCCTTTGCTTGAAAAGTTTGGGAACCACTGAATTAGTGTATCACAGAAATGTTCAATACTTGAATAAATGCTTCACATAAATGTTTAATACTTGAACTAGTGTACCACAGAAGACATGTTCAGTACTTCAATTAATACATTGCATGAATGTTTAATGCTTGAATTCTGCATCACACAAAATGTTTAATACTTGAATTAATGCGTCACGCAAATGCAAAACAAGGTGCCTTAAAATGTTCTCACTTATGTGATTGAAATGAGACATTTCCATCAAGAAGTTAGCATCCAGAGACATTCAACAAGAACCACACTTGCCAGCTATCACACACAGACACAAATGGACACACACAATATTCTACAGTAGTTGATAATAAACATGATTCATCTTATGTCATCTTGTTCCTCTTGTTTCTTGCTTCGTCGAGGTGAAGCATAAACAGCGGGAGAGTGCCCGTCTATGGGATTCATATATCGAGATTCCCATGGACTCTGTCATTCCCTCTGTCCATTATTTACGTAGCCAGCCACTTCTGCTGCTTCCATTTAGTCTGTACATCATTGCTTGTTATGGTATACTGTTAGTTGCTTACCTAGTTACAAGGCCAAACAATTTAACTTGCTACCTTCTAATGAAATCTAGCGCTGCTGAAACCCCCACTTTAGTCATGATTTCTTCATTTCTGATTTCTCTCTGCATGACACATTGGGTATTCTTCTCAGAAGTTTCATTTCCATTGCTGTAATTTGTTTCTTTACTCTTATTCTGTCATTGTCCAGGTTTGGCATTGGTAGTATAGAGTTGGTAGGAAGATTGTGTTGTAGAGTGTTTTCTTAGTAACTATTAATACGTGTTTGTTCTTTAGTATTGGTGCTATTTGTCCAATGAGTTGGATTGCTTTATTGCATATATTTTCAATCTAGTCTTCTGATTTGAAAGTTTGATGATATTATACTTCCCAAGTGGCTCCTAGTAGGTGTCAGCATGCGACAGTGGCCACCCCTCCCCCTTCCCTTCCGAACAACAGCTGTGAGAGGCTGGCTAAACCAGGCACAGGTCGCCGATTTGGTGTCAAACCAAGCGGTGAACTAGGGTATGCCTACCCAGCATGTGAAGACAGGATCCGGCAGACTGCGCGCGGATGAAATCACTGATGATTCAACGGGCAAGACGGCGTTTATCTGCAAAGCGTTGTGGATCGTAATGAACACGGCAAGGCACGGAGAGCGCCCTGGTCATCCACTGCACCTGTATTCATTTCCAGTCGGCTTGACTTGTCTTGCCATTGGACACAGATGGGCCCAGGCGAGAGAGTGAGGTCGACGAATTGCGCAATTCTTCCTCACGTTAATTCAGTTCATCGCGCAAGTCATTCTTCATCCAGCTTCATCCAACAACACCACTTCCTAAGTACGTGTAGCTCTTTACTTGTTTCAGGGGGCGTTCTTTCAGGTGAATCTATGTTTTTTTTCTTCTCGGTAGTAACTTATATATATATATATATATATATATATATATATACACACACAGTGAACAACTAGGGTTAGAATTACATTGTAAAAAGACACAGGTTATGGTAGTCACTAGGAAGAACGAAAGGCCACAATGTAATATACAAGTAAATGGGAATACTCTTCAACAAGTGAATAAGTACAATTATCTCGGAACAGTAATAACATCTGATGGGAGATGCCTTGAAGAGATTAGAATAAGAATGGCCATGGCAAAAGTAGCCTTTAGCAAGATGAAAAACATACTGACCAATAAAAGATGTCAGTTGAAACGAGAAAAAGAGTGTTGAGGGGATACATAGAACCTGTGCTTGTGTATGTTTGTGAAACTTGGACAATGTGCTGTCAAGCTGGAAAAAAAAAACATTTGATGGCTGTAGAAATGTGGTTTCTGAGGAAAATGCAAGAATACCATGGACAGCCAGAAATACCAATGAACAAGTTCTTCAAGAAACAAATGAAGATCGTAAACTGATTAGAGGCATTAGACGTAGACAGTCAACATTTTGTGGTCATGTTATGAGAAGAAATGAATTGGAGAACTTAGTGACAACTGACAAGATCGAAGGGAAGAGACCAAGGGGAAGACCTCGAAGCAAATACCTGGATGGCTTCGCCTCGTGGCACGGTCGAGACAGAATCACGGAGCTGATCCATGACTCTGTTGATCGAGTGAGATGGCAGAACATGACCGCCCACGCTTACCAGCATGGCACATGATGGATGTAACAACATATAGTCATTGTCTATGTTCCACTGATGCTAAGTTTCATGAATATACAACCACAATTGCTTACGGACTTGACTCCACAGAGAAAAAGGTATGGTACACTTTCAGTTACTGCAGCACGCATTATTAAAAGAAGGATTATAATGAGAAATATCAAAAAGTCAACTTACGGGTTAGACATAACGATTCCTTGTAGCCAGCCTGACAGCCGAATCTACAGGTTCCATTGACATGGTCACATGATGTCTCTGCCCTTGTTTGATTGGCGCACTGCTTGCTGCACGTCGTGTTACACGCTCGGCCATATCGTTCTTGTTCACAATCTGCAACAGTTAGCACAGGAAGTATTGTATTATTCATAGTTTGTATGTTACTTTAGCGAGTCTGAGTAAATATACGACACGACCTACACATGACACATTGTATTATTCATATTTTCATTTTACTTCGGCGATTCTGAGTAAATCAGTGAAATATACAATCTATACAGCACAAATGAACGCAAAATCTTAACAGAGATGGGATGCCTTAGAAGCGTTGCTGGAGTAATTGTGATAGATATAATTAGGAATATGAAAATTAGAAGTTGACAAAGTCTGAAACAATTCACGCACTTCAAGAGAATTAAACAGAACTTGAACAGAACAACAGATTAAATGGTTTGGTCACCTCACAAGAATGCCGTGGTACCATCTGCCACAACGAGCCACACTGACAAATATAATGGATCCCGTGCAAAGTGGAAGACCACGGAAACGATGGAGTGCTGGTATGAAGTGCAACCTTAGATAAATAAATACCACTGTAGAAACAGTATTAGAGAGACCGCATACAAGATCTTTACATGTCCTCAAACACTTCACGGAGGCCAATTAAATAAGAGAAGAAGAAAATACACAAGAAAACACTGCAGAGTTAGCACATGAGACATTCTATTATTCATAGTTTTTATTCTGTGTGTGGGAGATTGAATAAGGAAGAAAAGTATGAGAAAATATTGTCAGAAAAGCATGGCCATGTTGCTATTAGCTCCTCCAGTCTCACATGCCGAAAGGAAGACAGTATACACAATGAAACAAACACGGGAGCATGATTGTCACAAACATTCTATAATGTTCTGTATGTCCACATATCTAGCCAGATGTCTTGATTATGCACATACCAAAGATAGAACATATGATAACACACTATGCGTTGTTTGACTAGTTAGTTGTAGGAAGTCGCAGTTAATCCCATCATTTTTGGTCTGTTTGTGATTTCTTGACAAATTTACGTTCAGTAGTTTGGCATTGCTGCCTAGACGACCGCACTCATACCATTGTACGAAAACCAACCCAAATCGCCAGCACCTGTGTTGTGAACGGGGTATGCGGGATTACGAATTGCGTTTGTACGCGCTACTACAAAGAGCCGGCTGTTACTTGGTACACATGATTAACAGTTGATGCACAGTGGGCTCTGCTTGGGATAGAGAGAGTTAGTGTAGCATATAGGTCACATGTCTACTGCAACAGAATATACACACGGGGCTCTGCTTGGGATAGAGGGAGTTAGTGTAGCATATAGGTCACATGTCTACTGCAACAGAATATACACACGGGGCTCTGCTTGGGATAGAGGGAGTTAGTGTAGCATATAGGTCACATGTCTACTGCAACAGAGTATACACACGGGGCTCTGCTTGGGATAGAGGGAGTTAGTGTAGCATATAGGTCACATGTCTACTGCAACAGAATATACACACGGGGCTCTGCTTGGGATAGAGGGAGTTAGTGTAGCGTGTAGGTCACATGTCTAGTGCAGCAGAATATTCACACGGGGCTCTGCTTGGGATAGAGGGAGTTAGTGTAGCATACAGGTCACATGTCCACTGCAGTAGAATATAAATACACATTGATTCATTGCCACTGCGCGCATATCCCGCATAGAACTACATCTGTATCTAACAGATGCTGGATCTAGACGAATAACAATTAGCCGCACAAGTTCCGCTAGTGATTCCACAGAAATTGTATTAAAACAAATACATGTAAGTAGGTAGGTATATAGGTAGGTAGGGGAGTGTGTCTGTGATGGGTGTGTGTATGTGTGTCTGCGTTGTGTGGTGTGTGTATGTGTGTGTGTGTGTGCGTGTGTGTGTATGTGTGCGTGTGTGTGTGCGTAGTGAGCGTGTGTGTGCGTGCGTGCGTGCGTGTGTGTGTGTGTGTGTGTGTGTGTGTGTGTGTGTGTGTGTGTGTGTGTGTGTGTGTGTGTGTGTGTGTGAATACGAATACATTCTGAAAAAGTAAAGGATAAATGTATCATTTTTCGATATAGTCACCACTGCGTTCAGTGCAAGTCCTCCAGCTCCGATAAAGTGCTTGTATTCCTGTAGACATAAACTCTATTGGTAACGCGTGTAACCACTCCGGGGTCACCGCTCGGTGTGCCTGACCATGTCGTGAACAGTCTGTTACAGAAGTCACGCCGTTTTGAAACTTCATACTCCGCTCATACACTTGCTGGACTGGCAGGTATGCAAAGCCATACTGGACCTTCATTTGCCGATGAATTTTACAGGTTTCACCCTTTCACTGATTTTAAAAAAAAAACGGATACCAGAAAGGTGCTCCTCTTTGGTGCATATTAAAAGTGGGATAGCCATATTTAAACTGTCCTCATGACGTAACTGTGTTCGTCTGCACAGTGATGTCATGCGCTTAACACTCTTGACATCCGTAACAACCATATTGAGAGGTTACAAGACAATGGCATGATTATTGTAATGTATATCACACTTTTACCGTTTTCACGTGAAGCACCCTCGAAATAGAACACAAATAAACATAGAACATTTAAATGATACACCAATCAGAACAAAAGAGTTACAATGCAGTAACTAAGTTGTTTCGTCTAGTCTTGTTCTCTGTCAGGTATAATGTATGCGTGTGTGCATCTACAGAATCAAATGTGAACACAACACACACGTCTATTTCCAATCAATCATGTGCCATGCCGGAAAGCGTGGGCGGTCATGACTCGCCATTTCACTCGATCATCATAGTCGTGGATCAGCTCAGTGTTCCTGTCTCGACCATGCCATGTGGCCAAGCCATCCAGGTATTTACTTCTCGGACTTCCCCTTGGTCTGTTCCCTTCGATCTTGCCAGTTGTCACTAAGTTCTCCAATCCATTTCTTCTCATAACATGTCCAAAAAATATTGACTGTCTACGTCTAATTTCTCTAATCAATTTACTATTTTCATTTGTCTCCTGTAGTATTTGGTCATTGGTTTTTCTGTCTGTCCATGGTATTCTTTGCATTTTCCTCAGAAATCACATTTCTGCAGCCATCAGATGTTTTTCAGCTTGACTGCTCATTGTCCTAGTTTCACATCGATACAACAGAACAGGCTCTAAGTATCCCCTCAACACTCTTCTTCTCGTTTCAATTGACATCTTTTTATTGGTCAGTATGTTTTTCATCTTGCTGAAGACTATTTTTGCCATGGCGATTCTTGTTCTAATCTCGTAAAGGCATCTCCCATCAGATGTTATGACTGTTCAGAGATAATTGTACCGATTCACTTGTTGAAGAATATTCCCATTTACTTGTATATTACATTGTGGTATTTCGTTCTTCCTAGTGACGACCATAATCAGTGTCTTTTTACAATTTAATTATAATCCCAGTTGTTCACTGTGTGCAACAATCGCATCTACTAATTGTTGCAAATCCTGCTCACTGTCTGCAATCAATACTGTATCTGCATATCTAATGTTATTGATGTTTCGTCCTCCAATACTGATTCCATTTATTTCTTCTACATTTCTGAAAATATTTTCACTGTATAGGTAAAAAAGATCTAGAGACATTACACATCCCTGCCTCTCTTAATAGGTTGATATTGATCCACTTCATTATCAATCTTTATGGCAGCTTGTTGTTTCATATATATATATTTTTTTTATAAGTCTAATGTCTTTCACATAAATCTGTATGGTGTATTTTATTAAAGCTAAAACGTTTTATCCATGTTGAGAGCATGGATCCTCACTTATACTCACAGAAAACATGAGCGGGAACATGCACGGACAGCACCAACATGGCATTAAGGATGATAGAGAGACACTGGGTAATGAACTAATAATATCATGTAATTGTGAAATGTTGCATTAAAATGTGTACGTGAAGTGAGTTAGAATTTGGTTACAATTTACAGGCGGTAAATACACAATTAAATGTAAACAAACAATAAAAGAGTACAAACAACGATAATCTAGAATATGAGAGAATATATTAACATATGAACACTCACGTAAAGTACAATGTGCTGCCTGATAGCCGTCTTCACATCCAAGATTGCAAGTGCCATTAACACGGTCACATGATCTCACTCCTGTTATTGTGTCCGTGGTACAAAATTCACTACAGTCTGTCAGACATCCAAGTCCGTATTTTCCAGGGCTGCAGGCTGTGTAGACAATATTATAGATATCAATCACAGAGATTTAAATAAATCTATGCCATAAACAGATTTTGTTTAGACAACCATGTAGAAATCAATCAATGAGATTTGAATAAATCTATGCCTTAAACAGATTGTGGGTAGAACACTGTCAGTGGACGATATATTTCTGGGGCAATCAAGGCGAGACTTGTTCTGCTTGTGGATGACAGTCAGCCATGATGAAACCCAACATGTCAGACACCATCCATTCATGATGATAAACAACAGGAAACTGTTCAACAAATGTAACCAGGAGTCTGGGCAAAGCCATGCACGTGTTTAAACAGACATGGGTGTCATTTGAGGACGTAGTGACCTACCCCAATCCCAGGTTGATTTCCCATATAATTGTACGTTCAGTAGTTTGCCATTGCTTTCTGAACGAGAAATGAAGGTTGAAATGCGCACACACACACACACACACCCACACACACACACCCCCACACACACATACCCCCACACACACACACACACACACACGCACGCACGCACGCACGCACAGACACACACACACGCACACACACACACACACAGTGTTTAGCAACAATTCTGAGAACTTGCACCTTTCCTGTGACAAAATTGACATATGAATCATGGACCATAAACAGCACTAGATAGGATCATTCTTAGGTTACCATGGATTCAGACGATAAGAAATAATATATTTATATATATATATATATATATATATACAATATTGCAGTGAATCTTGGCGACACTCAGCACTCGGAGCAAAAGCCATGCCGATACATAGTCAGCCTGCAATTGGTACCACTAGTATTGAAACTCTTCGCTAGCTGTTGAAATGGTGTCAGAACTCGTTTGGAAATGTCCCAAGTCCAGAAAAGAAAGTTGAGAAATACGAAAACAATAACAAGAACAATAACAACAATAACAGAGCGGTTCTCCCTGGCGTAAGGATTAACGTCTTTCTCTTTAATCCCATATATTCTCGTGAGTAACTCAGCTGCGCGGGATTCGGTAGCAGATCGAGCCGCGTTGGTTACTTACGGGGGTATGTGAGTTGGCTTGCTCAGAATGCAATGGCAAACTACTGAACGTAATCTTGTCAAGTACATAACCAGCAGCTGAAGGATACTGGTGTTGACTGCACAGTCTTGAAAGGGATATGCAAAATTTAAACAAAAAATTTAAAAAAAACCATGACAATGAAAAAAGTGCTACTTATCTCATAATCGCACGCTTAACCTTATTCCGCTATTATGCTGTAACGTAGTCACTGTAGTGTTTTCCCCGTATTTATATGTTGTCTTTTCGTTTCTTTGTTTATTGATGAAGGCTACTCCCAGCAAAGCCCTGTGTTTCCCGTAAATGTGTTCTGTAAAGCTACATTACCTGGAGCTAATTTAAATTGTTTACAATTACACATATTTTCCTCACTTCCACTAGCAGCCAGGAAAAAAAAATGAAGAAATTAAACCCCCGCGTTGTACCATAACTGAAGTCACCAATATCTTGGTGTGTGGCGTATTGTTAATTTAGCTGCATATCCTTTACAGGAGGTCGCAGTTATCACGATGTTCTTGATGATAAGTGCGTGATATCGTCGTTGTCTAGGTAACGATACTCCTGGTGTGTCAATTGAGCTATTTAACTGTCTTACAATATAACTCACCCCCGCAATGCACATTCACCAGTCATTAAACAAGATTGAGTTGGCGCACATAATCCTTTATTGCAGAAAGAACACGGACAAACGGAACATAACTCATTATCCAGAAACAATATAATCCATAGAATATAAATATCCTCCTCACAACTTAACCCGTACACATCACTGTCTTCTCACGGCCTTATGAATCTCCCATTCATAACCCAGTTATCCAGCTACTCTCCACAGCTGGACCTCACACATCACCACCCACACACTGGGTCTAGTCTCCGCTAGCTATCCAACCCACTTTTGGTTCAGGCCTCCACTCACTATAAAACCCACTCTGGGTTCAGGCCTCCATTAGCTATCCAACCCCCACTGGGTTTTAGGCCTGCAATCACAACTGGGAGAACAACACAACCAAAACTCTGACCCGCAGTCAGTCTAAACTCTCACGTATTAGCCCACCGATCCGCTCGGCACCAAAACATCAACTGTCTTGAAGTCCCCTGACTTCACACTAAACTGAACTGTCCTTCCCCCATCCACCCTAGGGGTCTGCTGACACCCGCACCATTATTTTTCATGGCTGGTTGTTTTTCTAGTAGTCTCGCTACTGGGGTCACTCACCTCAATGTCAATGACCCCAGGCATGTGTCACTACCCCCTCCTCAAAAGAAAACATCGTTTTCAAATGTTGGGAGACTAATACTTATCAAATATGTGACCCAGACACATTGCCTGGGTAGTCGTAAGTATAAATCCACCTTACTCTAGCTACCACACTAAATAATACATCAAATGCTCATAGTACACTCCCATATTCCCCACACATCAATACACTTTCCATCTTGTCTACCAATACATGACTAGTATCTCACATAATAATAATAATAAACATATCATAGGGAAACATAATATCTGTGTACCTGCAAGTCTATTAACATCCTGAAGAAGACACAACCTATTTGTGTCCCTACCCTGTATCAGGTGGTTCTTTTCTTGCATCAATACCTCCATCTATTTCTGTGGATGATGTATCTACCTTTCTTGTACCCATTCCTCATGGTGCCCATATATTTACAACATATGTATGCTATCACTAACCCTGGGTCAGTGATGTCGCGATCACTCTTTTGGCCTGACTCAACTCTCCTATCTGCATATTGCACCGTTACACTGGAGTCTCTGTTTAGTCTGAACTCTTTATTCAATCTTGGCCCATATCCCTGGCACCTTGCTCTCTGCTGCATAATCTCGATCACTACGTGCTAAGGGTACTACTCCTTGCCCACGTGCAGTTCCACCATCTGAAAACCGACGAGTGAGAACATTGTTCTTCCTCTGGAAGCACCATCTACCCTTCTTTGACTGCCTATTTTCTACTCTACTACACCCTTGGAAAAATTTGTCCAGAGTAGTATAGAAAAATCAATCGAATTCAATGAAACACTCTACTTAGCCTTTGTCGACCAAGAAAAGGCATTTGATAGGGTAGATAGAAACAAGCTGTGGGAAATCCTTAAACAATATGGAGTGAGTACACATCTAACAAACCTATGTAGAAGTTTATACAACAACAATGAATGCATAGTGAGAGCAACTGGAGGACATTCAGAACCCTTCACCATAAGATCTGGAGTACGACAAGGTTGTGTCCTGTCCCCTCTCTTGTTCATAACATATATAGACAATATATGTAAAGAAACCAGCCAAGCAGAGACAGCAAGAATACCGCATGACGAGAACACAGAAGAAGAACCATCTGCAAATCTAACCATTAGAGAACTCCTGTTTGCGGACGACCAAGCACTAATAGCAAAATCAGAAGCTGAATTACAAGACCACATGAATAGTCTAAACGAAATGTGTAGGGAACATAACATGAAAATTAGCACAAGCAAAACAGAGGTAATGACTATAACTAAAGAAGAACAAACAGCAACAATTCACCTAAACGAACATCCCTTGAAACAAGTAAAGAGCTTCAAGTACCTAGGAAGTATAATATCATCAAATGGCAGATCAGAAGACGAGATCGAAAATAGGTGCAATAAGGCAAATCAACTCATTGGACAAATGGCACCGATACTAAAGAACAAACATGTATCAATAACTACTAAGAAAGCACTTTACAACACAATCTTCCTACCAACTCTGTGCTACCAATGCCAAACCTGGACAATGACAGAAAAAGAGAAAAGAAATATCACAACAACAGAAATGAGGTTCCTGAGAAGAATACTCAACGTATCAAGAAGAGATAAGATCAGAAATGAAGAAATCAGGACTAAAGTGGGGGTTAAAGCTGCTCTAGATTTTATTAGAAAGCAGCAAGTCAAATGATTTGGCCATGCAAGTAGGCTACCAGTCAACAGCATGCCACAACAAGCAATGCTGTACAGACCAGATGGAAACAGAGGAAGAGGCCGACCACGTAAACGTTGGACGGAGGGAATAACAGAATCCATGGGAATGTCGATATACGAAGCCCATAACCGGGCACTCTCACGAAGTTTATACTTCACCTCGACACTGCAAGGTACAAGAGGAACATGATGAGATGAGATGAAATTAGTATCTTGTCTCTGGGATTCCATTCTCACCTGCTCAACTGTACTACCCTTTTTCTCAGTCCCTATGTCTACTGTAAGTGCCTCTTCTACTTCAGCTATACTCTCTAATTTAGGTTTTCTTTTGGTAACTACCTCGTTACTGCTTAAACTATGTTTCTGGTCCCAATAAGCTACTTCCTCTTCTGTACAATCTTTTACTCCTGGCACATTTCCGATGATCAGATCCGCCACTGGTGAGTCTAGCACACACGCTGACACTCCTCCTGTGATGTATGGTGTTTTTACTGTTATTACAGCTAATGGGTAGAATTCTACTGTCCCGTTGAATGTTATGCATCTTGTACTTGTGGACACGTTGCTGTCTGTCAGCCAAACATAAATGTAAAGACTCTGCTGCTAGTCTTTATGTACCTTCGCTAAGTACACCTCCACTAAATCCGTAGTACTAATAATATCACTCTGTACTCACCCAGTCACTCTACAAGCACTAGGTAGTGAGGGGGAATATCACCTATACTCCCTCGCATATATACCAAATAGCTGTAAAAAGCTCTGGAAATATTGTTAAACATACATTTAGCTACACATACAAACGAATGAATGATAACAGTAAGAGGTGTCTATAAAACGCTAGACGCACAAGCCAAATACACGGAGACGGTGCCCACAGAGAAATAAACCACAGTAACATCCACAAGCTTGTGTAGGGACACCCACAGTGTGCGTAATATATATATATATATATATATATATATATATATATATATATATATATATATATATATATATATATATATATATATATATATATATATATATATATATAACCTGACACAGACCACTAGACAGCAGAAATGACGAAAGATCACAATAATAACATATATTTGAAGAAAACAAATGTCATATGTAACAGTAAAGAGAAAACAGTAAAAAGAACAAATATAAAATGAATAATGTACATAGATCTGACGATAGACACTTGGACACCGTGTATAATGTCGAGACGACCCAATGCTCAATTGCACAAAACAAACTGACTCGTCAGCTGCCTCTCAACAACATACAATGTGCACCTAGACAATTTACCTTTGCCTTGTCTCCCGCACTTTGCGAAACAATGCAAAAATATCCTACTTGTTACGAACACTTGACCACATACAAATAATTGCGTAACGCACAACCACAATACTTAGGACGATGAGAGCAACAGAAACAAAACAAAGGGTAGCCGACACCAATAAATATGACGATGGTAGCAAACAAAATGTCCAAATGGTTGGCCGACAAATATGTGCTTATTAATCCTTCGCCAAAAGTTCTTATTTTGCTGTTAATAGTTTTTTCACAATAGTCTGGAAGTGTCTGTTGGTTAAAAGTCCGAAATGACTACGACGTCAAATTCCAAAACGACCCATAGATTTGTTGCGTGGTGACTGAATTTGACGTGGTGATCACAAGTTCCAACCGTTGAAAAAAAATTGAAGATGATAGTGATTATCCAAAATGTTTTGTCTCGACACAGTCCGTAACGTCATTATCCTTTCCCTGGACGTGGTGACAACAAAGTAATAATCCAAACGTCTTGTCTCAGCCCAGATGTAACGCTATTATACATTGGTTGCGAAGATGGACCGTAGTTGTATCAATTATGTGATAGACTCACGTTTAAAGGCAAAGTTCAACCAAAAAATGGCAGCAAGTGTCTAGCTCTTTAACCCTGTACCGTCAGTTCTTTTTGGCAACTGTATGCACCCTTGTTTGCGGTGATGACACTTCGTTGTAAAAATGTTTGCTCATAACAGAGTAATGGTAACAAAGGGATTCACAAAGACGAACATAAAGTCTGGTTTTCGCTCAACACATCTTGATTTGTTCATTCACAATGAGTCATCTTGACCACAATAGGCCGTGGAAATTTCCTGAGTACCTTTACTCCTTCCACCTCCAACTCACAATGTCACCTCAATTTCTCTTTATCACCATTAGTGGAAAAATCCTCAGTAAACACATTCCACACAACCTTCTCAGACCCAACACGGCTGTTGAAGGGGTGCGTCACTACCCCCGTCTGTCACCCTTTCCGGTGAATCAGCAATCTTCAATTTTCTCTGTTTTACAATTCCTCGTACCTCTCCCTTCACGAGAGAGTTCACTGTCCTCAGTACTTTACCTGTACTGTTTATTAGCGCCCCGCGTGGTCTTTTTAACGACGTCGACAAATCTTGACCAGTCGACCTGCGACCACACAGTGCGTTGCCTGGGCCACACACACCTGTCAATATCTTTAATATTCAATCCTGTCTTTATCACCGACAGCGATATTGGCTCACTGTGCTGACTCGCTCTTGTCGCAAACACTTATTTGTCCACGCGACTTTTCTGTGCCACTGGTTTCTCAACGCGCGCTGACAGTTTTTTTTTTTTTTTTCACTTCGTCTGTCTGTGTTAATTACCTGGCGCACACACAAAAGAGTTCACATTAACCTCTTGAAGCCACAAAATCCAAATTGTCAAGGGTTTGTTAGTTTGATGAACGAAGTCACCAGATAATAACTCCTCTCTCAGCGAAGAGCACACAGATATCTCAATATTGCACGGTGTTCTGTCACCCTTTCCGGTGAATAACAATCTTCAATTTTCTCTGTTTTACAATTCCTCGTACCTCTCCCTTCACGAGAGAGTTCACTGTCCTCAGTACTTTACCTGTACTGTTTATTAGCGCCCCGCGTGGTCTTTTTAACGACGTCGACAAATCTTGACCAGTCGACCTGCGACCACACAGTGCGTTGCCTGGGCCACACACACCTGTCAATATCTTTAATATTCAATCCTGTCTTTATCACCGACAGCGATATTGGCTCACTGTGCTGACTCGCTCTTGTCGCAAACACTTATTTGTCCACGCGACTTTTCTGTGCCACTGGTTGTGACGTTCTTACACACACACACGCACGATATTCTCACCACCTTCTGGATTAATCCTGGTTTTCCGTTAACTGTCTGCTAGCTTGGGTGTTCACTTCGTCTGTCTGTGTTAATTACCTGGCGCACACACAAAAGAGTTCACATTAACCTCTTGAAGCCACAAAATCCAAATTGTCAAGGGTTTGTTAGTTTGATGAACGAAGTCACCAGATAATAACTCCTCTCTCAGCGAAGAGCACACAGATATCTCAATATTGCACGGTGTTCCTTGACCGAATGAAGCTGTCAGCAAATCTTTACTAAGTGACGAGCTCCTAGATCTCTCAGAATGACCACAATGTCTATATAGTTTTTGACCGGAGAGCTCCCAGATATATAAATATTACACCGTTTTCCTCGAACGGACGAGCCTTCCAGATAATACAATATTACACCGTTTTCATTGACATTGACCGGAGGAGCCTTCCAGATAAATAATGAACTGGGTTTCTTGACCGGACGAGCTCTCAGACATATCAATATTACACCGTTTTCCTTGAACGGACGAGCCTTCCAGATAATATCACGATGTTCTTGATGATAAGTGCGTGATATGGTCGTTGTCTAGGTAACGATACTCCTGGTGTGTCAATTGAGCTATCTAACTGTCTTACTCTCCCCCGCAGTGCACATTCACCAGTCATTAAACAAGATTGAGTTGGCGCACATAATCCTTTATTGCAGAAAGAACACGGACAAACGGAACATAACTCATTATCCAGAAACAATATAATCCATAGAATATAAATATCCTCCTCACAACTTAACCCGTACACATCACTGTCTTCTCACGGCCTTATGAATCTCCCATTCATAACCCAGCTATCCAGCTATTCTCTACAGCTGGACCTCACACATCACCACCCACACACTGGGTCTAGTCTCCGCTAGCTATCCAACCCACTTTTGGTTCAGGCCTCCACTCACTATAAAACCCACTCTGGGTTCAGGCCTCCATTAGCTATCCAACCCCCACTGGGTTTTAGGCCTGCAATCACAACTGGGAGAACAACACAACCAAAACTCTTACCTGCAGTCAGTCTAAACTCCCACGTATTAGCCCACCGATCCGCTCAGCGCCAAAACATTAACTGTCTTGAAGTCCCCTGACTTCACACAAAACTGAACTGTCCTTCCCCCATCCACCCTAGGGGTCTGCTCACACCCGCACCATTATTTTTCATGGCTGGTTGTTTTTCTCGTAGTCTCGCTACTGGGGTCACTCACCTCAATGTCAAACCCCAGGCATGTGTCAGCAGTCAACACCAGCATTGCTGCTGTTGTGATCTCTTGGCAAGTTTACATTCAATACTTTTCCATTGCTTTCTGAACGATTGCCATCCATACCATTTCGTACAACACCAACACAAGGCTGCCTGCTGCCAAATCTCCCACAGCTGTATGTCGAACGCGGTGTTCGAGATTACGAACTCCGTCAGTAACGCCATCGATACGGAACAAGCGTATGGCATTTACGAAAGTTTACTCTACCATTCTGTTCATACTCTGAAGCTATGAGACAAGCAGGAAAAGGTAAGAAAGTAAGTCCATGCGGTGTTCCATAACATTCTAAAGACTACACACGAACGATGCTAGTTGAAGACCTCAGCTGGAAATGTCATGAACTAGGGTTCTTCACCTGAAATCGTCACTTTATAAAGTGAGGGAAGGATTGGCCATCTAATCATCCTTGCTGTCAGACCTACAAAATGTGATGGCGTTATTACATCACAGACTACATCAGGAAACTGCTCAGGAGACAAATGTTAAACACTAAGACATGAAGATAAGCTGATCATAAATTAACCACGGTTGTCACTCACGTATCTTGCAGTTCTCTCCATGATAGCCACTTGCACACCCAGAAGGGCATCCCCCGCTGCTAACAAAACATGGCCGCCCTCCGTCACAGTTACACGTGAGCTCACACTCCTGCCCGTACTGCCCATCGGCGCAGATGGAATCTGCAGTAGACACATATATACACGATACATCTGCATACAGCGAGATAAGGTATTACTTCTCGGCAACGTTGTTATCATCGTAGCCATCATCATCATGTGCCATGCTGAGCAGCACAGTCGGTCATGCTGCTTCGGAAACATCTGTACTATGTGTTCTTAAGTGTAACCGCTGATCACCTGACACGCCACTCTGTCTTCCACTATCTGTTTTCATAAGGTTACTATTTTAGTTAAGTCTGTCAAGGTGTTCCATGTCTTAATATGTTACTATTCTACTTAAGTCTCTCAAGCTATTCCATATTTTATCATGTTGCTATTCTAATTATGTATGTCAAGGTGTTCCATTGTCATAATATGTTATTATTCTACTTAAGTATTTCAATGAGTTCTTGTTATAATATGTTACAATTCTAGTTAATCTCTGTCAATATGTTCCAAGTTTTATAATAGTCCATAAATTACAATTCTAGTTAACTCTGTCAATATGTTCCAAGCTTTATAATAGTCCATACATTACAATTCCAGTTAACTCTGTCAAGATGTGCCATGTTTCATAATATGTTCTATTATAGTTAACTCTGTCAATATGTAATATTTTACTATTCTAGATTACTCTGTCAAGATGTTCCATGTCTTAAACTGTCATTGACTCCAATATAGTACGTTCCGGTGTATGGCAGTGGGGTTTTTGAGCCCGAGGAATTAAGGTCGCCTGGTTAGTGCAGTCGCCGCGAACTGTGCAGGTTAGGATTTTCTTTTTGCCCCCGACAGAAAAAATCCCACACCTTACCGAGGATTCGTACTCGGGTTTCCCCGAAGGAGAATCCGGCGTTCTAGCCACTCGGTCTAGATAACTCTGATAAGATATTCTATGTTTTGATATGTTGCTATTCTAGTTAACTCCAGTCTTGTAGGAACGTGTTGTGTGGTTGTCCAGTCTTGTAGGAACGTGCTGTGGGGATGTCCAGCCTTTGGGAACGTGCTGTGTGGATGTTCAGTGCTGTAAGTACGTGCTGTAGTGATGTCCAGTGTTGTAGGAACGTGCTGTGGGGATGTCCAGTGTTGTAGGAACATGCTGTGGGGATGTCCAGTGCTGACACATCACATAGTGTTGACCGGGTTGCATGGAGGGCTTGGTGGTCAGTCTTTAACTCCCTTAGCAAATGGTGAGAGCAAGCATCGAACAGTGATCGACCATGCCATGCCATTGCCGGAGCAACGCGCTAGCCACTAGACCAGTGATGCCGCTATAACGGCAATTAGTTTATGTTTTTTGTCCTTTAAATTTTATTTTGTTACACATGATACATAAAAGTATTTATAATGTAGTTCATGTATTACTTATAGGGGGAAATGTGTTTCTTTACTCATAAACTTTACTTTTACAGCAATATTACTGTCGTTTCTATCTTTGTTAGTTTATTTTTCTATTGTGAAGACTAAGTTATCATAGCTTGTGGTTTTCTGATGTCTGAACTCTCCATTGCACAGTTTGTTTTAACTTTATTCTCATATACCTATTAATAATTGGAAGTCTCACACGTGTAATCTGGCGCATGCCACAGATTAAGGGGATGTAGTTGTGCCCGCAAACTTGGCTTTTCTGGCACAGTAGTTTCCTGCTTTTGTGCACAGCATATGGTATACACACATCAGATTGATTATAGCAACAAAACATTTACTATAAGCTGACAGAACAATCACAAAGACAACATACCTCCATATATCTCCACTTCACATACTAATAGAACCTTATCTGAACTGCCACTTGTGATCTGTACATAGGACATTTGTAAATGGCCATGTTTAACTGTGTACACGGGAAGTATCTCTTGGCTGTTCGTATAATTAAATACACGAGTGGAACCATCAAAACTTTGAAGTGAGAATCCCATGAGTCGGTAGGTAGCACCTGAAATATATAAAATATGGAAGGTTTCGTTGCTTTAATCCGCGCGCGCGTCATACGCATCTGCGAGGGCTATCAAGACAAGTCACCTGAACAAGTCAAGAAGCCTGATACGGGGGAAGAAAATGACACGTAGCAAGAACACCAAAAGATACGCGATATCCAAGATGTGCAACGCGAAGAAGAACGTGGAGAGCCTGCCTGTGAGCTGTAACAAAGAACCTGAAACTACAGCTACCACTGAAGCCACCACGAGGGAGAATGTCGACAGTCCACCACAGACAAGAGCCATACCTACGGAGAAACAGAGGGAGGAGAAAGACACCAGAGTCGGAAACACCGACTTACCGACAAGCAAGTGGGTTGTCAAGCGTATCCAAGTGGACCTATCAAACGAAGAAATCCTGAAGGAGCTACGAGAAGAGAATCTTCACATCCGATTCTTGAAGGCGGAGCGGCTCCTCAGGGCAGCGAAAGACCGACCACAGTATCAATCAACAAGAAAAGTCAACAACCAAAGAGATTGATCCCAAGAATCAATCAATGTTCCAGATGCCAGAGGGCTTGCCACAACTGGGCAGCATGTACGAATACGACGGAAATCTGCCGATACTGCGCCGATCACCAAGCCTTAAAGGAGTGTCCGCTGGCCAAGCTGGACACGGACATCCGAGCACCCAACAACAAAAGAAAGTGCGCCATCTGCCTGGGCAAGCACGGAGCAGGATACCTGGGCTGTTCGTACCTGCAACGACACAGAGACGTATTAAAGCTCGCCATCACCAAAAAGACACCATATAAGGACGCAATACAGAGGTGCGAGACAGCCACGGGTATAGCACAAGCTGAAAGAGATCAACTTCAAAAGCAGATCGACGAGTTAAAGAAACAAGTCAAGGCACTGCTGACGTCAACTCCGACCAGCGACAACGAAACACTACTGACGGAAATGAAGGAGATCCAGTAAAACATCAAGCAGGAAGTGGAACATATGGCTCTGATAAAGAAGGAGAACGAAGAAATCCTGCAAACCATTAAATCAGAGCGAGAACTACAGAAAGCTGAAATGGAACTTTTCTGAAACAAAACATCAGAAGCTGTACAAGAAATTACAGAGAAACCACAAGAAGAAAAGCAACAAGAGACTGAACCTGAACCATAAGCTAAAACCGCCAGCAGCCCAACCACGACACCCTAACAGTCAAAGGGAAGCCAATATCCCGCCAGACATCCGAAGAAAACCGAGATGAGCACCCTGACGTCGGCACGGAGAGGACCCGGGGACCTACCTTGGAGGAGTTGCTTGAATCGGCAAGGGAGCAGGCAATTGAACAGGAACTCGCGAACAAGGAATTCAGAATCCGCTAGGAAGTAAAGGAAAAGAAAAAGCCCAAGAAACTCAGAGGGCACCTGATACAATACCCCGATAGAATCTATGACTGTGAGACCCGATTCAGGTACTATATAGGTGACGGAAAGATCATCCCATGGTTGTCCACGGAGGAAGACTGCGAAAGAAAACATAAACTCTTTATCCAAAATGAAAACAGGCGCAAGAAGGAGGAAAGTGACAACATCGAAAGCTCCTACGATCAATACACAAAAAAGGAGGCAAAAAGACCAAATAAAAAGTCCCTCTAAGGACTGCACCCAGCCAATCCAAACGAGCCAGGAGCCAGCACCAACAACGAAAACCACAAGAGGAGACGGGCACAAAGGATAGCCGCCGACCAACTCCCCAGCTGACGTCACAGACACAAACGCTTACGCACCCGGTCCTAGAGAGGAATACTCGTAAGAGCGCACAAGACAAGAAACAGGGCTGAAAACCCACAAAAACCACGGCTCTCAACAATAACTGCCGCTGAGGAAGCAGGTTAGACGAGACCGAATTTGGAGTTTTTTGTTTTTTGTTTGAAAATTTGAATTGGAATTGGAATTGCTTTAAACATTTACTTTGATCCTGATGTGCTAAAGTCACAGACGTATACATACAACAGACAACCTGGTAGTGAAGTGAGTGGCCATAGACCAATCACCATACACCAGACAACCAGGTAGTGCAGTGAATCGGTATAGACCAATCACCATACACCAAACAACCAGGTAGTGAAGTGAATCGGTATAGACCAATCACCATACACCAGACAACCAGGTAGTGCAGTGAATCGGTATAGACCAATCACCATACACCAGACAACCAGGTAGTGAAGTGAATCGGTATAGACCAATCACCATACACCAGACAACCAGGTAGTGAAGCGAGTCACCATAGACCAATCACCATACATCAGACAACCATGTAGTGAAGCTAGTCACCATAGACCAATCACCATACACCAGACAACCAGGTAGTGAAGTGAATCGGTATAGACCAATCACCATACACCAGACAACCAGGTAGTGAAGCGAGTCACCATAGACCAATCACCATACATCAGACAACCATGTAGTGAAGCTAGTCACCATAGACCAATCACCATACACCAGACAACCAGGTAGTGAAGTGAGTCACCATAGACCAATCACCAGACACCAGACAACCAGGTAGTGAAGTTAGTGGCCATAGACCAATTACGATACCTCTCCTAAAATAATTGCTACTAGCCATTTCCACGGGAATGCCCCAACCCCTCATTCATACACGTCGGAAACAAATTCAGCCACTGGTTGGTTTAATAGACCAGGTCCGAATTGCCATGGAGTAATGGAATCCACCTGTAATTTGAGATGGCCGAGGATTTAAAATAGACTTTCCACTTATTTCCTGCAGATAGACTGCTGTCAATATCTTAAAAATATCCTACGTGTATCTATGTCTACCTCTTTATTTTCCATCATTACATGTTAACTTCTTACGTGTATAGTTGCCCATCTATAAATTGTATCTTCCTACGTGTATCGTGTATCTGCAAGATTGAGTAAATACGTTGTTTTGCATACAGTCAACAACTAGGGATAGAATTAAATTGTAAGAAGACACAGATTATGGTCCTCACTAAGAGGAAGGAAATACCACAATGTAATATACGAGTAAATGGGAATATTCTTAAACAAGTTAATCGGTACAGTTACCTCGGAACAGTCATAACAACTGATGGGAGATTCCTTGAAGAGATTTGAACAAGAATCGCCATGGCGAAGGCAGCCTTGTCATTATCATCATGTAAATAAAGACCTACAATCAATAAATCAGGCGCCGTCTCCACAATAAAGGTTGGCTGCAATGGGTCTCCAACACTGTCTGTCTCTCGCCTTGACTGTACATTCTGTCAGGCTGATGTTCGTCCATCTCTTGATGTTATCTTCCCACTTGTATCGTTGTCTACCTCGTGTTCGCTTGCCCTCAACCTTGCCTTCCAGTATAGTTTTTATAAGAATATCATGCCTTTTAACATGACCGAAATATTTCTCTTAAAAAGTCGCTTAAAAGTCGACAGGGTCGACTTCATCGCACCGGGTTTTATCCCATATGGCTCGGTCTCTTTCCGCCGCGCGGAAAGCGTCGCACAAAGCACGAACTCCGTAGCTTTTATCGACGACCCACAGGAGTCTCCGAAACATTTAACTCGTAAACCGAAGGCTGCGGCCCGGAATCGAACCCACAACCTTCGGATCACAAGTCAAACGGCTTGACCACTTCGCCACATCCTCCTCCTTATTTCTTTCAACTCTCTCTTCATTCCCAGTTTGTCTAGAACCTCTGCATTTGATTGTTTTTGTATCCTAGAAATACGACATATCCGTCTGTATACCCACATCTCCAGGACTTCTATGCGACTTTCTATTTACTAGTTCAATGTCCAGACGTCCGCGTCATACAGTAGCGTTGAATATACGTAGCATTTGACAATTCTCGTGTTTAATGCGTTAATAATATCTCTAGATGTTACTACTGAGTTGAAATCATTTTTGGCCATTCCTATTCTCTTTTTGATTTCTATTTCACTTCTGCCATCATCTGTTACTATATGTCCAAGATAGGAGAAACTTGTTACTTGTTCTAGTATCTGCCCGTTAACTGTGATCTTCATTGATGACCTTTCCTTCTCACTGCTAATTATCATAGTTTTTGTTTTTTGGATGTTAACATCTATGCCACATTCTGCACTCTGCATGTTTACTTGTTCCACTAGGTCTTGCATCTCTTGCTCACTTTCTGCTAGTAACACAGTATCATCAGCATATCTAAGATTGTTTATGATTCTTTCATTGATGTTAAGTCTACGCATTTCAACTTGTTTAAAAATTCTTTCTGTGTATAGGTTGAAGAGGCTTAGGGACAGTGCACATCCCTGCTGTACTCCTCTTTTGATCTCTATAGGCGACGAATAGTTATTACCGCATCTAATAGACGCCGCTTGTTCCCAGTACAAGTTACTAATAAGTCGGATGTCATTTCCGTCTACTCCTATATCTTGAAGGCATGTAATTAGTCGTTCATGTTGTACTCTATCAAAAGCTTTCTTGTAGTCTATAAAACAAACATATATACTTTTTTGAACTTCTATTTATTTTTCAATTAACATCCTCAAACAGATAATTGATTCTCTGGTGCCGCTGTCTCCCAGCTAAACCCAAATTGTTCTTCAGCTAATTCCTCATCTATTTTATGTTTAATTCTTCATGGTATGACCTTGAGATCCGGCTTCGTGGCTTAGAGGTTAGCGACTTTTCTCCGTAATCTCGTATACTCTCGTAGGTAACTGTCGTAATAAGTGTCGTCCCTGGGGTGAGGGGAATCAAACCCACATTCTTTTAACTCCATATCATTATCTTGAGGATCTTCTAGATCTCTGTCCACAAAACCCCATCAGTCTTTGGATCTCTCTCTCTCTCTCTCTCTCTCTCTCTCTCTCTCTCTCTCTCTCTCTCTCTCTCTCTCTCTCTATCTCTCTCTCTCTGTCTCTCTCTGTCTCTCTCTGTTTCTCTCTCTCTCTCCTCTTCTTCTTCTTCTCCTTCTTCTTTTTCTTCTTCTTCTTCTTCTTCTTCTTCTTCTTCTTCTTCTTCTTCTTCTTCTTCTTCTTCTTCTTCTTCTTCTTCTTCTTCTTCTTCTTACCACTGGACCATGCCCCCTCTCATTCTTTTCTAAAACATACTACACAACTCTAGCTTCTAACAAAAATGACAAATTAATTTAATAAAGAAAAGTGTCAGGTATGTGCAAAGTGTGTGTGTAGAATGTCTGTCGAATAATCTAGAGTGTATGCAGAATCAGACCGAATAGCTCAGGATCAAAGTGTGCTTTCATCACAGTACCGGCCACACAACATCACCATAGATTAAGTACAGAAGGACCTCACCAAATGATGCGTCTCTCCGGCCAGGTGTCGACTTCCTCCAGTGGCTCTTGGATAGTCCGGATGCCTGGTCACTAATGGTGGATGTAGTCCAATACTGATCTTGAATCCGACACACACAGTGTAACTAATATGTCACTAAAATTTCTGTGATCTGATATCCCTTGTACAATAAAATAAATGTTTACTGTCACTTTGAAACAAAATTTTAATTGTTAATTTCTCACAGGAATTCACCATTTGGAAAACGCAATGTTAATTGTTAATTTCCCACAGGAATTCACCATTTGGAAAAAGGCAATGTTAATTGTTAATTTCTCTATATAAATACTATTGTCTCTGTTACTGGTGGTATTATAAGCATCTTCACTCTAATATGATGAGAACTACCACGGAGGAATCACTCTTAGATGATCATTGATTCCTGCTCAGCAGAGGCCAGGTTCTTGAAGACCCTCTGGGTTATGGGCCCAGAGCAGAGGCCGCTGAGTAAAAACTGCCTTCAATGATCGAGCCATAATCTTCTTCTATGACTTGTCTGCTAGCTTGTTTGGAAAACATAGTGGAACCTGTTGAAGAGAGAACACCCGGTGAGAGCAACCCGATTCCGACCTTCATTAGGTGCGTGTAGGCCGACGGCCGCACTCAGATATTTAACAGAGAACTAAACTCTGTCATAAGGCAGAGGAGCTCATCACATAGATCTGAGACATGGTAAGAACAAGGAAAGACTGAAGGAAAAGCGCAGAAACCCAGTAGATACCCTACTGGAAGATCCTACCATTTGACATTTCCCCCATCTTGTTCTTAACTCACTGAGTTAATTGCTATCTTACACTAGCTAGTTTAAGCAACGCGATAGCCTACTGCTGCCGACGCTCTTATAATAAGCTTTCACACCGCACATTACTACGCTCGACTCCTAAGAATCATCTAATTTGGGTCTATTTAATTAAATACCATATATTTATTCCCGTCTTAAATCGCAACCACTAAATCACACAATGGACAAATGTCCGCCGATGTAAATCAACATAAGACACCGTGGTCTCTTTCCAATATCAGAACAGGAACATCAAACTCGTTCTTGTTGCCTCACAACATTTGGTCGACTCCCGCCAAAGGTGTTTGTCCAGACTGTTTTAAAACTGTGTCTGAATGACGTCACAAATCTGACTAGACACTAGGCGTCGAGAAACTATTTTTTTCTCTCCTTTTCCGACAGTATGTAAACAACCGGCCGGCTGTCAGCTTTAATCTGGGGAATTCTTCCCCCACAACAAAAGATCTTGCCGCCTCTCATCAGGACAGTCTGTCCCCAACATCAAAGAATGGCGGCTGCCTGTAGACGAATGGCGCGACAGTCTTTCATCGATCGACAACTCCAATAATTCCGCGACAGTAACGTGATGACGGTGAGAATCAGCAGTGGTTCGAATCGCATCTGTAACTTACGGGGTATGTGAGGCGGCCGCTCAGAAAGCAATGGCAAACTACTGAGCGTAATCCTGCCAAGAAATCAACATACAGCTGAAAGATGCTGGTGGTGACAGCGATGTCCTGTAAAGGATATGCAAAAAAAAATGACCTTGAGTAATATCTTAGTTATGTGGCTCATTAAGCTAATAGTCCTGTAGTCCTCACAAATCAACAGCTCTTGGCTTCTTCGGTAGTGTGATGAAAATGGAGGTTTTCAAACCCTTGGGGATGTACCCAGTATTATATATATCATTACATAATTCTGTGATAGTTTCAATGCCAAAGCTGGATAAGGATTTTAACATCTCTGTTGTTATCTTGTCAGGACCTGCAGCCTTTCCTTCTTTCATCTTTTTAATAGCCTTTTCTACTTTAATACTTTTGGCCCATCTTAAATACTATACAATGTTGATCTATGACCCTGTTGTCCCTTAATAAATCGTCTGTGTACATCCTTTTATTATGTCAGTGTATCTTATATATAAAATAGAATCTCCGTCTGTATGTCTGTATGTATGTCCTTTATGTGTTTGCGAACGGCCCATCCGATTGAGATGAAATTTTCTACACGCCGTCCATTCATTCCAGCGCAGCCAACTGTGATATTTTTTTATTGTGAAATCGGGTGCTTACTTAATATTATTTCATTTTCCATTTTTCGTTATAATTTCTATATAGCGAGGGGACTTAACTCTAGAAAAGTTATTTCAAGGGGCATAACTTTTAATAACATTTATGTATACCTTATAGTCTTATTGTTGCATCGTTTTCAAAGATTTATAAACTCTTTGTCTATAGTTATGTACCGGCATATGAGCATCTACAGTCATGTTGGTGATTAAAAACAGTTTTCATTAAAAATAATGGATGGTGTGTGGAAGGACATTCTTTTAAGTTACTTTTTTGTTGTTGTATGAATTTAATGAGACGCTACCCGCCAGGAGCTGGACGAAGCCACGCCGGGTCAGATAGATAGACAGACCCACCTTTTCGCTGCAGGTATCTACAGGCATATGCGTTATAATCCTCCTCCTCTTCTTCCTCCTCCTACCCTCTTCCTCTTCCCCTCCTCCCTCTTCCTCCTCCTCCTTCCTCCTCCCTCTTCCTCCTCCTACCTCCTCGCCCTCCTCCCTCCTCCTAATCACTCCTCTTCCTTCCTCCTCCCTTCTCCTCCTACTCCCTCCTCCTCCTCCTACGTCCTCCCTCTCATCCCTCCTCCTCCTTCTTCCTCCCTCCTCCTCATCCCTCCTCCTCCTTTCTCATCCTCTTTCCTCCCCCCTCCTCCTCCTCCCTTTACATCCCTCCCCCTCTCTTTTCCTCCTCCTCCCTCCTCCTCCTCCTTCTCCCTCCGTCTCCTCCCTCCTCCTCCCTCCTCCTCCTCCATCTCCCTCTCCTCCTCCCTCGTCCTCCCCTCCTCCTGCGTTCTTCTCCTCCTCCTCCTCCTCCCTCCTCCTCCTCCCCTCCTTCTCCTCCCTCCTCCTCCTCCCTCCTCCTTCTTATCCTACCTCCTCCTAATCCCTCCTCCTCCCTCCTATTCCTCCCTACTCCTCCTCCTCCTTCCTCCTCCCTCCTCTTCCCTCCTCCTCTCTCCGCCTATATCTTCCCCCCTCCTCCTCCTCCCTCCTCCACCTCCCTCCTCCTCCTCCCAGCTCCTATTCCTCCTTTTTCTTCTTCTGCTGCTGCTGCTGCTGCCCCTCCATTTACCCAAGTTAATTGTTGGGGAAGATGTAAAGATCTTTCAAGTGCTCTTTCTAATGCTTTGTGTAAGTTGGTCTTCGTTTATCTAAGGTTGTTCTAACTGCAACCAATAAATGATTAGACAGACAGGCAGACAGACAGGCAGACAGACAGACAGACAGACAGACAGACAGACAGACAGACAGACAGACAGACAGACAGAGGGAGGGACAGACAGACAGACAGACAGTCGGGAACGGGAACGGGAGCTTATATGACTACTTATATGAATTAAATGAGATGCTCCACACCAGGAGCTGGGCGATGCCGGGCCGGGTCAGACAGACAGACAGACAGACAGACAGATAGTCGGTAACGGGAACGAGAACTTATATGACTACTTATATGAATTAAATGAGATGCTCCCCACCAGTGACTGGGCGAAGCCGGGCCGTGTCAGCTAGTTAATTATAATTTCTCAATTTTTTCCTCTGATACAACCATTTCCTGGTATATTATTTTTCTTCTTTGTAAATCTTGTTGTATGTTCATGCAATTCTTTCGAGTTGTATTTTATTTCCAGATCCTCTATTTCTTTGCATTGTTTCTGCAGCCACTCTTCTTTGGTAACTCTGCACATGTGACGTATTTCTCTATCTATTACTATATACTCTGGAGTGTTCTTTGCTTTCTTTCTTTGAGTCATTTTACTCGTGATTTCATCGGTTATCCATAATTGTTATTTGTTTTTATTTATTTTCACTGGCAAGGTGGTATTTGCAATCTGTATACTTTTTTTCACATCCTTTACAGGACAACGCTGTCAACACCAGCATCTTTCAGCTGTATGTTGATTTCTTGGCAAGATTACGCTCAGTAGTTTGTCATTGCTTTCTGAGCGGCCGGCTCACATACCCCGTAAGTTACCGATGCGATTCGAACCACTGCTGATTCTCACCGTCATCACGGTACAGGATCTCAGTATACGAGATTACGGAGAAAAGTCGCTAACCTCTATGCCACGAAGCCGGCAATCTGTATACTGGTGTTTACATTTTACCATTTTGTATTAATTTTATCCTTTATGATCAGCCCATCGTATCTATTTTTTTTTACTTCAACCAGGTATAACTGACATATTTCTGGTTGTTTCAATGCCGATATATCTACTTGAGGTGTGTTCGATGTCCTTATTCCTGGGTTTTTAAGTTTTATTTGTAACTTTAAGACTACAGGATTATGGTCAGAGTTGATATCAGCACCTGAGGGTATGTTTTGGCATTTTAAACATTGTTTTTAAATCTATTTCTAATCATAATGTAGTCAATTTTGTTTCTTGTCCTATCTCCAGGTCTTTTCCACGTATACAGTTTAAGACCTACATCTTTGTTTTATTGACTACTATAGAAAGTTCAATTAATGTTCTCAGCACATACATAGCAAACACTTTAGGCTTGCCTTCCACGAACCCACAATGTTCATATCCTAATTTCGGTTTGTATTTTCTTCCTAACTCTTTGCATGATGATTCCTTAACACAATCTTCGTGATGTGGTTCATTATACCAGTTGTTCGATGTTGATCGCATTCGAAGGCTCCTGATTTCTTCGGGATTGCAATAAATATAGAATTACATAATTCAGGCGGTATATCGACAGTAACATATATTGTGTTCAGCAGTCTGGTGACCTGGTCTATTCCATATTCTTCTAAGGCATTGATCATTTCTGTTGTGATGTTATCTGGACCCGGGGTCTTGCCAGTTTTTATATTGTTAAGATCATTCTGAACTTCCATCTTCATAATTAATTGTCTTCATTATTATTTCGAATATCTTACTGTTCTTCTAATGTATCAATTTCAAGGTCTTTCGCATAATCTAACCACGTATATAAAATGTGATCTGTTTCAATATTTTTTTTCCAGTTATATAATGTTATTTACAGTAATCCATCATTTATATCACTTATGCAATTCGTAATCCCGAATATTGCGTTCGTACCACAGCTGTGCGCAATTTGGAAGCAGACCGTATTTAGTTGGTTTTCATTCAATGGTATGGGCACCGGTCATTCAGAAAGCAATAGCAAACTACTGAACGTTTACCTGCCAAGAAATCACAAACAGCTAAATACTGCTTGGGTTGACTGCGACGTCCTGTAAAGTATATGCAACAAAACGAGATATCAGTTATACAACAATGTTTACTACAACCTTTACCACATATACAAAACTGTTTACAACAATGTTTAACACATATACAACACTGTTTACAACAAAGTTTATCAGTTATACAACACTATTTACAACAACGATTATCAATATCCAACATTGTTCACATAATGTTTACCAGTTACACAACATTGTTCACAACAACGTTTATCAGATATACAACATTGTTTACACACGGTTATCAGATACATACTGTCAGCTCTGTTGTAGATGGCATATCTGTTTACAAGTCTGGGCTGTGAGAAGGTGACGTTCCAGGAATCTTGGGTAGACTGATCTCCGCGAGTGGCTGAACAGTGTCCGGCAACGAAATCTGGATTTACATTCCCATCTACAGACAGGCTTGCTGAATATGTCCGCCATGTACTCGTCTGTTGGGCAGTTTCATTGATTGCAATGTCTCTACCTGACAGAGAAACGATAAATATGTTTTACAACATTCCCACATGACAATATATACACATATAGCATTTATTGCAATGTTCTCATGTGATTAAATGTTGATACGACATTAAGTGCAAGTTTATTTATAATTTACAATACATTCAACAACCAGTGCAAGGTTGTGACGCCATTTTCAATCAACTCAACGCTTACTGGCACACCTGGACTTGAAGCAAATATAAACATCATTTGAGCTCTATACACACACCACAAGTCACGTGATAAAAACGATAGCCACATTTGAACTAAAGCAATCAATATGACCACCACACAACATACATCATCATCATGATTACCGTGATCTGTATACGACTTGCTCACAGGCCTGGGTAACTATGTCTCTCCACAACCACCACTGATGTATGCTATTTGTTACTTCTTGTGCAGGCATCTCCCTGCACCGTGATTGGTTAGTGGGGTACATGCTGACATCTGAGTACAGCAAGGCACGATTCTCACTGGACGGTGTAGCATGCAAGGCCCTGCCAACATCTGTCACTCTAAGCTTTTAGACTGTATAGATGTTCATGTAGACCATAATAGGATGACAATTACTGCTGTCACAGAAATAGCAGTGTTCTTGCTTTCTTTTAGGATCTCAAAAACTTTTGCTGTTGCATCTTATGAGCTGCATGATATGTTACAGGAGAAATATTATGTCCTCCACCTTGTAAACAAACAAATATGATATGTTACAGGATAACTGCTCTGTCGTTCACCTTGTACACAATAAATATGATATGTTACAGGATAACTGCTATGTCTTTAACTTGTAACAAATAGACATAATAGTAGTAACTTGTTCCAATTACCAGAAATCTTAACAAAATCACAGAAGCCTACTGATTAATTTCCACCATCATCATCATGTGCCCTGCCAAAATGCGAAGAGGACCATGTATCTCCGCAGATCTCGGTCCTTGGTTTTGTGAATTAATTCAGTTGCTGATACCCCCATCTCAGTCCATCCAGCATCAGTTTTCTTAGTTTGTCTCTGCCACTTCTACCGCTGTTTCCAGTCATCACACTGTTCTCCAATGCCTCTCTTTTCATCATGTGACCAAACACTCATGTTTGTCTCTGGCTTATACTTGTATAATGTTCTACTTTCACTAGCCTCTGCCAGGCAGTCGATGCTAGTGACTCTGGCAATCCAAGGGTTTCGCAACAAATTAATATTTATATATTTAATCCTGAATTCTCCCTGCCACCACCACCACACAGCACACACGTACAAACTCACCCACACATGCAACGTGTGCACGCATGCACTCGCATACAATCAGATAACTACATTTAGCCAGTCACCGTTGTTTATACCTGCAAACACGCATACATGCACAATATGAACACACATATACACACATACATGTACAATATGAACACATACACACTCGCGCGCGCTACTGGATGTTAAAAGAAAAGAATCAATGGTCCATGCTGTTTGTGTGTATTGAAGTAGCAGACGATGCGTTTGTGTATATCGAACTAGCAGACGATGTGTGTTTTGCCACAATGACTGGAATCTACTACATAACAGACGCATACATGAAACAGGCGTTAACAGTTTTGTAAGACGACAAGACGTAAAGGGGTACAAACAAAATGTATAAAGCGATATTTGTACCAGGCATACACGAAACAGGATGTTATCTGGATTCGTCTAACACCTACTACAGTATCGTGCGTGTGTATGTGTGTGTATGTGCATGTATGTGTATATGTGTATGTGTGTGTATTTTCGTGTATGAATGTGTATATGTTTGTGTGTGTTTGTGTGTATGCATGCATGAATGCAGTGTATGCGAGGAAGTGTGTATGTGTATGTTATTTAGTGTGTGCATAACTGTTGACAGTTTGTGCAAATGATGTAAGTATGTATGCAGGTATATATGAGTGAGTGTGTGTTTATGAATTTGCGTGTGTATGTGTATCTGCCTATCTCATAACATGGTAATATGCATTGTGTATGTTTCCAAAATCCATTTGACAATGTTGTTTCCTATGTGAATGTAACATGCACAATTGATAAACGAAAGATGAGTTATTGGAAGGGTCGAATGTAAGAGGGGCCTGCGTGCTCAATTTGTAACCCTTTCAAAATAAAGTGTTTTGTTTTCGTTCGTTCGTTCATTCGTATATGTGACATTATTGCACGCTTTCCATGTTTATGGTGCGTGTTCACACAATACTGTTTTACTATGACTATATCTTAGTCGTTTGCTCTGTAACCTCTATTGGGAAAATATGTCTTCAACCAACTTACTCCAGGCCCTCCTATCTTTAGCTGTCCCATGTAGCTCCGCTCATGTCCTCCACATATTATTCATTTCTGCCTCCACTTCTCTTCTCCGTGTGTTTATGTCTTCCTCTGTTTCTTTTGCTCTTTGATTTCAGACAAAGGCCTTCCAAGTTATATATTTCTCAGGTTTTCTCTCTCAATATATGTCCCAATTGAGTTGAGATGAGTTGAGCTAAGAACTTATATCCCTGCACTCAGGACATTCCATACGCGCTCATTCTCCTCGTTCAATAGACAGCGAAGTGTCACATTAATAATCGTTGCTACCGCAATAATGTATGTCCCAACCAGCACCAGCGTCTTATCTCGACATCTTGTTTCCTTGGGTCACACCAGTCAGCCTCAGAAACTGTTGTGTCAGTCTTCCAGAGAGGAAGAAGAAAGGCGAACATGTCATGAGGAGGCGAACATGTCATGAGGAGGCGATCATGAGAACTGTACCCACCTCCACTGAGGTAAATAGAGCACAAAGAGGCAGCGGCAGGTCCGGTCAGGGTCACAGACTTCACAAACTCATCCATGCTGCAGTAAATGTCCCAGGTCTGGCCGTCCACCGGGGCACTCCTGGGGTTGTTGCAACTGACAGTGTTGTTAAATGTCACTTGTAGATTACTCACCGCCTCTGGAAGATGCATAATTACAAAAACTGGTAGATACACAATTACAACTGGTAGATACACCATTGCAACCACTGGTAGATACACAATTATAGATGTAGTTATTGGTTATGGTCTCAACTTCACGATGGTAGGCAGATCTCTTTCATGGGGCAATGGCTAGCGTCATCGGCCAGAATGCTCACTGCCAAGGAAGGAAAGCAACGGCAAACTAAGTTCTTTAAAAGTGCCTAGTTTATTATGATTCGCCTAATTACAGATCGTTACAGACTACATCGGCCATGTACTCAGAAAAGACAAGACAAGACTCCCCTACCTAGCCCTCATATGGTCACCAGTAGGGAAAAGAAAACGGGGAAGACCAGGAGAGACCCTGCGTAGAACCATCATCAGACAAGGCTCATTCAACGGCCAAGTGAACATCCAAGATCTACAACAGGTAGCAGCGAACCGCCAGACATGGAGAGCCATGACTTCTGCCCTATGCGCCGCCTTAGGCTCAACAGGAAAGACTAACTAACTAACTAACAGACAAGGACAGCGACATTAAAATTAGCAACATGGAATGTTAGGACGTTAAGAAACGACGAAAAATTAGACAACATCAAACAAGAAATATAAAGAAAGAAGATTAATATATTAAGGATGTGTGAAACGAGATGGAAAGGAGCAGTGATTAAGACAGATGAAGATTGTAAGATTATTTATTCCGGAGGAGAAGAACGACAAAGTGGGGTAGCAATTATCTTGGATCGGCAAACACTAAACTCTTTTCAGGAAAGTTATACTATCAAGTGCCCAAGCTCTAGAACGATTCCAGCAAGAAACGGTAACTGTGTTTCAACCAATAATATCAACCAGTGAACTGACTCTGAATACTATAATATTTCATACGGGACATTGAGAACAATGCATACTTGCTGTTGCTACGAAACTTTGCAAACAGCCGAAACAGAACGACATCGACTACAACACTCAAGAGACAGCCATACTAACTTTAACATTCATGGCATAACACCCTAAGGACAGGAGGACAACGCGCACATCATCGTTGGATGTAGTTATTTAATTAATTATTTACTTTAATATTAAATATGTATTATATTTGCATTAACGATGTATATAAAATGTGTTAACCTGTAATTTGTACATATTCTACTTTAATATTACAGGCGGTGCCATTCATAGGCTAAAGAACCGTCCTATAAAATTGTCTCTATGTAAATTACAACCTATTTTGATTCATCGTACAAAAAGTACGTATTTTCTTAAAGGGCAAATATCGCCTAGTCCATTTTTTTCTAAGGGCAATAACACTTACCTCAACTTTAATTATATATTTTAACCAATACTATTTTGAATGAAAGGTGAGTGAATGACTGCGTGAAAGGATTAAATGAGAGAACGATACACTTGGCGGACAAATTGTACGCAAAACGTATTTATTGTAATTTGTCTGCGTCTTTCATGTCAAATTGCATGACTTGTCTAATTTATTAATACATGTGTAGTACTTAGTTTAATAGTGAGTTTAATTTAATAGTTAGTGTAATATACTTCGTTTAGCAGTTAGGATACATCTAAGCACCACTACTTGGAATGCCTGATCATGTATTGCACACAGTGCAGTAATTCATGATTGAGTTTATCCCAACTCGTGACGCTTGGAAATACACCACACATTCAGCACACACGGTACACAAACCTTAAAACTCAACACTGTCAATTTAAAATACAGTCACTTTATTAGACACAGCAACTTATTAGTCAACACACTAACAAGCCAACAGGGACACATGTAGTATGAGGGGGATAAAAGAACAAGGTAACTGCATATTTAGCATTATACAACATACGAGAGTAAAAGTGTATTGAAATGCACACACAGATCAAGATTTGAAGGTGTACTTATTTAGCCAGGACTTCGGTCTTGTTAACCCTCTTTAATACAGAGGTTAATTGTCTTGGTACCAATGGGGTACTATGAGAAGGGCGGGTTGTAAATACAACTACTAAAACGTCACGTAACTTCGGTCAGATAAGCATTTTTAAGGACACGAGAGACAGAGTGATCTCTTCACCAAATCAGAGAAGTGTTGTATAGGAGAATACATGAGTTTTAGTGCCAATATGTAGGTTACCAGGTTACTGTCCACCAAACTACAACACCAACTTTATGTGATTAGGTGACAGAATTAAAACAGATCTAATTACCCAAGAACAAATCATATCAGGGGGGAGGGGGGAATCCTGTCACCGCCTCACCTTTAGATATATTATTAGAGGGCTGCAACTCCAGCCCAAGGGATAGAAGCGAGTCGCTCAGGACCCGAGTAATCTAGAGCCTTCTCGAAAGACTGGTCATCGAGTCCATGGTTCCGTGGACACTGACGTGGCCCGCCTATTGCGGGGTCCACGAGGAACTCGGACAGAGTTACCGCCCGTGTCGGATTGGGACACGTGGAGACCGGCAGAGGACAGACGGACTTGAGAGAGGCAACAAGGCCTGCCAGAGAGGGACTCAATAGATATTCATAGATATATATATACATAGGCTAGATAGTGTGCTAGATTGTTGTATGACAACTATGTGTTTGATGTTAACTATCTGTGATATGTAATATAGCGCGGGCTGTTAGTCCACTGCGCCAATGCAATACAATAAATGTTCTATATCATAGCGTACGAAGTTTATTGTTGCCTGTGTGAACCCGAGCTCAGATACCTAGATAAGAGCAAGATGATGACAATTGGGCTGTGTCAGACAGAGTTCTACTAGTTAAATTAATTGGGAGACTTATTAATATAAACGTCATTCAAGTATATGCCCTAACAGGAATGCAGTGAAGGTAGTATAGAGGAATTTTATAATGACATCTGGTCTGCTTTAAAGAAATGTAAACATTAAGAAATCTGGACTGGTGTAATGGTTTTCACTAACAACTGATAAGAGGGTGTTTTTGTGAAACGGGAACTCGACACCGGTGATATGTTAGTAGTAGGGGATTTAAATCTAATGTCTGACAATGTATAAGTATGCATTTCCTTAATGTCGTTGGCGAGGGTATGAGTATTATGTTGGACAAATGACCAGTGGATGTGTGGTAGATGTTTAGTTTTGGTGATAGGAAAGAAGTGTTGGTAGAATTCTACAGTACAAGAAGCAAACTTTGTTTGAGTTTAAGTGATTTGTCTGTAAGCTCTGTGTATCATGTGTTTCCTTATTATATGTTTGTGTTCTAGTAGTACTTGTTGGGTGGTTCATCTGATATGGTTTAAGTTTTAATTTGTGAATTGTTTTGTCTGATATGTTCTTGTTGTCTTTGTGTATCTCATTACGTATTCTTTAATAGAGCCCAAATTTGGGAAATTTCATGTAAAGTGTATATTAGAATAAGTTGTGTTATAGCAAGTTGAAGATGTCAGCCATGGGAAATGGATCTTTGGTGACGAATACTCGGATGAACTATCCCCGCTGGACTCACAGATTACATGGCCATACATGTTGTTAACTGTCATGGGTGTTTCAATGGAGCACGTATACAGTGGAGGTTTGACGTTCTTGGTGATGTAACCACTTTGTATTAGAAAGCAACCAAGACTGTGGAGAGATGAGTGCTGTACCAGATACGGTGAAGGTCTTTGGTAAAGTAAAACAAGGAAAGGGGTGACATTGATAGCGTCTTTTCAGATAAGACACATTTGACTACAGAAGTTACATTTTTTTTTCTTTCTTAGTTTTGTGGACTTACTTTTTCCATAGCTATTTCTGTACTTGACCTTTTCCCTTTTGGTGACTTATTTATAAGTTTAGTTGAAATATTTCTGTCTTTGGACGATGTTTTTCATATTTGGTTATTTTTATAATGTTTGAATTTATAATTTTTGATCAACCTTTTAGTTGTAATATTTTTTCCTAGATTTTTATAAGCTTGGTCGAGACATTTCGTATTTTGGCCTTTTCGCCTTTGGTTATTTTGTCCTAGGTTGTTTTTTTTATACATTTGACTGTTCTGTATTTGACATAACTTCTTCTAAGACATCGTTCATGTCTGGTAATGTAAGCTCTGAGCCGACAAGACAACGTCATGAAAACAACCCACTAAAGAAAATCAACAAAAATCTTGATTTCAATATTTTTATCACCAAAATATGTGTGTTCACAACATATTCATGAAAACAACCCACTAAAGAAAATCAACAAAACAAAAATCTTGATTTCAATATTTTTATCACCAAAATAGGTGTGTTCACAACCTATTCATCAAAACAGTTTAGTGATATATCATAAGAAAAAAATCAATGACATACACGCTTAGTGAAAAACAGTTTAGATATATATCATAAGAAAAAAAAAATCAATGACATACACGATTAGTGAAAAACAGTTTAGATATATATCATAAGAAAAAAATCAATGACATACATGATTAGTGAAAAACCAAAAAGTTCTGGATTAGTGCTCTTCATTTTTGAGTATACAGTTGACTGATATAGCTTGATTGAGTGACACAACACTGTTGTTGTCGAAGTCATCACACATGAGATATAATACAAGATATCTGAATACTTCTTTTTATCATACCAAAACCACCCGGTAGCGGTGGTCGACACTTTTTTCTAATACTACCACTTGATTGGGTAGCATAATCGACAGGTCCTTGCAGTACGCCTTAAGGGCTGCCAAGCTGTCTCTATCATTTGGTTGGATATCCTCTGCTACTATGAGTGGACATGTTGCCAGGGTGTCTAAGGGTGTCGTTCTTTCTCGTGGTATCTGGTGATGTAAGTACCGTTGTAGGTTCGAATTGTATAGATTGTCACGTAACTGACAGGGATAATCATTGTGAATGTTCCTATTATGGCGGGTAAGGTTATCATTGAAGATACAGTGGTGGCAGTCTGGTACTTGCGTTAGACTACGATGATGTTGTAAATAGACAGGTGGTGCTGTCGTCTCTGGTATTGCAGTGTTTGGTGTATTCATACGTGGCTGATGACGTATTCGTTTGTGTTTTTGTAGGCCATCGTTCGTATTATACACCTTATCACATAACTGACAAGGATATACTTGGTCTTTCCCCTCGTGAATGGTCCGAATGTGACGATTAAGGGTATACTTATCACAATAGGCTTTGTCGCACACTGAACACGTGAAAGTAGATCTGGTGGCCATATCGATAAACTGGTTTTTTTTTTTCTTACAACACCAAAAAGTTTTGATGTATACAATGTTTCACTATTTTATCAGAGGCCAACGACACGAATAAGGCTCACACCAAGTTTCACTGCTGAGCCAAGTCACTACGTATACAATAGCTGCTTACTACACTAAGCGAGGTTACTACACGAACAATGCTCACACCATGTTTCACTGCTGTAGCTACCCAAGTTAGTACGTGAACAATATCTGGTTACTACACTAAGCGACTTACAACAGCAGGTGTCACAAAAATAACTCTGTAGCTACCCAAGTCAGCCCGTGAACTGGTACTGAGCTCACAAGAGACGCCGTCTATTTTATACACTGGTTCTGCACAAGACGTAGCTGACGTGGCAGTTAGACAAGCTATTCTCACGCCTGCTTCCCTACACACCGATGACTCATACTTAATGACTTTCGCATATGGGATTGATGACGTAGGAGCTGTCTCGGACATCCGCGTTCTTTACCAAAAATTTGTGGTTTGTGATATTCTTGTAGGTCTGTATGTACAAGTGTATCTGTACTGGTTGTGGTACCAGTAGTAATGGTATGGGTGTGTCTTTGTGTATTTGATTATGGTTGTGTACTTGTGTATAGTTGTGATGACAGTAGTAATAGTATGGATTGTCTGTACTTCTGAATCTGTACGTGTGTTTGTTTGGTTGTCTTTGTGTTTGTAGGTGTGTATTTGTGTAATTGATTATGGGTGTGTACTTGTGTATAGTTGTGATGACAGTAGTAATCCTAGTCGATGGGTGTGTCTTTGAGTTTGTAGTAGGTGTGTATTTGTGTAATTGCTTATGGGTGTGTTTTTGTGTATGGGTGAGTGTATCTGTACTTGTGTATAGTTGTGATGATAGTAGTAATGGCACGAGTGTGTCTGTGCTGTCTCTGCACATGTGTATATCTGTTGATAGTGACAGTAGTAATGGTATGGGTTGTCTGTGTATGGTTGCCTTTGTGTTTGTCTTTGAGTGTTCTTGTGTATTTGTTTATGGGTGTGTACTTGAGTATAGTTGTGAGTACTTGGCTGTCTTTGTATTTGTCTTTGAGTGTTCTTGTGTATGGGTGAGTGTGTCTGTGCTGTCTCTGCACATGTGTATATCTGTTGATAGTGACAGTAGTAATGGTATGGGTTGTCTGTGTATGGTTGTCTTTGTGTTTGTCTTTGAGTGTTCTTGTGTATGGGTGAGTGTGTCTGTACTTGAGTATAGTTGTGATGACAGTAGTAGTCCTAGGCGATGGGTGTGTCTTTGTACTTGGCTGACTTTGTATTTGTCTTTGAGTGTTCTTGTGTATGTGTGTACTCGTGTCTGTATGTGTGTATAGTTGTGATGACAGTAGTAATGGTACGAGTGTGTCTGTCTTTATGTGTATGTATGTACAAATGTATCAAGTGTGTACATGTGTGTACTTGGGTGGTTGTATGACCCTCTTTGTATGATTTTTACACACCCCACAAAAATATAGTATCTCTAATAACGCACCAGCTAATATTCTTGTCTCTAATATTGGTAGTACTATTATCACTACTATTGATTCTTCCTCACTTTACCCACCACCATTGCACTATACGTACTTTCCCCTACAATTTCCTTACTTGACTACTTGACCACTGCTTGACCACTGCTTGACTTCTAATTTACCACTCTTTAATCATCACCATAGCATTACAATCACTTTTCCCTAAAATTTCCTTACTTGACCCTTACTTGACCATTGCTTGACCACTGGTTGACCAGTGTGTAACTGCGAACACCTCTTATTATATTTATGACCACCCCTATATCACTCCTACTTGATCACTAATACCCCTTACCATCAAATGACACCCATTATAACTTTATAAGATTTCCTTTGTAATGATGATAGTGAATATACCACCCTTTACTTTCACTTAGACACTACTATCACACTGTTCAGATGATAGTAACCATCTACACCTCTTACTTCGTCGAGTATAACCACGACCCATCACACCCTTGTTTATACATTACTCACCACGCATACTATCACATTCATATACGTAACCACCATATATCCAACCCATGAGTAGAAACCACGACCCATCACACCCTTGGCAGTTTATACATTACTACACCACGCATACTAATACATTATGTCTACGCCACCACCATATATCCAACCCATGAGTAGATACCACGACCCATCACACCCTTGTATTATACATCACTACACCACGCATACTAACACATTATGTCTACGCCACCACCATATATCCAACCCATGAGTAGAAACCACGACCCATCACACCCTTGTTTATACATCACTACACATTATGTCTACGCCACCACCATATATCCAACCCATGACTAGAAACTACGACCCATCACACCCTTGTTTATACATTACTCCCCATGCATAGTGACCACATTCATATACGTAACCACCATATACCCAACCCATGAGTAGAAACCACGATCCATCACACCCTTGTTTATACTTTACTCACCATGCATAGTGAACACATTCATATACGTAACCACCATATACCCAACCCATGAGTAGAAACCACGATCCATCACACCCTTGTTTATACATCACTACACCACGCATACTAACACATTCATATACGTAACCACCATATACCCAACCCATGAGTAGAAACCACGAGCCATCACACCCTTGTTTATGCATTACTCACCATGCATAGTGAACACATTCATATACGTAACCACCATATATCATACCCATAAGTAGAAACCCCGACCCATCACACCCTTGTTTATACATCACTACCCATACTTGTCAGAGTCCAATGTAGTGCCAGCAGAGATGCAGGGACATCGTTACGCCCGCCAGGCGAATAGTTCCTAGCAGGGATGCCGGGACATCGTTACGCCCGCCAGGCGAGTATTAGTTACCTGCCTGCGAGGTTGCCGGCTGACAGACAGCCAGCGGTCAGACAAGGACAAAGCAGGACGCACGCAGGCCTCGTGAAGCGACTTCAGGTGGACAGGCGCGTTGCAAGAGATAGCGAGACAGCTCTGGGACGTGGACTCGACTGGACGTATGATGGGAGAAAGGCTTGTGTAGTTCTGTTGCCCGAAAGTCGAGTGTCTGTACATCTTGAGAGACTGATTGTAAGCTGTGGGTTGCTTGTAAGTGTATTGTGATAACTTATGTATTGTGATGATCATCTCTAGATCGTGATCTGTGAATAAATCCATCGAAACTTCGTGTCGTTGAGTCTCAAGTCAAATCACGTTGTATTTGTACTGTCTCACATGTGTTAGGTTAACGAGCCAGGTTTAAGACCCTGACATGTGTGGACGTGGTGGCATTCGTCCGGCTTTAAAATGAACGTGGTTTAAGTATTTAACATTTACAACCTAGATTTGTGAACTTAGAAATTCTTTGTTCAACGTTATAGTACATTTAAATGTGATTGTGAAGGCTCATTTTGATATATATATATTACTACATTGTTTAAACATGGATACTAAATGTGAACGTACAGTGCATACATATTGTTTGATCTTGTAAACGTGTAAAACATTTGTGATTGTGAAACTTGTCACCGTTTGACCTTGTCGACATTGTGAAGTTGTCGCCATTGTGACCTTGTCGCCATCTTGTAAACTTGATGTCTATGTCCTTACTGAATGTCATCTTGATGTAAGTGATGTGTCATCAATGTTGTAGCGTGTTCAGATATAGTTAGAGTGTCTTTGTAAAGTGAATTGTGGAAAGCAGAAAGTTTCTGAAAGAAAGTTACCTGTGGAAAAAAAAATTGTTGACGGACAACATTACGACCTACAATTACACTCAACGCCATACAAACCTAATCAATACTTAGTGACAAGCAGGCACACCACATCAAATAGACGCTAATTTATTTCCTCCAAAAAACAAAGCAGGTTTTATGTGCCATCTGAAACCCTTGCCGTAGAGGTCATTTGCGTTTTGAAGTAGCGACCCTACAGTTCCTAGTCCAAATTTCAACCGTTCTTCACCGCATCCAGGACACTTGAGTATATTTTTCTTTCTTTATACTTTCGGATGCAAATTGAGGCACATATTGCACATAGAACACAATTGTAAATTGTTCACGTTACTAACAACTTGTAACAAATTGTGTGTCTGATATTTCATTTGCATTTTCCATCATGTCATCATTAAATGATTTCATCGATATGGGTTTAAAGTTAAAGTTAACAGGTGATGAGTTAACGAAGTGGAGTGAGAATAAATACTCTGAATAGGCCTACCTCCTAGTACAGGAAAAAGCTAATGAACGCGATGAAAGAGCAGCTGAAAGAGCATCAAAACAAGCAGAATTGTCTGCAAAGACAAAACAAGCTGAGATAGATAGTGAACTGAAAAAGGCAGAGATTGAAAAAGAAACAGCCTTAAAGCAAGCAGAGGCAGCAACCGCAGCAAAGCAAGCTGAGTTAGATACTGAACTGAAGAAAGCTGAGATAGCAGCTCAGAGTAAACGGGAAGAGCTGGAATTGCAACTTAAAATCAAACAACTTGATACTGAAACTGCAATTAACAAAGAGTCTAAGAAATCTGAGAGACTGGAGAAAGAAAACCAGTACAAGAAATACCAAGGTATCGTGCGTAATTATACCTCGGGTGACTGCATCGCAGCCTTTACCCAAAATTTTGAGACTTTAATGGACCATTACCAGGTCCCATTGTCTGAATGGAATATAATTTATATGAGAAGTTTATCAGGGGAGCCTCTTAAAGTCATTGAGACTATCCCCAAAGACCTCAGAAAAGATTACCATTATCTAAAGTCAAAGATTATGGCACATTTTATGTTAGATGAGGCAGGTTACAGAGAACAATTCAGCAAGTTGAGCCCCAAACCGACTCAAACGTTCTCTGACTACCTCTGCTTAGTCCGAGATATATTTCACCAAATGGACTTCAGCAGCTAAAATTGATAAGAACTATCAAAAGTTAGAAGACCTTATCATCAGAGATAAAGTCATTTCATCTATTCCATCAGCATTTTCAAAGTTTTTGCAAGAGAATGAATGCACAAGTGTGGATGAGATTGAGAGACGTGGTTCGGCGTATTACACAGCCAACAAGCATTGTTTTGCCAGTGAAGCTACTGAAACCAATTTTGTAGCATCGGCTAACTATGACAAACCCTATAGTAGGCAAAAACCTCATAAGCGTACATCTGAGAAGTACAACCACTGTAAATATTGTAGAATCTCACATCATCAAGGTGAGATTTGCAACAAGAACCCCGCATATCTAACTTATTTACAGAACATTGTAAACAGACAAGATAAGGAGCGTAAATCCTTTAGGAATTTGCGTAAATGTTTCCTCTGTAAGGCGTATGGACATTATCGCCATGAATGTAAAGGTAGGCAAATGACAAAGAAAGCCAATGCCGCCTTATTTGATAGTTCATCATCAGATAAAGAAGAATCAGAGAAACACCCTGTGAACTCAGCACAGGCTTTTGATATGTTTAACACCAATAAATGTACTGTTTGTAATACATTCTATGAAGATGATATCTTAACATGCGGCCACTCCATCCCTATTGCCAATGAAGAAGCTAATTTGGTAGTAGATTCCAAAGGCAGAATAAACATCCATCAAGGATACGTGAATGGCAAGCCTGCTACAGTTCTTCGAGACACGGGAAGTTCATTGATTGGACTGAAGAGAACGTTCATAATGCCTACAGACTATACAGGCAGGCACGTAACATGCAGAACATTCTCTGGCAATATTGAAAAATACCCACTAGCATGGGCATATATTCAAACACCTTTCCTCACTGGGAAAGTAAAATTCGCAGCATTAACAAACCCGGTGTGTGATATTATAATTGGAAATTTACCAGAGGTGAATAATATGCCTCATGACATAACATCTCTGTGCATTAATGAGATCACAACATCACCATCAAATGTCATCATTGATACTGTTGTACCACCTAATGAATGTATGGTAGCTAATGTAGCACTAGAATCTCATGACATCATTGATAACATTGTTTCATCACCATCTGATATCATTGAATGTGTGAATGCAGTAACCAGATCTATTGCTAGAATGCAAGATGAAATTAATCAGACTGAGGCTATAGAAATGCATAGCCCAGTATTACCACCTCCTAAAACCATGAAGGAGACTTTTGTAACAGCCCAAAAGGCTGACCCTTCATTGTCAAAATATTTTAATCTGATCGGCCAAAAGCCAAAGTTAACCAAAAATGCAAGATGGCATTTTGCTTTGAAAAATTGAATCCTCACCAGGTATTATACCAGAGGTGACATCACAACAGAGCAAACTGTTTTGCCAACTGAGTATCGTAAGCAAGCCTTACATCTTGCCCATGATATACCTCTTGCAGGGCATATGGCATACGCTAAGACCAGATCAAGATTGTTATTACAGTTTTATTGGCCCAAATTCTGCAATGACATTAAGCAATATTGCAGGAGTTGTGACATCTGCCAAAAACTTGTAAAGAAAGGTAAAAACCCACAGGCAAAGTTACAAGTTACTGACTTAGCCAGTCGGCCTTTTGAGAAAATATCTGTCGACATAGTGGGCCCTCTTAATCAGATAACAACCAGAGGGAATAAATATATATTAACTGTTATTGATCAATGTAGCCGCTGGCCGGAAGCGATTCCGCTAAAGAACATAACTGCCAATGACATAATGGAAGTTGTCTTCCATATATTTTCACGGATAGGATTTCCAGACACTATCCAATCAGATAGGGGTACTCAGTTTATCGCCGCATCTACTCAAGCTTTCACCAAAATGCTAGGAGTGAAGCAATGTTTCAATTCCCCGTACCATCCTCACTCGAGTGGAATTATAGAAAAATTTAACGGCGATTTAAAGCATATGCTTGCTAAAGTCACGCAAGAGCACCCCAATAACTGGGATGTATATTTACCTGCTATTCTCTTTGCTTATCGAGAGGTACCACATGCTAGTACAGGTTTCTCTCCTTTTGAACTTATCTATGGTGCCAAACCACGTGGCCCATTAAGCATTTATCACCAAATGTTAACTGAATCCACTCCTTTACTCAAACCCATATCATCATACGTATATGTTACATCATTGCGTGAAAGAATCATCAAATCTTGTATAATTGCAAAGGATGCACTAAAATTATCTGGTGCTACATATAGACAGTATGCTGACAAAGGTAACAGGACAATAACGTTGACACCTGGACAGGACGTTCTTCTCCTTCTACCTAGTGACATACATTTATTGACTGATTCGTGGCAAGGACCATTTAAAGTGACGATACAGATTTCACCGGTAGACTATGAGATCCAAATAAAAGACAAACACAAAATATTCCACATAAATATGCTAAGACCATATTACAACAGAGACAACGAACAAGACGATACAACAGCATGCACAGTGATAATAGACCATGAAGATGACGAGGCTAGTGACGAAATTCCAACACCTGCATTAGACACGACAAACTGCTTGAAGGAAATTAAGATCAACCCAAAGTTAACTCAAGCAGAGACAGACAGTTGCAAACATCTCATACAACAATACAACACCATCTTCTCCAACAACCCAGGACAAACAGAGTTAGTACAACATCACATCACACTAACGTCAAATACACCCATAAAATGCAGACCATACACCATTCCATTGCATTACAAAGAACACCTACATCAAGAGATCATCAGCTTAGAGAAAAACAACATCATTAGACGATCCCAATCAAATTTCTCATCTCCAATGGTCATAGTACGCAAAAAGGACAACACAATAAGACTCTGTGTCGACTACAGAAAATTAAATAAGATAACTCTTTTAGATTTAGAGCCAATGGCAAACTCTGAAGACCTATTGACAGAACTGACAGACGCTAGGTTCTTTACGAAGGTAGACATGACTAAAGGTTACTGGCAAATAGCAGTAGACGAACAGAGCAGACATTTGACAGCTTTTGCCACACCTTGGGGACTGTACGAATGGTGCAAACTACCATTTGGGCTTGTCAATGCCCCAGCAACATTTGTACGTATGACACGACTCCTACTAGTAGACATTCCTAATATTATTTGCTATATTGACGACATTTGTGTTCACACAAAGACGATGACAGACCACATAAAGACATTAGAACAGACTTTTGAACGCATTAGACATCACGGACTGACGGTGAAGCCTGCAAAAGTAGACATAGCCTATCAGGAAATATCCTTCTTGGGGTACAAAATATCTAATGGCTTTGCCACGACAGACGATAACATTGTGTCCAAGATACTAAAACTCTCACTTCCGACTACGAAAAAGCAATTCAGAAGTTTGTTGGGACTTATAAATTATTACAGGCAGTTTATACCAGATTTTGCTGAACTGACCGAGGTATTTACTAACCTACTAACAAAAGATCAACCCGAAAAAATTGTAAGCAATGAATGCCTTAAATTTGCATTCCAGAAAGTATTATCTTTTTTTTCTGATAATAGCTTACACAATCCCATCCTGAAATTGCCCAATCTCCATTTACCTTTCAGATTACGCACAGATGCGAGCTCCGTGGCGATTGGAGCAGTCTTGTTGCAGGAGCACAATAACATCCTACACCCCGTGTACTTCGTCTCCCGAAAATTAAAACCGAGAGAACGGGCTTGGTCAACACCTCAGTTGGAAGCCTTAGCTCTAGTGGTGGGTATAACTAAATTGTCCAGATTCCTCCTAGGACGTCATTTTATCGTGGAATCTGACAGTAGTCCATTGAGATTTATCAATTCAGGTGTACCTTCCAACCAAATGATAGCTCACCGGTCTCTTAAGCTTCAAGATTACAGCTTTGAAGTTCGGCACATCGCGGGCAGAACCAACACGATAGCCGATCTTTTGTCCCGTTGTCCGACCGACCCAGTAAGCGCCAATGTCTGAGTGCAGTGTGTAAAATACACTCGGACCAACACAGCCATGCATCAGTGAAGTTTTTGTCACAAAAGCTGTGTATGTCTATATGATGTGATAGGGGTTTATTCCCAATATATATAGTTTTTCTTATTTTACTATTAATGTAGTGATTGTTGTGAATAATTGTGTAGTGTGTGGTAGAAAGAGAACTTTATTAATTGTACATATTACGAAACAAGAACAGTGCCACTTTCGCTCTCAACTTACCGTAAGCGAACTGTAAAATTTATCCGTGGTAGCTGCATTTGGAACTTATCCAGGGATATTTTAACTCCGTGTGTGAAAGTGTGACCTGAACATTGATATCTACACCACTTCAGTCAATCGAAATCCAGAAGTTTTTCCATTTGAAACAACCAACACATGAACGATCAGAACATTGCACATTCCGTTTTACTACATCAGACCGGAACAAGTGTTTTCTACAGATTTTCAACATCAGCTGTTTCGTGTGTACTTCCGGATGATTTAGAAATTTAGTGTAAAAATTAGCAGACGACAAACAAAAGCTTAAAAAGTTATAACACTTCTAAACTATTTACGATTTAATAATTTCGAATACACGAATTGTGTATTAATATTTTCCATTAAATGTAATCTTAGAATCATATCTTGAGTAAGTTATTCATGCTACCGACATTTTTTTCGCTATTATGGAAAAACATCAAGCTATGACGCTGAGAAATAGTAGAATTATTGTAAAATATTATATTTCTTAAATTTTGAAGTTATGTCCCTTTCATTTAATTGTTATTATATTATTACACCAAGGGCGTTAATTGAAATGTATACGATGATGTATTGTGTATAAATAGCCATGTTGTTGCCAGATTGTTGACACAGCAAGAAGCCATCTACTGGGCATGGTAGAGTGTTACCGACATTGCAGACCAACACAAGAGCTCCTGGCCAAATGAGGTCAGAGTTTGAGCGTTGAATGCGACTTATATAAAGCCGTATTCCGGTCTTGCCAGATGTTTTTTGTCTCAAAAAGCATATTATTACTTTTTTATTCAAAGGCTGCGAGGTAATTGCTTGGGAAGCTGTTATTACCGATCTGACTGGGTCAATAATGCAATTAAGGTAATCAGCCATCGAGAGGATGAAGCTTGACGAGTGTTAAAGGTTGAACACCACATGTGTTTAGATACAATGTCCATTTCTTATATGTTTTTATGCCAAGATGTGTGTTTATGTATTTCTACATCAATGTATATAACAGAAAGGTTGACTCTGACAGGTTAAACATATTAACCCGGTATTGTATATAGATTGTACATGAAAGATGACATCTTTCATGAAGATTTCCCGGGGGAGCATGTCAGAGTCCAATGTAGTGCCAGCAGAGATGCAGGGACATCGTTACGCCCGCCAGGCGAATAGTTCCTAGCAGGGATGCCGGAACATCGTTACGCCCGCCAGGCGAGTATTAGTTACCTGCCTGCGAGGTTGCCGGCTGACAGACAGCCAGCGGTCAGACAAGGACAAAGCAGGACGCACGCAGGCCTCGTGAAGCGACTTCATGTGGACAGGCGCGTTGCGAGAGATAGCGAGACAGCTCTGGGACGTGGCCTCGACTGGACGTATGATGGGTGTCAACAACTTAACTGACAGGCATCATCGGGTACTTCTCACACACTCGTACAAGACAACTTGCAAGTCGTGTGGGAGGCAAAATGCATGGTCCATTTTATTGCCGTTGGCTCGCTTACAAGCGGTAAACAGTCGCTAATGCAATACACAATATATAGCCACAGAATTATCTAACACAAACTGCTAACCCTATGCTAACTCTATCTACTAGTGAACACACAACTCCTAACGTTACTCTAAACGATGTGAACGCCCCAAGTCCAGTCTCCCGTCTGCCCGACATCTCTCCCGTGGTTACACACCCCGCGGGGGTGACCTTCTCCTTCGTGCGTGTTACCTCACATCGCACGCTGCTGGCAAAACGTGGCCTGTTGAGTGTCTACTCAACTGTGCTCTGGCTTCATGAGGTGCGGTGGTATCGTGATTAGAGTGCTAACTCTCTGAACACCGCCTGCGTGTATTCTGAGGGAGTGGCTAACCTTCCACGATTCCCTCATCTCCCCTGCTCTTGCCTCGGGCACCGTATCTCCTCCTGGTCCCTCCAGGATTGACCGCTCTCCCTGGCGGAGGGGATGCGGTTGAGTCTTTGACACACACCCGCCCCCCTTGTGTTGCGTCATCAACTTTCACTTATTGGTTGTGACGCAAGGAGGTTTCTACACAAAAAATTAGTGTCTCTAATTTTTGTCAAAGACTCTAGATAACCTGGCTCTGGGCTTTCCAATAGACTATTTAACAACTATTGTCACAATGTAGTAAAGCCTCACTTGGCTACTGGCAATCGCCACAAACTTGCCTGGTTGGCGTGAGCCCCTTCTCACATGCTATATTATATTTATCAGAGGTATGTCTGAACCGGACCGTTGTCTTATAAGACCTGCCCTCACATAGTAAATTAACTTACTACCCATACAAAGTTGACTTTATTAGGGTCAACACATGAATTGCTTCATGTCCCCCATATAATATTTAACAACCAATCTACAAGAGTGTGTGCGACAGGCTTTACCTTCTTCGCTTCCGCGCGTAAGACTTCATTTCACTGTTAATTTAGTTCTTCGTTGTCTATTATGTCCCCTGGCCCCAAAGTTATCTGCCTTTGATCTGCAAATAGTGTATGCAATTTATATGTTTGTTTTTCTGGTTGTTTGCGTGTTTGGATGTAATAAATCTACTACTCTAACTTCTACCCTATATTTCTAACTTATCTGTGTATGTATGTTAGTTTTTTGAGTGCCATAATTTTGTTCAATGTGGCCACAAACAGGTGTATAACACTAATTCGTGACTACATTCCATTGTTATGAGACCCAAAATACTGTATTCTAAGTTCTAAACTATATCACAGACAACACATTCACACCAACGTAATTTCCCTAGCGAAAACCAACATTAGCCAACCAATATTAAAAGTCGTTGCAGGCAGCAGAAGAATTTGCTGACTGCTTGCATTCTCTCCCGTCTATCTTCATTCATTCTCACTTTCACACTTCTGTCATACTCCTTTCACCCTTACCTCTGTCACACATCTATTATCCTTCCACACTAATTCTTCTGATCATTTAAAAACCGTTGAGTGACACTGTACAGATTTGGCTCAGTTTGAGAAATTTGAGCTCAATGACTGTGCGAAAATCGCTGCACGAGTCATGTATTTACAATATATTTACACGGGCGAGACAGGGTTGATGGCTTGTCCCTTTGATCTCATCATCTAATATGTTACACTAACCTAAAGTATCATATTTTATATTATAATAGACTATTCTCCTTTTATAACTAAGTATTTAATGTGTTAACTAAGTTCTATTATGTTAATTATATTATCTGTTTATCCTACTCGTTATGTTCATCTAATCTAGGGGATGTAATGTAACTATTTAAATGTAATTAGTGTGATATGAGTTATGTACCTTAATTACCTGGATGATGTGCACATAAGTTATGTACTTTTCTAATACTATACTATCTATTGTTGTTAGATTGAAAATGAATCATATGATTAATGTTCTTAATCTAAATTATGTAGATGATGTATGTAACATGATAATATTAATTATTGGTAATGTTTGATCGATGGTATGGTTTTCCTTAATATGGAATAAACTAACCTAAACTAAAGCTAAATGAAATGTAACACTCTAAATGGTACTATTTCTATTAAAATTTTACTTTAGCTTGTAATTACCTATTTTTTTACGTCTAACCTAATATTTTAACTTAATTCTTAAGCTAAGTAAATGGTTTAATTAATGTACTAACTATCCTATTAAAATAAATGAGAACTATTATATTACCTAATTCTACCTCTAATTATTTATAACTATTTTTTTTTTAAAAAATTATTATTTTACATATCACATTAAGTTTATATACACAGTATTCAGTTCTCTCAGGTTAGTAGTTGCCTTCCTGTTTGAATATTGGTTTAGGCACAATATAACTACATAATTTGCCTGGGTATCTGAAATACATTTTACGGTCATAATAATGTTCATCGGTAGTGCACGTGTAGAGATTCGCTGGTGTCGTAGCTTTGGTCTTTATGTGTCTGAAATTAAGCACTGTTCTGACACTGTTTTCTACATTTCACACAAATGATACACCGGCCTGGAGCTTAGTTGGAAATGAGCTGTCCTGATTTACACGGTAGTATCTAAGTTCTGTAGCACAGTTCTTAAGTTAATGTCTACGGACACATGATAGTTCGTTGTACTTGGTACACTCTTAAGAACACCATGGGTGTATATGTAACCTATTTTACATAGCATATTGTACTGTATTCATGTACTAACTATCACTCTACATTATTATGTGGGATTTCAGGTATTATTACCTCAGATGGTCTACTGAGGGTATCAGCCAGAATGTTGTCTTTACCCTTGATATGTTCTATACTAAACGTATAGTTCTGAAGTATCAGAGACCATCTGTATATCCGGTCGTTTCTGTGCACCCCAGTTTGGATGACCGTAATGGGAGAATTATCTGTCTGGACAATGAAGTGTACACCCGCCAGAAATCGATGGAGCTTCCTCACTGAATAGATGACGCTGAGGGCTTCCAGTTCTGCTATCGAATATCTGGACTCGGCAGGTGTGATCTTACGGCTCACATAACAAATCGGATGGAAGATGCCCTCATAAAATTGGCCTAGTACTGCTGGCATCTGTCATAGAATAATAAACGAGCCTCGGATTAGGCAAGCGGAGGATTGGAATATTTACAGAAAAAATTTTCAATTTTGACAATGCAGAAATTAATAATGCATCTTTCACATATAATTGTAATTTCTGAGTAATTTACTAATCCCAAAAGGTTTCTGACCTGTTTCCTTATGTTAGACATGGTCAGATTCATAATTTTGGTACTACTTTTCAGGTCAGTCTACAGTTGGACTTGAGAAATGACATGACCCAAAAATGAATTTATTTTAGGCATAATTTGACTTTGCTTGGTTTGACAGTGAGACCGAAAAGTCGCACTCTGTCAAAGGCATGTCTCAGTTTCAGTAGGTGTATTGTCCAGTCATCAGTATTCTGATTTATTCATGTGTATTCTATAAGTTCACTACATGTATGCCCCTCGTCGGATTTGCCAGTCTCACTAACTAGTGTAGTTGCGCTATGTATGTCTGTCGTCTGATCACTAGGTGTTGGTGCACTCTGTTCGTCTGTCACTACTTCTGTCTCTTGTCTTGAAAAGTGAGGTTTCCGCATGTTGACATGGAATATCTCTAAGTGTCTGTTTATCGATATTTCATAGTCAACATGTACCATGGTTATGTACCACCTTGAATAGTCGTTGCCATTTCGTTGGCATGGAAGTAGCCTAAATCTGTCTTGATCAAGTTCAAGATCACTGGTTCTTGCACCGTTGTTTGTGTGTTTGTGGTAGAACTGACCCTTCCTCTATCAAATGGCTTGGGAGCCAGTATAGAAGGTTGTACTTCAGTTGTAGGATGTCTACCCTTAAACTTTTGTACCAATTGTTGACAGACATTACACGCAAATACATTATGAAAACATAATTTTATCTTCTTGAAAAAACCTGGTCTGGTGTTGTTGTTTGCAAGATGACCAGTCACCGGTGTTTTATGTGCATATTTTGGCATAGTTAACCGGTGTTGTTCAGGTAACACCTGTTCATGGTTACCAGTAGCATGACCTGTAGTTGAAATGCCATTCTTACGTCTAAATAAACAAGATGCATTTTTGGTCACTCTGGCTTTGACCTTTAACAATTTTAAGTATGGAGACACATTAAGAGTAGATTTCTGGTGGTGTAAAAGTTTCTGTTTGTTTGTGTCATCTGTGCTGGTTGTAGAAAGCATCAGTAGTGTCTCATCTTGTAATATGGTATGATGTTTTGAAGTGTCTGTTTTGGCTGTTGTAATAGTTGCCTTTACTTTTTCCCATGCAACTATTTCATCAATCGTACAATGTTTTAGTTGGGGTAAGCACCCCAGAATTAAATCAGTACAAGGGTTGTTCAGTATTGCACAGGTAAAGGTACCAGAGAGAAAAGGAGAATCAATATGGGCTTTTGCCAAAGGGTAAATTTCAATGTTACCCGAGAAGGTACGGCATTTGACAGTATCACCTGTGTAATCACCCGGATTAACCAGTTCTTTCCGAAGACCAATAAGGGTGCTGCCGCTGTCCAGCAAACACTGGCATGGTACATCATTGACCATTGCATTGTGGAACACAAGATTGCCTCTGGAGGCTACTGCTGCGTTTACACTCTCAGATGAGCATAGTACTGTATGTCCACATTCTAGTTTTCCGTCTGTATGGAATTGGTGACATCGTTCACAGCTGTCGAAGCTCAACATATCGTATGCACCACAAACATTTTCTGCTTGGTTATTAGGTAAGTCACTTTCACTCTCAGACTCATTCTCACTACCACCATCTGAAGAGGTGTCAATCAAAATGGCATTACTGGCTTTCATACGCTGCCGGCCAAGGCACTTATTACTATAATGGCCATAACAGGAACAAAAAAAACATTTGATTGCACGCCTGTATGCAGATCTTTTACTTTGCTGTTTCTTGATCACATTTTCAAGATGCGCCGGATAATTTGGCGATTTGTCACACATAGCATAGGTGTCATGTAAAAGGTGACAATGGATACATCTTTCCACTTTCCTATCTTTCTTATCGTATTTCTGATAAGGTTTCCTATTACTTTGGTAGTTTTTAGTTTGGTCTTTGACAAAGGAAACTATTTCAGAGTCATTTGAGGTCTTAAACACATCTCTGTTAGAAGAAAAATATGCTGAGCCTTTTTTCTCGAATTGCTGGATGTTCTCAATGTCTGACTGCTGCAAAAATTTGGCAAAAGGAGAAGGTATGGTAGATATAACCTTGTCCATAGTAATTAAGTTTTTTAATCTATCAAAGTCTTTTCCTATGTTAGCTGCTTTCAGCCACCTGTCTAGTACACTCTGTACATTTGAAACATAATCAATAAAGGTTTCACTAGGTTTAGGTTTTAGATTTGAGAACTGAACTTGATACCCAGGGGCATCAAGTAAAAAGTGCTGCATAATCCTATCATGGATGTATTGATAGCTAGATCTAAGCTCATGTTGGTATAGATTCTATTACTTTAAGGGGCTCACCACTTAGATTCTTCATGTATAAATAGGGGCCCACATCTCTAATGGAACTTGGTGATATTTAAATTGATATTCTACATTCTCTGTCCAGGCTGATATGGAGTCATCTTTACAATATGGTTTGATAATATTTTTGTATTTGTTGAACTTATTTTCCTCTTGTTGACTTCTTAGTTTAGTGGCAGAGACTTCTGCGTGTGAGTCTACCTCCATGCCTTTCATCTTTAATTGTGTCTCTGATTCTACTTGGATTTGCTTTTCCTTTAGAATTAACTCCCTTTGTTTTAATTCTATTTCTTTCTGTTTTATCTCCTTCTCATGTTCTAACTGCTGTTGTTTTAATTGTATTTGATGTTGTCTTTCTTCTTCTCTTTCTCGTGCGCGTTCGTCCCTCTCCGCATTCTCTTTTCGTGTTTGTTCTTCTTTTGCTTCTTTAAATTTCTGATCTGCATATTGTTGTAGCTCTTTTCCTGTTAATTCTAGTTCTTTGCCTGCTTTTATGAAATCTGATAAAGTTGCCATCTTACTTTAGTACTTGGCTAACAGTGATAGGCAATGATGACTTTAATCAGTTATTTATCTTTGATATGTTATGTTGGTTCTTATCTGATCACTATCAGTTGTGCTTTCTGTTTATACCCTGCCCAGATTTATCTTGCAGAAAAACAGAGTATACAAATATGTCAATGCGTTACAGCTGAAAAAGAGATGCACTATTAATCAAATTGCATGCCAAAATATATAAGTGTACTCAGCTTTAACGTTCCCGAGGATCGGGGAACGGAACTCCGTTGCCACAGGTCACCTTGGTACTTTAGGGTGGAGACACGTGTCGTTACCAGCAAACTATATTTGGTACACAGGGCCGTAATCAGGTGTAGTTCGCCCTTTGATATGCAGGGCCGTAGTAATCAGGCCTATTACACGATATGTTAACCCAGACCCCTATGGACAATGACTTAGACAATGACAGACAGATTTACGAACAACTAGAATATGTATTAAATAAATTAAATGTCAATGTCCTGTCTTTGCTCTATCAGTTATTGCCTTATGTTACTAATCTCTTTAATTTCTGTACGTGTTGTGCAGGCAAGTATCATCTGCCAGGCCAAAAAATAGTTCCATCGTGACGGTAAACACAGAGAAAATATGACCAAAAATATGCATATCTGGTTTTAAAGAAATAAAAATAACATCATAATGTTTAAATAAATAAATATATTCCTTTAGTAGTTGAAATAAATAAATAATAAATGATATAACGTACCGATTCAGGCGGGCAGCCGTTTAGCAATTCTCTACACACTCGATTGCTGTATGCTAATGAGCCCAGACGACTGTTTGTCAATCATCTGACGTCACAGCACAGCGCGATGAAAAATCGATATTGTCGGCTGGCTTTGTATCGCTCCGCCGTGAATCATTTTTGGTACTCATTTCTCAATAAAAAGGTGAATATATAAATAAATATCAGAAAAATAAGAATAATAATACTTACAGTTTCGAAGAATACATGATTTCATTCAATAAATATATCATAAACACAATTAAACACTATTTTGTCACGATAGGCATATTTCTAGCTCGCAAATTCTCCTGTCTGCACAAATTATCGTTACTACAAAAATTAAACCCTAGTCTAGCCTCGTGGACGAGTGGAGTAGCTTGAATATTACATTCAAGCTTCACTTCTGACAACCACAATTACCCTGGCCTGTCAACAACTTAACTGACAGGCATCATCGGGTACTTCTCACACACTCGTACAAGACAACTTGCAAGTCGTGTGGGAGGCAAAATGCATGGTCCATTTTATTGCCGTTGGCTCGCTTACAAGCGGTAAACAGTCGCTAATGCAATACACAATATATAGCCACAGAATTATCTAACACAAACTGCTAACCCTATGCTAACTCTATCTACTAGTGAACACACAACTCCTAACGTTACTCTAAACGATGTGAACGCCCCAAGTCCAGTCTCCCGTCTGCCGGACATCTCTCCCGTGGTTACACACCCCGCGGGGGTGACCTTCTCCTTCGTGCGTGTTACCTCACATCGCACGCTGCTGGCAAAACGTGGCCTGTTGAGTGTCTACTCAACTGTGCTCTGGCTTCATGAGGTGCGGTGGTATCGTGATTAGAGTGCTAACTCTCTGAACACCGCCTGCGTGTATTCTGAGGGAGTGGCTAACCTTCCACGATTCCCTCATCTCCCCTGCTCTTGCCTCGGGCACCGTATCTCCTCCTGGTCCCTCCAGGATTGACCGCTCTCCCTGGCGGAGGGGATGCGGTTGAGTCTTTGACAATGGGAGAAAGGCTTGTGTAGTTCTGTTGCCCGAAAGTCGAGTGTCTGTACATCTTGAGAGACTGATTGTAAGCTGTGGGTTGCTTGTAAGTGTATTGTGATAACTTATGTATTGTGATGATCATCTCTAGATCGTGATCTGTGAATAAATCCATCGAAACTTCGTGTCGTTGAGTCTCAAGTCAAATCACGTTGTATTTGTACTGTCTCACATGTGTTAGGTTAACGAGGCAGGTTTAAGACCCTGACAATACTAATTTACCCTACGTAACCAAAATAACTTTCCCCTTCACGCCCTCTCTTTCCAGTACAGAACCAACCAAGTAAAATTACTTTTATCTTAATTACTTTCACACCCGCCATCACCCGTCAAAAAACCGTTCCCACACGCCGCCAAAAAAATTTACCGAGTCGACATTTTTCCCATATTTCCTTCATAAACCCTATCAGCCTCCAGATTCTGGTTGCATAATATGTGTCTGGAAACCTCAATCTACTACTATCGGTACAATTATCTCGGAACAGTCATTACATCTTATGGAAGATGCCTTGAAGAGATTATAACAACAATCGCCATGGCAAAAGTAGCCTTTAGCAAGATGAAAAACATACTGACCAATAAAACGATGTCAAATGAAACGATAAAAAGAGTGTTGAGGTGCTACATAGAACTTTAATTTTGTATGGATGTGAAGCTTGGACAATGCGCTGTCAAGCTGAAGAATATCTGATAGCTGTGGTAATAAATGTGGTTTCTGTGGAGAATGCCATGGACAGACAGAAAAACCAATGACCAAGTCCTGCAAGAAACAAATGCAAATCGTAAATTGATTAGAGACATTAGACGTAGACAGTCAAAATTTTTGGACATGTTATGAGAAGAAATGAGTTGGAGAACTTGGTGACAACTGGTAAGATTGAAGGGAAGAGACCAAGGGGAAGACCGAGAAGTAAATACCTGGATGTCGTGACCACGTGGCATGGTCGAAACAAGAACACAGTGCTGATCCACGACTCTGGTGATCGAGTGAAATGGCAAAACATGACCACCCACGCTTATCGGCATGGCACATGATGGATGGAGATATACAATTACAACAACATAGTAACAGCTAGTGACAATGAGTGTGTATGTGTGTATGTTGGGGTGTATGGATGTCAATATTTAGATAAGACAAATGTTGCTTATTTTATTTACGTGGGATTAGGGTTGAAAGTTACAAGATAATATCCCATGTGCTTACATGAAGATGGAATTATTTGAGGACGCAGCCAGAGGACTTGTTGATGATCGTCGCAAGTCAAGTGAATGGCAATTAAGCGATGATTAGAATCTCCCTGGCCCGGTCTTCTGGTGGTTATTACACATCTCCCTCAGTTAGAAATCAAATCAAATCAAATCAACTTTATTAGGGTCACAAATTGGGCGCGCAGGCCCGTCTTACATTCGGCCCTTCCAATCACTCATCTTTCGTTCATCAAGAGCATTATACATTTACATAGGAAGAAAACTAAACATTGTGAAATGAATGTTGTAAACATAAACAAGGCTAATTACCATGTTATGAAGCCCATCTCCCACCTATCCATACATCACCCCACCGACACAACACCCCCACCTACCCACACACGCGCGCACCAAGGGACACATACACACCCCCACCTACCGACACACACGAACACCAAGGGACACATACATACCCCACCAACCGACCCATCCCCCTCCCGCACATCCCCCATCCACACACACTGCCCTCACCTGATCCCCCAACCAAAACACACTCGCCACCCACAACATTCCCCCACCAACCCACACATCCCACGCCCATCCACATACACATCCTACCCCACACATCCTCTCCCCACCCACACCTCAAACCACCCATCCCCCAGCCACATCTCCATCGACAACATATTCCCCACCCACATACAATATCCCCCACCAACCCACACATCGCACATCCACTCACACATCCCCAAACCATACACACACATCCCCACCAACTGACATGTCCCTACCCCCCCCCCCCACACACACACACACATCTCCCTAACCACCCATACATCCCCAATCCACTCACACACACCCCACCACCCACACATACAACTTCCACCCACCCACACATGCCTTAACCTAATTCCCCACCAAACAATCCCCCACCCGCACATCACATACACCTCCTAGCACGCACTATTCCCAACCCACGCACCACACACACACATATCCCTCACCAACACATCCCCACTTACACACCACACACATATCCCCCACCCAGATACCACACAATATTCCCACCCACACCCACACAAATACCCTTACCCATCCACCCCACATACCCCTACTCACACATCACAAAAATCCCCCACCCACACACACATACCTCACCCACACAATATCACCAACCAACACACCACACACCTCTCCCCACCCACACACGCATTCCCTACCCGTCCACCAACACACACTCACTCACGCATACATCCTCCACTATGCACCCACACACACACATATCCACCCACTCCCAACCAAACATCTCTCGATCACAATACCCCTACCCCCACACACATCCTCCACCCACTTACACATCCCCCACCCAGATACCACACAATATTCCCACCCACACCCACACAAATACCCTTACCCATCCACCCCACATACCCCTACTCACACATCACAAAAATCCCCCACCCACACACACATACCTCACCCACACAATATCACCAACCAACACACCACACACCTCTCCCCACCCACACACGCATTCCCTACCCGTCCACCAACACACACTCACTCACGCATACATCCTCCACTATGCACCCACACACCCCCACCCACCCACTCCCAACCAAACATCTCTCGATCACAATACCCCTACCCCCACACACATCCTCCACCCACTTACACATCCCACCCCGACACATACAACTCCCTCACCCACCTACACATCCCTAAGCCACTCACACACCCCCACCCACACACACACACATTTCCCACCCACACTCCCCCACATACTTCCCCCAACCACCACAATCCCCTGCTCACCAACACATATACCCCACCCATACGCACATTTCCCGCACCCATCACACACATCTCCCACACCACACACTATCCTCCACCAATACCACCACAAACATACCCTCCACCCACACATCATTCACACATCCCCCACCAACACACCGCACACATATCTCAAACCCACACACCATACACTTCTCCCCACCCGCCCTTCCATCCCAAATCCACCCAACACAATCCCCTACCCACACAACCCCGCCTCCCACACATACTTCCTCAAACCATCCACACATCTCCATCCACATAAACACACATCCCCTGCATCCGTCCCATACACATATCCTCCACCCATACACACATCCCCCACACCCATTCCAACACCCCTACTTTCACCCCCACACATCCATCCACACATCCCACCAACACCCACAAATACCACTACCCACCAAAACCCACACACCCCAACCCATCCAAATGCATACCCCCACCCACACACACCCCACCCACACATATCCCCACACTCACACACATCCTCCACATACACTCACACTTCCTCACATCTAGACACATACAAAATGTCTCACGTTAGTATTGAAACTAGTATGAACAAACTCCCACACTTTACTCACACACATACACTGACATTTGTCATGAGCAGTGTCATAAAAATGTTAAACATGGAGAAAAATGTGTACATAAAATGTATGTGACGTAAAAATAGTGATGCTCTCTCTCTCTCTCTCTCTCTCTCTCTCTCTCTCTCTCTCTCTCTCTCTCTCTCACACACACACACACACACACACACACACACACACACACACATTCACTCTCACGCTCACACATTCACTCTTCTGCTCATTCATTCACTCTCACGCATTCACTCTCCCGCTCATTCGCTCTCCCGCTCACTCATTCGCTCTCCCGCTCACTCATTCGCTCTCCCGCTCACTCATTCACTTTCCCGTTCACTCATTCACTCCCCCGCTCACTCATTCGCTCTCCCGCTCACTCATTCACTCTCACGCTCACTCGTTCTGTCTCTCATTCACACTCACTGACTCAAACTTCAGTAATGACCATGAGTTTATATTATGCATGATAAAATCAAATGGTATTTAACTGATAATATGACAGATGAGAATACACAAACATATGGATTCTCGTGTTACATAACATGCGTGTTACATGACATGCATCTGCTCAGCTCTCTCTCTCTCTCTCTCTCTCTCTCTCTCTCTCTCTCTCTCTCTCTGTATTCTTTCATATACACACACTCACACGCATGCGCGCGCTCACACACACACACACTAACACATCAACTCTCCCACTGTCTCACTCTCTAACACACAATCCATCACACACACACACACTCACTCTCTCAATCACACTCTCTCACACATACACATACACATAAACGCATGCACATGAACGCATGCACGCACGCATACACTCCCTCACTCACTCTCACACATACACGTACGAATGCATGCACTGACACATTCCCCCACCATTTCTCGCTCAATAACTCTCTCCACACACACGCATGCACGTGCGCACACACGAATTCACTCTCTCCCTCTCACTGACACCCACTTTCTCTCTCTCTCTCTCTCTCGCTCTCTCTCTTTTTCTCTCTCTCTCTCTCTCTCTCTCTCTCTCTCTCTTTCTCTCTCTCTCTCTCTCTCTCTCTCTCACACACGCACACACATATATAGTGAACAATTATAGTTAAACAATTATAATGAACAATTATACTGAACAATTATACCAGTAAATGAATTATGGTGGCATATAGTCGGTATGCATTAAGTATTGAAAGAGTTTTCGGTTAAATGTGTAGGGACTCATTGGAGTTTTCAGATCTGGAGGCAGATAATTCCATAAGTGAGCACCAGAATAGGCGAAACATGTTTTGTATAGGTCCAATCTAGGCTTTGAGACATGTAACAAATTTAGGCGCTTGCTGTTCATTGCATTAGATTGAATCAGCGGCAGAAGATACTCTGGGGTATTTTGAGATATAATTTTATTCACTAATTTGGCTTTGTTGAAAAGGAAGCGCTTTTGTAGTGGTAGAAGTCTTAGATGACTGTACAAATTATTACTTTCAACGTGCTTTATGTCAGAAACCAGACGAATAGCGCGGTTTTGTAGAGAACATAGTCGTTTTAAATTAGATTTAGGGCAACCATCCCAAACTGTGGAACAGTAATCGAGATGTGATTGGATATAGCATGTATAGAGTATTTTTCGTGTGCTTTCGTCCAGGAAGTGCTGAATTTTAGCAAGTTGGTAAACTTTTTGTGCTATTTTCTTGGTAAGAGAATGAACATGAGAGCTCCAGTTCAAATGGCTGTCTATTAAAAGTTAGAGTTGAAGTTAGAGAAAGGACTAGGGCATCGGGCAATAGACGGAGTGGCTGCGGAATTGATAATGCAGGGAGAAATATCTGGTGGTTAGTTAGTTGCATCACTTACAGGACGTCGCAGTCAACCCCAACATTCTTTAGCTGTTCGTGATTTCATAGGCAAGTTTAGGTTCAGTAGTCTGCGATTGTTTTCTAAACGATCGGCACTCATACCATTGCAATGAAACCAACGCAAATCGTTCTGCTGTGTTTCGAACGATGATATACGAGGTTGCGATTTGTATTCGTAACCCCTTCCTTACATCTAAAGCTATACGAACTAATAATACAAATCTGGAGGGCAGAAGACTTACCCCATTACAGGAAAGAGTCATTATTGATACCTATCTTTAAGAAAGGAGACAAGCTCTAATGTGAAAATTATAGAGGAATATCACTACTGTCCACAAGCTATATGATACTATCCGCAGATACTAAATAGACTAAAACCATATTCAGAATACATATTAGGTGACTACCAGGCGGGTCTTAGACAAGACAGATCAACAATAGATCAGATATTTATCTTTCGACAAATAGCAGAGAAAAATTGGAAATATAAAAGAGATCTCCATAACATTTTTGTAGATTTTAAAAAGGCTTATGATAGTATCCATAGGAATAGTCTATGGAATGCTATGCAGGAATTTGGAATACCAAGAAAGTTAATCAACATGACCAGACTATGCATGGAAGATACATATAACATAGTAAACATATATAGGCAGGAAATCAGATCCTTACCAAATAACATCTGGCTTGAAACAGGGTGATGCACTGTGAGGTTTTTTGTGGGTTTATAGAGAATTACAGAAGTTCCAATGAGTGAAGTTCTATAAAGTATATCTATATCTATAAAACAGAGTGTATGTTTGTGGGTATTTATGTATTGGATGCGTTCAATAACGGTACATCCGATTGAGATGAAATTTTCTTCACGTCTTCCTTTCATTCCTGTGCAACCGACTATAATAATTTCTTAATGTAAAATCTTCGACTTATTTAATAACATTTACTTTTCCATTTTCATTATATAATGTCTATATAGCAGGGGGACTTCACTCTAGAAAAGTTATTTCAAGGGGCATAACTTTTAATAACATTTCTATATAATTTATAGTCATATTGTTGGACTTACTTGCACTATTGTTAAACTCTTTGTCTATAGTTATTTTCAGGCATATAAGTTATAATAAATAATGATATAATCTTTATAACATTTTCAAAGTTTGCATAAAAATAATGCATAATGCATAACATTGTAACCCGTGTTTTTCAACAGTTTTCATTGAATGGTGTGTGGAAGGACATTCTTTTAAGTTACTGTGCGCCAGGAGCTGGGCGAAACCACGCCGGGTCAGATAGATAGACAGATAGTCGGGAACGGAAGCTTAATTTGACTTAGTTAGTCTTTCCTCTTGAGCCTAAGGCGGCGCATAGGATAGAAGTCCTGCTCTCCATGCTTGGCGGTTCGCTGCTATCTGTTGTAGATCTTGGATATTTACTTGGCCATTGAATGAGCCTTCTCTGATGATGGTTCTACGCAGGGTCTCTCTTGGTCTTCCCCGTTTTCTTTTCCCTACTGGTGACCATATGAGGGCTTGGTAGGGGAGTCTTGACTTGTCCATTCTGAGTACATGGCCGATGTAGTTCCAACGGCGTCTTCTTATGAAATTGGATACTGTATCTTGCTTAGTCTCTTGTCTTATTTGCGAATTGGTTCTGAAGTCTGTCCAGTGGATGTTTAGAAGTCTTCTAAGACATTTGTTCTCAAAATTGTCTAGTTTTTTATCTAAAGCTACCGTTGATTTCCAACTTTCACATCCATACGTTAACACTGGAATCACACAAGAGTTGAAGATTTTAAGTTTTGTGTGTTTGCTGAGTGTCTTTGACTTCCAGATGTTTGACAGTTTATTGAAGGCACTAGATGCCAGTGCGATTCTAGATGATATTTCTGGTGCTGAGTCCCCTGTAGATGTCATTTTGCTTCCTAGGTATGTGAAGCTGTTGACTTTTTCAAGAACGTAGCTGTTCAATTTGGTGTCATCTGAACTGTTGGTAAGATCAATAGTCTTTGTTTTTGTGGTGTTAATTTGGAGACCAATTTGCTCTGAAACATTTTGGAGGTGGTTTATTTTCTCTTGGGCATCCATTTCTTTCTCAACAGTGTACAAGACAATCACAGAGACATGTACCTCAAAACTGTTCTCTTACTACTAATCTTTTATTAATGTTCTTTGGTCAGGTGAAGACTCCGGCTTCATATTGTCAACATTCACATTTCAAAATGTTAGTCTATATGTAATATCATTGACATAATTATGAACCTAAATACATCACCCAATCCCCACAGAAACATCAATCTAAAACAAACCCTCCTCCTTCACATCTCTACTACATAAGTTATCCTACACCACACTTTAGGCTTCTATCATTTCTTCTACTGTCAATGAGGGAAACACATGATAAGCCATAGTTTGGGGCAAGCATAGGGACATTCTGCTCCACTGATCTGTATACCTCCTTTTATCACCTATGATGGGTGTTGGACAAGTCTCAGGTTGCAGTTTTTCCCATGATGATTTTCCAAGTCAGGCTATTCCCTGCTGTCCCAGGTCGAAGAAAGTTTACAGCCCTGTCTTTTCAATGGTGAGTTGACTTTTCATGAAGTTGGCACTTAGGACTAGTTTTTACTTTTCCAGTAGAGGAAGATCTAAAAAAACCAATATGTCCCAGCATTCTTCCTTCTCAGTCTATCTCTCCTAAAGAATTTCTGATGGAACTGAATCACCACACCTAATTATCATCAATCCATTTTGGGAATTTGCTCTATGTATTATTCTTCTTCTCCTTTAGCTTTCAGCCAATATTAATAATAAGCTGTGACAGGGTCAACTCCAAGTGCACCTTTAATGTCCACTCTTAGCCAGTAGTGACATGCTGAAAACCAGGTGATCTCTCCTCCTAAGGTTTCTTCTTGAATTTATCTTGAAGATATAGCCTGGAGCATTTACAAAGATGGAGAGTATCCCTGTCTTAGGCTCTTCATAAAAGACTATTTCTTCAGTGCCATCTGTATAGGCCAGAATTAGTGGATTCAGGCTGAACATTTGCAACCTGTTGTTCATGTGGTACTTTTTGGAGTCTTATTTTTCAGCTGGAGTTGAAGCCAGAGCTCAGGACTTCCCTAGAGTCATCCTGGTAATTGAAGGCCTCCCCATCTTCCTCATTCTCTGTTAATAAACAAAGGCACAACATGTGTTTTACATCTGTTTAAACATTGTCATAGTTATGCAGTACCATTACAGATTCAGAGAGGAATGGGAGGGGAAAGAGAGGAGAGTGATATTCGAACACCTGCCCCTCACTGGTGATGAAGTGCAATTTTATCTGGTGGGTTGGGGTGATATCTTTTCTCAAGTTTTGATCCCCAAATTGTGAAATCATAGGCACATATGCTTACTCAGGGGCAGCTTCACAAGCACCATCAAATCATCATCATCATCATCATGTTCTTGTGCTCTTTTCCCATTAAACAATAGTAATATCTACTGCAGCAGGTACCAAGCATTATTGCACAAGCAATGTTTTCACACGTGGAATACACATATGAAAGAAAACATGAATTTTCCCTGACAAATAGCATGAGCCTTCCCATGTATTCAGCTGACTAGACACTGTAGGTTATGCCACATATTGCTCCTTATTGGAATGTAGTTCATATAAACCTAAACCATTGTTGCAAAGAACCAGCGCATAACGTCAAAGATAAATTGCATCCTAGGCAAATCTATATGAATGTTTTTTGGCAATTTTCTTGAGCGTAACACAGTCACCAGACATTAAAGGAACTTTGTAATTTCTAAAGTGCAATGCAGTCCTGCAAACATGGATATAATAAGCGTCTTTATATTTACAAATATGAGAGGTTAATTATACAATTACCATCTCATTCACTCAAACATTCTCAGCCATTATAAGGGAAAAGTTACATGTAGCATCACACATTCTGAAACAGAACTGCCAAAAGTAACTCGCAAGAGCAGTGTACAGTTTGGTTAAGAATGGTCATGATAGGCACTCAACGAATGTTCAGAGCGCACCAAGGTTTTGCAATATGCATTGAGCATAGTTTACAGTCACAAGCATATGCAAATCATCAAATCAGACAGACAATAGACATGGTAAGAATGTTTCACTGTGGTAGACATGACAGGTTGGAGCGGCAGTTTTAGTGTCACTGTACAACGAAGTTCTGTCTTCATTTCTACATTTTCTCAAGAAAATACTCTGCCATTCGTCTCACTCTCTTATCATCAGGCTTACACATAACATATTAAATGATTTAGGTACCTGAAGTGCAGATGACTACATCTTAGAGAATGCTTTCGGGCAAGTTTTACCACTGCATCTTGAACACGTCTTTACTGGTTGGAATCAATGCTTCGACTGGCGGGCTAATTATGTATTAGATAGCGTTACCCGCCCAAGGGTCAACCAATCAAATGGAGTTCCCCCTTCTTATCTACCCTCTCTCGATCTAGAATCTTCGATTCTATTTTTAGTTAGGGTATCAAGACGACTTACGTTGGTTAACTACCGAGTATTGAAAAATGTAAATGGACTGGGGATGTTAACGTCTGAAACATTATGTTACATGCACTATCGCCGCTACTCTTCAATCTGGCTCTAGAGAAAGTTGTAAGGAAGGTAAAGGAGGAATGTGATATTGGAGGAACAACCAAACTGCTTGGTTATCAGATGATATAGATATTATAGGGGAAAATGAACAAAAGACATTGGAAATATTGACTCACTTAAAGGGAAAAGCCCAACAGATGGGGCTGGTTATCAACCAAGATAAGACAGAAAATATGGTAGTTTCAAGAGAAGCAATAGCTAAAAACACTGGCCACATACAAATAGTTAATATGACCATTAAAGAACGGAAACATACACATACCTGAGTACAATCTTCAACTGCTCCCACATCATAAGGGAAGAAATACAAACTAGAATCAATTCAATTCTGGAAATAAAATATACTATGCATTACAACATCTACTAAAAGCAAATGCGCTATCTCGTAACACCAAAATCACAATATACAAAACACTGATCAGACCAGTTGTGCTGTATGGCTCTGAAACTTGGGGTACAACAAAAGGAGACAAAGCCTTGTTACAAACCTTTGAGAACAAAGTTTTAAGACACATCTTTGGACCCATTAGGGATACACAAAGTGGAGAGTGGAAAAGAAGTAACAAAGACATTTATGATCTATTTAAGTCCCCGCTAATCACTGGTATCTTGAAGGCTAATAGACTACAATGGCTGGGGCATATAGAAAGAATGGAAGATAATAGGGAAACACAACTCGCTTACACTCAGGAAATAAATGACCGTAGACCCCGAGGTAGACCAAGAAGGCGGTAGAGAGATAATACATATAGAGACCTACAAGCACTTGGAATCAACGACTGGCAAGAGAAGGTCCACCAGAGAGACGAATGGAGACGGATTGTATTTGCAGCAAAGAACCTCAATGGCTCGGAATGCTGAAGAAGAAGAAGAACTCCTTCGCCATTGAGCCAGCACATCGGGTGGCAGGAGGAGAATATCAACTCCCGCCTCTCCATGAGGAAAGGCGAGGTAGCGGTCACGGAGTATACTTCTGCAAATGGTGAATGACAGTGTGTGTGTATGTGTGTGTGTGGTGTTTGTGTATGTGTATGTGGGTGTGTGTCAATGTCAACATATCCTCACTGTTATCGTTCATGTGTTGATGGGAGTACATTACACCTATATCCATTCCCCACTTTCGTGAGGGAACAAACCCTAGCCTCTCAAGATCACAGACAAACATACTATTGGATATCCAGGAAGATGTGTTTAGAAACACGCCAGACCTACCTGTACTGTTGACGTGAACTCTGAGCCAGGTGAAAGGGTAGGAGTCATTTAAGTTCAAGGCGACACTACGGGTCCCCCCTAGTGTAGTCTCTACATGTGCTGTCGCTGCCGTCTGTCAGATAATGTCCCGCTGGTTGTCCGTAGGCGATATCCGCTGTTGACACACAGTTGTGTAATTTGCATTTCCACATACAATAGATTACATTACACCGTTACTAGTAAACATACTAGTTTTCATTCTCCCCAGAACATGAATACGTTCGTGTCAATACCTATGTGTCTGTACCTCACCCATTGCACACACACACACATGCACACACACACATATACAGGTAAACACACACACACATACAGGTAAACACTCACAGACACACATACACACACACACACATACAGGTAAACACTCACAGGCACACACATATACATACACACACAGACATTGTCACCTTAAGAGATACTAGTTCAGATACGGTCAATGCCAGTAAACATCAATGCATTGGGAGAACTTCCATAGCAACTCAAATCTGTTTCATAGACTATCTGTCAGTGTATAGTGTTTACATAGCTGCCCCAATCTGTTTCATACACTATGAGTGTACAGTTATTACATAGCTCCCATAATCTGTACAATTGAGTATCAGTGTACAGTGTTGACATACGCTGGTCGGTGTTCATATATCCCTCCTAGCAGTCGAATCTTGTGGGACAAAGTTAGAGGATTTAGTGATTTTAGTGATGCCTTGTCTGTCTTGGAGACAGCAAAACTGTCTGTATGGAAACAAACATCAGTCTGGTAGGAAAAGAAATCTGATAGACTCGCACTCCATCAGTATAGCATTACGTTGTTTTTCCAGACATTGGGACCTCACAAGGCACGAGAAGACCGATAGACTTGCTAAATCAGGAGGCACACAGCAGCATAGAGGCCGTGCAATCTGCAAACTGTTCTACCGATTCTCAGAAACCACACACAAGAAAACTGGCTGAACAGATGGGCACAGGGAACTATGAGTCGGGATAAGAATCATCTAAACCGCCTCGGCATGTAGCCTTGTCCAGACATCGCTGTCATCTTTAGAATACCTTCGACCTCCGTCTTGTGCCCTGCACTTTCAAACGGACAGGGGACAGCTATTACATTAGCCTCCAATAGTTACTGTATGGGGATCTGGAACAGTGGTCCGAGGTCATGCCGTTCATAGGAGTGGCATTGTGATGTCAATAGTAGACAACTCAGGTAACACTGGGATCAATATCAACAACCACAACATCAACAACAACAACAACAACACTCACCGTACTGACACGAGGGACCGAACCACCCTGGCAGGCAGGTGTCACCTCCTAGACATGACCCGCTGACCTCACACATGTCACGTGTACATCGACACTTGTACTTGCAGCTTGTGCCAAAATACCCGCTCGTACAACCTGGGATGTCAGACAGAGTATAACGAAAGACAACATAAACAATTACAGGTGTTAGTGGTATTACTGAAAGAATCGCAAAAACTTTACAGGTAACATAATTGCGCCTGTAACAAACGTAGATGTTTATGAATATATAGGCATCTCTCTGGAGGACAATATGTAATTGCTCTCCTCCTTGACAGGGACCATACTGGTGGATGACCGAGCCATTGTCTCTATAAAGAGATCTCTACCTCCCGGCGTGACACTTGAGACAGTCCTCTGCCTCCCGCCGTGACATTTGAAACCATACTCTACAACCACCTGTCAGCTGCTTCCCAGCTCCACCCATCACCTGAGCCCGAGTTTCACGTGAGCCTGATCGAGGCTGGGAGGGAGGGTGTGTGTGTGGGTGGGGGGGGGGGGAGTCTAGGCTGTCTACTTCACTTTGCCCAAGAGTGTCCGGTGGGCTAGTGGAGGGAAGGAGGCATATTTCTTCTCCCTCGAAAGGGATCCACCCCTGATCCCGCTACCGCACCTCGAGATTAGCCTCAACAACCACAGATACGAGACATCAAAGAGCAACACATCTCACCTTGAAACGCAAGGTTAGGCCCCCTATGATGACACGGGTGAAGGTCACAATGTGTGCATTCCAGAATCCCAAATACTAGTTGAAGGTCAATGTATTGCCCCGACGTGTGTAGCCTTCGTATATTCTAGTCCATGGAGTCATCAAGTAGTTTCCTACATCCTGTCCTTGCGTCATTCCTTTCCAGACAATTCTCAAACCAATTCGTGGTCCATTTGATTACGATTGATCGACCCCAGCGTCGTCCTGACATGGAAAAGAACCCCGCCACTGCTTGGGATTGAACAGGCATCACTGCCTTGATAAGCCAGGTCACTAACCACTACGCCACCGCAGCTCCAGCACACATATACTAGGTTATGTTGCCGGTAGGTGTTCCAGTGGTCACAGTTTTGTTGGCGCAATGACGGTTGCCTGGATAGCCACAGAGTGGTGCAGGTGTCAAAGGTCGTGTGTTGTACTAGTGACCACATGTAGCTGTGAGTACAGATGTAAACGGCTGTGTGTTGTACCAGCGACCACATGTAGCCGTGAGTACATTTGACATAGTGGCAGGTATATTGGCCACGTGCTGTTATTCTCATAGTGTCCCTGCCTTAATTTTATCCATGGCGATTATGTGGACTGTATTATGTTGTCAGTCTTCAATTTTGGATATTAATATCGTATGCCCAATTTGTGGGGTAGATGAATGTTGTAGCTGTAATAGTTGTAGTTTGTAAAGCAGCAGCAGCAACAACAGCAGTAGTAATAGTAGTAACAACAGCAACAACAGCAGCAGTAATAGTAGTTACAGCAGCAACAGCAGTAGTAGTAGTAACAGCAGCAACAACCGCAGCAATAGAAATGGAGTGGTAGTGTTAATAGTAGTAATAGTAGGATGAGTTTCTGCGATGATCACGAAAAAAACCAGTAGGACAAATGAAAGAAAAAAGAAGTCTATTGATGGTTGTTTGTTGAAGTTGGTGGTTAGTGATTTGTTCATTGTTGTGGTTGATGGTTGATGGCTGGCTGGTAATTGTGGTTAATGGATGGTTGTTGGTTGTGGTTGGTAGTTGGTGGTTGGTTGTTTGTTGATTGTGGATGTGGTTTGTTGTTGGTTTTGGTTGTGGTTAGTTGTTGGTTATGCTTGTGGTTGTGATTGTTATTGGTTGTTGGTTGTCGTTGGTTGTTGGCTGTGGTTGGCTGTTGGATGTAGATGTGGTTGTGTTTGGTTATTAATTGTTGGTTGTGGTTGTGGTTGACTGTTATTTGTGGTTGTGGTTGTTTGTTGGTTGCGGTTGTGATTGGTTATGGTTGATTGTTGGTTGTTGGTTGTGATTGTGGTTGTGTCGGACTGTTTGTTGTAGCTGTGTTTATTTGTTTGTGTGGTTGATTTTTATTGTGATTGTGGTTGATTGTCGGCCGTGTTACTGGTTGTTTGTTGGTTGTAGTTGTGGTTGGTTGTTGGTTGTGGTTGGTTGTTGGTTGTGGTTGGTTGTTGGTTGTGGTTGGTTGTTGGTTGTGGTTGGTTGTTGGTTGTGGTTTGTTATTGGTTGTTTGTTGTGGTTGTGGATGGTTGTTGATTGTAGTTGTAATGTGCTGTTGGTGGTTGATTTGTCGTAGGTGGTTGATTTTCGTAGTTGTTTTGGTTGTTGTTAGTTGTAGGTTGTTGTTGGTAGTTAGTTGTTGGTTGTGGTTAATGGTTTGTTGTTGGTTGTGGTTGCTGTTGTTGTGATTAATTGTGCTTGGTTGTTGGATGTGTCTGGTTGTTGGTTGTGGTTGTGGCTGGTTGGTTATTGATTTTTGATGGTTTTTGCTTGTTGTTCTGGTTGGTTGTTAGTTGTGGTTGGTTGTACGTTGTGGTTGTTGTTTGTTGTCGGTTATTGGCTGTTGGTTGTGGTTGTGAATTTTATGGTTCTTGTTGGTAATCGGTTGTGGTTATTGTTTGTTGTTGGTTGTAGTTGTTTCTTGGTTGTGCTTTTGGTTGGTTGTTTGTTTGATGTGGTTGCGTGGTGGTTACTTTTGTGGTTTGTATTTGGTTGCGGTATTGGATGTGGCTTCTTTTTGGTTGTGGTTGTTTGTTGATTGTTTATGTGTTGATTTTTTTTATTTGTGGTTGTAGCTAGTTGTTCGTTATGTCTGTGGTTGTATTGGTAGTCAGTTGTGGTGTTAGTTGGTTGTTGATTGTGGTTGTAATTGGTTGTTGGTTGTGGTAGTCGTTGGTGATGTTTTGGCTGTTGTTGGCTGTGGTAGTGGTTGGTGATGTTTTGGCTGTTTTTGGTTGTGGTAGTGGTTAGTTGTTGGTTCTTGGTTGTGGTTGTGGATTACTGATGCCTTTGGTGGGTTTATGGTTGTCATTGTGAATGATTGTTGAATGGTGTTTTTGGATGTTTGTTGGTTGAGTTTGTTATTGGTTGATGGTTGTAGTTGTGGTTGGTTGTTGGTAGTGGTTGGCTAGTGGTTGTGGTTGTGTTTGGGTGTTAGTTGTGGTTATTTTTGGGTGTTATTCTTGTTATTGTGGTTGGCTCTTGGTTCTAGTTGTGGTCTGTTGTTGGTTGTTGATGTTGGTTGTTGTTGTGGTTGGTGGTTGTTTGTGTTTGTCGTAGGTGGTTGTTTTTCGTTGTGAATGTGGTTGTTGTTAGTTGTCGGTTGTGGTTGGTGGCTGGAAGTTACTTGTTGGTTGGTGGTTAATAATTTGTTGTTGGTTGTGGCTGTTGTTGTGGTTGGTTGTTGGTTGTGGTTGTGGTTGGTTGTTTCTTGCTGGTTATTGATTTTGGATGATTGTTGGATTTGGTATTGGTATGTTGTTAGTTGTCGTTGGTTGAACATTGTGGTTGCTATTTTTTGTTGATTACTGGTTGTTGATTTCGGCTGTGGTGTTTATGGTTCTAGTTGGTAATTGGTTGTAGTTATTGTTGTTTGTTGATTGTAGTTGTAGTTGTTTGTTGGTTGTGCTTTGAATTGGTTGAATGTTGTCGGTTTATGTTGTGGTTGGTTGTTGTGTGTGGTTGTTGTTGGTTGTTGGTTGTGGTTGTGGCTTGTTCTTGATTATGGATTAGTTCGTAATTTGTTGTTATTGTTTGTTTGATGTGGTTGCATGGTGGTTACTTTTGTGGTTGGTATTTGGTTGCGTATATGTTGTGGCTGTTTGTTTGTTGTGATTGATTGATGATGTGGTTTGTTACTTTTTTTTGTTGGTTATGGCTGTAATTGTGGTTGTAGTTGGTTATTGGTTGTTAGTTGTGGTGCTGGTTGGTTGTTCATTGTGGTTGTAACTGGTTGTTGGTTATGGTTGTGGTTTGTTATTGTTTTGGCAGTTGTTGGTTGTGGTAGTTTTCTTGATTGGTTGTTGGTTGTTTTTGTGGATGGTATTGGTTAGGTGTTCATTGTGATTGTGGATGGTTGATGAATGTGGTTGATTTTTGATTATGGTTGTGATTGGTTGTTATTTATTGTATGTGGTTGGTTGTTGGTTGTGTTTGTAGATGATTGTTGGTTGTGGTTGTGGTTGGTTGTTGATAGTGGTCTTTTTATTGATTGTTCTTATTGTTGGGGTTTGTTCTTGTTGTTGTGGTTGGCTATTGGTTTTTGCTGTAGCCTGTTGTTGGTTGTGAATGTTGGTTGTAGTTGTTGTGGTTGGTGATTGGTTGTGATTGTCGTAGGTGGTTGATTTTCTTTGTGGCAGTGGTTGTTGTTAATTGTCGATTGGTGGTTGGTAGATAGTTGTTGGGATTGGTTAATGATTTGTTGATGGTTGTGATTGGTTGTTGGTGGTTGATTGTGTTGGTGGTTGCAAGTTAGTGGATGGTTGTGGATGGTGGTTGGTGCTTGTTTGGGGATTGTGGTTGGTTGTTGTTGTGGTTGGTTGTGGTGTTGTGGTTGTTTGTTAATTGTTGTTGTTGTTTGTGGTTGTTGTTGTTTTTGTTGTTGTTTTTTTTTGGGGGAGGAAGGGGGTGTTGCTGGTTGTCGCTGTTGTTTGTTTTTGATTGTTGATTGTTGGTTGTGATCTTTGTTGTTGTTGTTGTGTTATTGTGATTTTTCTGTTAGTTGTTGATGTTTGTTGTGGTTGGTTGTTGGTTGTGGTTGGTTTTAGGCTTTGATTGTTGTTGGTTATTGGTTGTGGTTGGTTGTAATTTGTTAGTTGTGGATTGTTGTTGCTGGTTGTTAGTTGTGGTTGTGGTTGATTGTATTTGTTGGTTGTGGTTGATTGTTGATTGTGGTTGATTGTTAGTTGTGGTTTTGGTAGGTTGTTGATTGTGGTTGTGGTTGTGGTTGGTTGTTGGTGCAGGTTTTTGGTTGTGGTTGGTTGTTTGTCGATTGTAGTCGTGTTTGGTTGTGGTTGGTTGTAATTTGTTAGTTGTGGGTTGTTGTTGGTTGTTAGTTGTGGTTGTGGTTGGATGTTATAATAGAAGCAAAATCAGAGGCAATGGTTGCAGGAGCAGTGGTATAAATACGATGCACACACCTTGTGAGGTCACGTAGGCAATGAGCTGGACATAGACGAATATCACGGTGGTTGAGTGTACAGCTGTCATGTTGAGACGAAGTGTGTCCACATCTGCTGTCCTGTTGTTTCAATCAGTGCACACTGTAAGTGTGACACAATCTGTTCAAACTGATCTGTTGTTGATGCTAAACCTGCGCAATTTTACAATGCTCAAACAAGTAAACCTGTGTAGTTCTCGTGTGTAAGGAGGATCCGGACATCTGAGACACAATAGAAAACAAAAATAAACAAATAAACAAATCAAAAAAGAAACAACTATTGTAGTAGGAAACATCGAACAATTAGTTTAATGAGGCTCATGACGGAGATTTTGAGGCGTTGAGTTGAGCTAAGAACCGACATCACTACACTCAGGGCATTCCAATATGCTCTCCTTTCCCTCGTTCAACAGCCAGCGAAGAGTCACACTACTAACCGTTCCCACAGCTGTCTGATTGACAGTTCTCCTGGCCTTCCCTCTCAGTTTTGAAATTCTACCAGAAGCCCTGCCAATCCCCCGCAATGTCATCCTTTCCACATACGAGTTCTCAGTCTTTTCCTCCACCATCTCCATCTGGTCCCACAGGGGCACGACCAACTCTCCCTTGTCCATAGATAATCGACCACCAAGAGGTGCATTTCCTGCCAGCCTATCAGCCTGTTCATTGTCCCGCACTCCTGCATGGCCAGGGCAAAAGAATTCTTTCAATCTGTGACCTTTGAAGCAAGGTGAGCCATTCCATACGAAACATTCCTTTCTCCACCTTACTAAGCATACTCCTTGAATCCGTAATGAATGCAATGTGTGTTGCAGTGGTCTCCTCTAGCCAACGGAATGCTGTTGTTACTGCTTCCACCTCCATTCTCAGAATCGTCCATTAGTCTTCGCAATGAAACCCCAGCCACTCCGGCTGTTTCGAACTTCTGACCCATCGGTATAGATCACTTATGTCACCTTCATGTGTATTAGTCTTGGTCAGTTGTTGCACCTCAAACTCTGTGCGGACCGCTGCCCATTCTCTGTACTCACGACCCAGTGTTACTCTTGCCCTGTGACAATCCGTCTTGTCCTCCGGTACTTCAACCCACTCTTTTTTAAGATTGATGGTCAGTATAATATATTCATAATTATACTATGTAATTAGGTGTATCAGTATAATTATCTAGTATTAACTTTGTTCGTCAGTGTAACAATCTAGTATTTACTATGTGTATCGGTGTGTCTATCCTGTATTTACTATGTGTATCAGTATATCTATCAAGTATTTACTATGTGTATCAATGTAATTATCTAGTATTTACTATGTGTGTCAGTGTAATTATCCATTATTTATTATGTGTATCGGTATAATTATCCAGTATTTATTATGTGTATCAGTGCATCTATCCAGTATTTACTATGTTTATGCGTGTAACTATCCAGTATTTACTAAGTGTATCAGTGTAACCATCCAGTATTTACTATGTGTATCAGTGTAACTATTTAGTATTTACTATGGGTATCCATGTATCTATCTAACGCTTACTATGTGTATCGCAATCTAGCGCTAGTCAGACGATAACCGAAGTCGTGCGGGGCACAATGTACATCAAGGGACACTGTCAATCATAGATCAACTACAGAAGATGTATTTTAGACGTTAACGACAGACACACAACTCACCTGCATTACCAAATCACATTCTAGAATCCGGCTGTGTTATGAACAGCTCCGGAATCAGTCTGTAGAAATGGGCCAGGAACGTAAACACCACAAACAAGGAAGTGATACACATGGCTGAAGAGAAACATTCTAAAGAAATTAGATATTTTCTACATGAATAGTCGTCAAGTGTCTCACATTCTTATGTCAGCATAGAAAAGATGCGTGTTAAAAAGTTAATTTTATCAACTTTACAGGATGTAGCAGTCTACTCCAGCAGGCGGTCTAGAGTGAAGCGCTGTCGTCATATGGAGGTGACAGATTCGAATCTCCGTCCGTAAATATAGCGTTCAATTTTTATGTCGTCTAGTGCGTCCTCTAGTCTCTACTTCTTACCCCTAATTAAACTATACACTTGTGTTTTCTTTATGTTATTATCATTATTAGCTGTCTTTGTGTCCTCAAAGGTTTCCCCAATTGATACTTATGCATCTGTGTTGTTTTAAGCTTCTCACTCATACCTTGTGCTTCAGTTGAAGCTCCTGTCTGAGCTCGGCAGCAAACACCGATTGTGTTGATATCTTTCATAACCATGGGGTCTCAGTATGTGTGGGTGTGTGTGTGTGCTTGCGTGTGTATTTGTACGTGTGGATGGATGTTAGTGTGTGTGGGGGTGTTAATGTGTGTGTGTGCGTATATTTTTGTATGAGTGTTAATGTGTGTGTGTACGTGTGTGAGTGTGTATGATAATGTCAGCGTGTGTGCGTGTGTGTGTGAGTGCGTTTGTGTGTGTGTGTGTGTGTGTGTGTGTGTGTGTGTGTGTGTGTGTGTGTGTGATATTTATGTCTAGGCCACTTTCATGTCTTAGTTGTTCACAATAACATAATTGATGTCAGAACATTCTGCTAAGGTTGTGGTGGGGATCTTCTTCTTCTTCTTCTTCTTCTTCTTCTTCTTCTTCTTCTTCTTCTTCTTCTTCTTCTTCTTCTTCTTCTTCTTCTTCTTCTTCTTCTTCTTCTTCTTCTTCTTCTTCTTCTTCTTCTTCTTCTTCTTCTTCTTCTTCTTCTTCTTCTTCTTCTTCTTCTTCTTCTTCTTCTTCTTCGTTGAACTTCAGAAGTCGGTATGAATAATTGCCAAGAAAGCAGCAGTCAACTCAATCTTGTTGATATCGTCATCGAGTTTTTCCTCAAATGAGGCGGGTGTAGACCAATATAATATTTCTCCTGCATATGTTGGACACTCCGGAAGAACTATCTGGCTGTCATGTTACCAGTTTCACAGTGACATTTGTCAGTATCTTCTATCATTGTGCCACATGATAGCTACAACGTGCAAGTATTGCTGTTATACTGATAAGAAAAGTAGACAAAGCATGAATACAATTAGTGTAACTGCACTAAAACTGTGGAAATGTAAACAATTTAAAATAACACAAAGTAATGCAGCTTTATAGCACATTTAAGGAAAACATACGACATTGCAGCGACTAGCCTTTATCATATTTCATTTCTTCCGCCCCCCCTCCCCATTTTCTTGTCATTGTTCACAATTTTGTTGTCATATTTCCATTCTTTTCATTCGATTACTATGGCTTAATACAGTAACCGTAGTGACTGCCTCTTGTTTATATATTGTGTGTCGTGTACTTGTTTGCTGATGAAGGCTAGTCGTCGCAATGTCCTATGTTTTCTGTAACTGTTCTGAAAATCGGCATTACTTTGTGTTATTGTATATTGTTTTAGCAATAAACAACAAACATGCAATAGAATGTCACAGAATAGAAGCACTTCAATGGCATGACAGGGTCGCTGGGCGGAGCTTAAGGACACGTGACCGATTGTGCAGGTCACGAGGCCAGGAAGAGACACATCGAGAAAACCTGATAATAGAATAACTAGACAGTCATTCTACTGGAGGACACAGGGCACGCGACATAGAGGGAGAGCTAACACGTACAGGGAAGTAAGTTAGAGACAAGTTACACCGACAAGACATGAAGGTTTGGCATACATTGGCAGAAGATCGATGCACCAATGGAAGGCAAGGACCTGCATCAGATGGCTGAAGACCTATGCTGCAGTGAAATATAAGGAAGGACCTACATTAGTTGGCTGAAGACCTATGCCGCAATGGAAGATAAGGACCTCCATCAGATGGGTGAAGACCTGTGCTCGAAATGAAGATAAGGAAGGACCTACATCAGTTGGCTAAAGACCTCTGCTGCAATGGAAGATAAGGACCTCCTTTAGATGGCTGAAGATTGTGCATTAATGGAAGATAATGACCTCCGTTAGATGGCTGAATACGTATGCTCCAATGGAAGATAAGGGTGAGATCATTATCAGCAGAAAATAAATGGATTATTTCCCGTGGTTAGTTCCGAATTAATTAATTATCATGTCCCTTTATGTTTGTTAGCGGCTGCGTTAGCGTAGCTGATATGTAGCTACGCAGATCACGCCATGAGCGCGATCGGAAGAACGTTCGTCGCCTGCATTCGTCGTCCACTAAGTGAGTCTAAGATTGGCCACCTACTCCTCTGTGCTTTTAGGCCAGCAAAATGTGATGTTCCCTATCTCATCATTGGCTCCTAGCAGGAAATTGACACATTTTTATTTATTGTAATGATTGCCATCTTTGTTCTCATAACAGCTGGAATGGAAGTGAGTTAGATGAAGACAGTGATAGAATATCCTTGCCGGGAGTTGGTTGTTATTATCACATGAAGTGTTAAATTCCGCTAGAGATCGTGTCATGTAGATAATCATGCTCACACACGACAGTTGGCGAGACACTTCAGATACATCAGGGTAGTGAGTGTCCAAATTGAATACACATACAAGTGATGAGTCAGTCGTTACTGGGAGATGTGGCGAATCAAGTCCATAGTGTGGGTGTTGCCCAATGGTCATGATGATCTCCTTAAAGGGATGATGAAAGGATGAAGAACACAGTGGACACGCAAGTTGAGTTGAGTCCAGAACTGACATCACAGCTCTTGGGACATTCTCGTACGTGCTCCGTCCTCATCGTCAACTACAAGCGAAGAGTCCCAACACTAATAGTACTATTTGTAGTTTGTTTATGTGTCTGTCTAGCTTTCCTGGGAGTACTGATTGTCGGCCAGATCCTCAGGTCACTCCCTGCCGCTCCATTCTCTCCAGGCTATGATGATTATCTCTTCATCAACGTGATCCCAACCCCTGACCACATCTGCCTTATCATGCACCAACATCACACCCAGAGGTGCAGACCCAACCAATCTGTCCGCCTGCTCGTTTCCCAACACACCAACAAGCCCTGGGGAAAAGATCCAACGGATGCTCCCTATCTGTTTAATGGAATCTTGCCACTGTGCACGAAGGATGCCTGTCTTCACCCTACCCAGCATGCTCTGTGAGTCCGTTAAAATGACGTCATGCGTGTGATGCTTGTTCCTTGACAAAGACTGTGAACGAAACCCTGGCCTGTGTCTGTGTGTTCCCTGTCCTCGGCCGCCACAGATATATTTTGTGTTCATGCGTATTCGTTCGTCAGCGGTTCTCCCCTTATCTTCGATCATCATAAACTAGCAAGTCCTAGCAGATCATGGCTCTGTGGCAGTTTCTGTGGCGAAGTGGTCAAGCCGTTTGACTCGGGCACCGAAGGTTGTGTGTTCGATTCCTGGCCGCGTCCCTCGGTTCACGAATTAAATTTTTCGGAGACTCCTGTGGGTCGTCGCTAGAGCTACGGAGTTCGTGCTTTGTGCGACGCTTTCCGCGCTGCGTAAAGACACTGAGCCATATGGGATAAAACCCGGTGCAATGAAGTCGACAACGTCGACCTTTAAGCGACTTTTTAAGAACATGGCTCTCAAACATGTGTACCGGGAATACTTGATGCCTCGCCAGTTTCCGTGTCCTATGCGTCTCCAGGTAGAGTATAGACGGGAATGGGTTAACCCCCGGAAATCTGTGGATATATTCACAACTGAACAATCGAAATATATGGCATCTTTGTAAATACAATTACATGAAACAATAGACGTTGCGGTGCCAAGCCTTCCTCAGCAAAGAACAACACGAAAACGGAGCAGTACAAAAATAAAGGAAACGAAACCACAGTTCTACATTAAGACGTAATTAACACAACTCAGAAGTGTCCCCGAGTAGGACTATGCTGTGGATCTGTGATGTGATGGGGCCCTGGCATGTTCTAGTCTCGAATGTACGGAGGAACAGGTGGTCAACCTTCCTCCACTTAGCGAGACGGCGAGTGTAGGTGTCGGATCCTGCGCTCATAACATAATCATAGTAGTTCCCTGTCAACTACTCTAACGCTCCCGCATAATAGCAGCATGAAGGAAAGTATGCGCTCCTTCACTCAGACATTTCATTTATGACATATAGATAGAGCGGCCCCGACTATAATTCTGTGAGACGTGTATGGAAAACGGTTCAAATACATTTCAAAGATTGCATCTCGCATCCATACACGCGCCCACTTATGCTCCACTAAAACAGGAAACTTTCAGACAGAATGACAAATGAGGCAGGGAAGACATGATCTGCCACTCAGACACTACATCCTGGTTAGGCAGGTATCTTCTAGGCGTCGTCTGACACAAGAAGCCCCCGGTCTGATGCTGGGGAAAGTCACTATAGGGCATGCGTGTATTGTCCCTATTTCACTTCCTGTTGGTCGAAGTGTGTGCGCGATGTAGTCCATGATTAAATATGTGTAGATACCGGATGTTGTTGTGTTAGAATAGGGTTGACGTCAACCGATATGTACATTTTACATCCTGGGATGAAATTTACACTCTTCCATATTATTCACAGAATTTACATGAAGACGTAATTTACTCTATATTTTAGACGACATCAATGACAGTTTTCATGAAGACATAACTAACTCTGTATTTGATATGACAACATTGGCAGAGTTTACATGAAGACATAACTAACTTTATATTTGAGATGACATCATTGACAGTTTACATGAAGACATAACTAACTATATTTGAGGTGATGTCATTGACAGAGTTCACATGAAGACATAATTGTGTATTTGAGATGACATCATTGAGAGAGTTTACATAACGTCATAATTATCTCTATATTTGAGATGACATCATCAACATAGCTTTCATGAAGTCATAACTAACACTACATTTGAGATGATATCATTGATATAGTTTACATGAAGCCATAACTAACTCTATATTTGAGGTGAGATCATTGATAGAGTTTACACGAAGACATAACTCTATATTTGAGATGGATGTTTTGGGTAAGGACATGATACGAAACATTTATAAGGATATGATACGGAAAACCACCGCACATATCAATATAAATTGGAGAACACTTTAAGCTCACTAAGACGGTTTAAAAATAAAGACGCAATCATTCTTTGACCCTCATAGAAATAGAAGAAGGAAGTAGAGACTAGAGGACACACTAGACAACATAAATATTGAAAACTATAGTTACCGACCGGAATTTGAACCTGTTATCCTCCAAATGAAGACAGCTACCTCACAGCAGGAACAGTTGTACTTCTACGCATGACCAACTAGATAGCCCTAAAGAATGTGTCTTCATTAGTCAGAGTCGATCATCCACATGAACCCACAACAATGGAATATGGACAGAATTCGTATCTAACCATTGTCACTTTTTCCTGCAGCGAGGGGCTGCTTTATTTGGTGTTTTGGAGAGGTATTTTAGTGTATTGGAGAGGTACTTTAGTGTATTGATAAGGTACTTTAGTGTATTGATAAGGTACTTTAGTGTATTGGATAGACACTTTAGTGTACTGGAGAGGTACTTTAGTGTATTGATAAGGTACTTTAGTGTATTGGATAGACACTTTAGTGTATTGGAGAGGTACTTTTGAATGTTGAAGAGGTACTTTAATGTATTGAGAGGTACTTTAGTGTATTGGAG
>JACEFZ010024016.1:337500-340000 GCA_014155875.1 Cepaea nemoralis | reverse complement strand
TGAATAGTTACACTGATACGCATAGTAAATACTGGATAGTTACACTGATATATATACATAGTAAATACTGGATAGTTACACTGATACACATAGTAAATACTGGATAGTTACACTGATACACATAGTAAATACTGGATAGTTACACTGATACACATAGTAAATACTGGATAGTTACACTGATACACATAGTAAATACTGGATAGTTACACTGATACACATAGTAAATACTGGATAGTTACACTGATACACACTAGTAAATACTGGATAGTTACACTGATACACATAGTAAATACTGGATAGTTACACTGATACACATAGTAAATACTGGATAGTTACACTGATACACATAGTAAATACTGGATAGTTACACTGATACACATAGTAAATACTGGATAGTTACACTGATACACATAGTAAATACTGGATAGTTACACTGATACACATAGTAAATACTGGATAGTTACACTGATACACATAGTAAATACTGGATAGTTACACTGATACGCATAGTAAATACTGGATAGTTACACTGATACACATAGTAAATACTGGATAGTTACACTGATACACATAGTAAATACTGGATAGTTACACTGATACACATAATAAATACTGGATAGTTACACTGATACACATAGTAAATACTGGATAGTTACACTGATACACATAGTAAATACTGGATAGTTACACTGATACACATAGTAAATACTGGATAGTTACACTGATACACATAGTAAATACTGGATAGTTACACTGTACACATAGTAAATACTAGATAGTTACACTGATACACATAGTAAATACTAGATAGTTACACTGATACACATAGTAAATACTGGATAGTTACACTGATACACATAGTAAATACTGGATAGTTACACTGATACACATAGTAAATAATGAATAGTTACACTGATACACATAGTAAATACTGAATAGTTACACTGATACACATAGTAAATACTGAATAGTTACACTGATACACATAGTAAATACTGGATAGTTACACTGATACACATAGTAAATACTGAATAGTTACACTGATACACATAGTAAATACTGGATAGTTACACTGATACACATAGTAAATACTGGATAGTTACACTGATACACATAGTAATACTGGATAGTTACATCTAGTTGGAGAAAACGAACGATCTGTGTTTTCAAAGGGTTAAAAATTGAAGCAAGCAGGCCTGTTTTATATTCTGCACGTCTTATCTTGCTGCTCTCATACATTATTTCACTCATATATCACTTATGAATCTAAACTTGGACAACAACAACAATAGCAATAGAACCAGTATATGCATTATTAACCGATGAAAATGTGCAGTAATCAATAATATACCACAAGAGAGTGAATCAATCGACAGGAAATCCTCCGCAGTCGACAGGTCATTCAACGTTGAAGTCGGCCATCACGGAAAAGGTGCACATTAGCAGTCGTAGATGTAATCAAGAGAACGCAAATCGTATACAGTGTTCGAGAACAATTATCGATTGCTCAAATCTATATTTATAAAACAAAGTGTATGTATGTAAATATGTATGTCCTTTATTTTTTCGCTAACGGCCCATCCGATTGAGATGAAATTTTCTACACGTCTTCCTTTCATTCCAGAGCTGCCAACTGTGATATTTTTTAGTGTGAAATCGCCTGCTTACTCAGTATTTTTTTCATTTTTCATTAAAATTTATATATAGCTAAGGGACTTAACTCTAGAAAAAGTTATTTCAAGGGGCATAACTTTTAATAACCTTGTTGTATAACTTATAGTCATATTGTTGTATCGTTTTCAAAGATTTATAAACTCTTTGTCTATAGTTATGTACCGGCATATGAGTTATAATAAATAATGATACAATCTTTAAGGCAGTTTCAAAGTTTACATAAAAATAATGCATAATGCATAACATTGTAACTCATCTTTCTAAGCTTAAGAAATTATCTTAAAGATGTTGAACAATATCAGGGCATCTTTAATGTTTTCCGCTATCATATCGGCACGATTCGCTTGACAGCACTTCTCAGCGCTATCAAGCCAAGACGCCTTACACATTTCAAGCAGCCTGATACGGGGGGAAAATGGCACGTCGTAATAGCACAAAGAAACAAGCAGCTTCCAAGATGCATTGTGAGAAAACCGACCAGACAATCAAGAAGGCGAACCTGCCTTTGGAGAGTCTGCATGCAAGCTGTAATAAAGTATCTGAACCTACAGTCAATGAAACTACCAATAAGAAGAGCGACGACTACCCACAGACGAACACAAAAACTTGTGAGAGGAAGGAGGACCAAGACACCAGAATCAGAAACACTGATTCAAACACAGTCAGATGGGTGGTCAAGCGGCTAAAAATGGAGCTTACTGATGAAAAAATACAGAAGCAGCTGCAGGAAGAAAATCTTCACGTCAACATTTTGAAGGCAGAGCGGATTCTTACCTACTCAGAATTAAATGAGATGCTCCCCACCAGGGACTGGGCGAACCCGGGC
>JACEFZ010024016.1:307500-335000 GCA_014155875.1 Cepaea nemoralis | reverse complement strand
GCGACATGTCTTTGATGTTGTGGCTAAAATGTATTGAATTCACGTAACACTCTTTATTTACAGTAATTATTGACGTCACCTCTGAACACTTCAGTTCCACTATGTGACATGCTTCTTATAAGGAAACTCTCGTGCATCACGGAGAATATGTATTATTGATCACTGACGTTCATTTGAAGATGTCATACTTTTCATAATATGCATCTCCAACTCAGTTAATTATATACCGCATATAAACAAACATTGAGATCTGCTGTACAATCTCCAGAACTCATCTCATCTCATCTCATCATGTTCCTCTTGTACCTTGCGGTGTCGAGGTGAAGTATAAACTTCGTGAGAGTGCCCAGTTATGGGCTTCGTATATCGACATTCCCATGGATTCTGTTATTCCCTCCGTCCAACGTTTACGTGGTCGGCCTCTTCCTCTGTTTCCATCTGGTCTGTACATCATTGCTTGTTGTGGCATGCTGTTGACTGGTAGCCTACATGCATGGCCAAACCATTTGACTTGCTGCTTTCTAATAAAATCTAGAGCAGCTTTAACCCCCACTTTAGTCCTGATTTCTTCATTTCTGATCTTATCTCTTCTTGATACGTTGAGTATTCTTCTCAGGAACCTCATTTCTGTTGTTGTGATTTTTCTTTTCTCTTTTTCTGTCATTGTCCAGGTTTGGCATTGGTAGCACAGAGTTGGTAGGAAGATTGTGTTGTAAAGTGCTTTCTTAGTAGTTATTGATACATGTTTGTTCTTTAGTATTGGTGCCATTTGTCCAATGAGTTGATTTGCCTTATTGCACCTATTTTCGATCTCGTCTTCTGATCTGCCATTTGATGATATTATACTTCCTAGGTACTTGAAGCTCTTTACTTGTTTCAAGGGATGTTCGTTTAGGTGAATTGTTGCTGTTTGTTCTTCTTTAGTTATAGTCATTACCTCTGTTTTGCTTGTGCTAATTTTCATGTTATGTTCCCTACACATTTCGTTTAGACTATTCATGTGGTCTTGTAATTCAGCTTCTGATTTTGCTATTAGTGCTTGGTCGTCCGCAAACAGGAGTTCTCTAATGGTTAGATTTGCAGATGGTTCTTCTTCTGTGTTCTCGTCATGCGGTATTCTTGCTGTCTCTGCTTGGCTGGTTTCTTTACATATGTTGTCTATATATGTTATGAACAAGAGAGGGGACAGGACACAACCTTGTCGTACTCCAGATCTTATGGTGAAGGGTTCTGAGTGTCCTCCAGTTGCTCTCACTATGCATTCACTGTTGTTGTATAAACTTCTACATAGGTTTGTTAGATGTGTACTCACTCCATATTGTTTAAGGATTTCCCACAGCTTGTTTCTATCTACCCTATCGAATGCCTTTTCTTGGTCAACAAAGGCTAAGTAGAGTGTTTCATTGAATTCAATTGATTTTTCTATAAGTTGTCTAAGAGCAAAAATGGCGTCTGTGCATCCTTTGTTTTTCCTAAATCCAAGCTGCGTTTCGCTTAGCTGGGGTTCTAAAGTAGTTCGTAATCTTTTTTCAAGAATTTTGCAAAATATTTTCCCAGTATGACTCAACAGTGAAATGCCTCTGTATTGTGTGCAATCTCTTTTGCTGCCTTTGTTTTTCCAAATTGGGATAATTATGGCGTTTCCCCAGTCTCGTGGTGTCTGTTGTTCTACCCAAACATGGTTGAATAGTCTATGTAGCCAAGCTGTTCCTACTTCCCTTGCTGCTTTAATTAGTTCATTTGGTATTTCATCCTGTCCTGGTGATTTGTTCAATGGGGCTAATCTGATGGCTTCTATAATTTCTTCTTTTAGTATGTCTGGTTCTAGTTCCTCGGTGACATCTGTGTAGGTCTCTTGAATTCCTGTGACATCTGATGGGATGTTGAGAAGTTGTTCAAAATACTGCTTCCATCTTATTAGGATCTGTTTTTGTTCACTTATTGGTTCTCCATTTTCGCTGTTAATTATTTCAGTTGGGTCAAAGGGTTCTCCTCTGGTTCGCATTGCACTTATCTTTTTGTAGAAGTTTCTGGTTGCCTCCTTGTAGTTTTTATTTAGGGTTTCTCCATACTCTTCCCAGTCTTTCTGTTTTTCCCTCTTTACTATTCTACTCACATGTCTTCTCGCTATTCTGTATTCTCTGTAATCACATTCCTGTTTGCTCTTCAACCACTTTTTATATTTTTCCTTTTTTTCTTTTACCGCTTTCTTTACTTCTGCGTTCCACCAACTTGTTATTTTCTTTATCCGTGTTTTGCGTTTTTTCGTGGTTCCGCATGTTATTTTTGCAGTATTTAAAATGCTTGATTTGAACATCTCCCATTCTTCTTCCACTGTTTTTCTTTCCGTAGGTAATTTTACAAAGAGTTCAGTTAGTTCTTTCTCATAATTTTCCCTTACTGCCTCGTCTTTAAGGTTTTTTAAGTTTACTGATTCGCATGGCATGTATTTTCCTGCTCTTTGTTTTCTTCTTCTAATGGTTCTTATTGTGGCAACGACTGCTTTATGATCTGTGTTTATACTGAAATTGGGCACTGCTCTTGCATCTAATATATTTCTCTTTCTGTTATTTCTTGTTAATATAAAATCAATTTGGCTTTTAGTATCTAGATCGTTCCATTTATACCAGGTGTATACTTGTGAATCTTTATGTTTATAGAATGTGTTTGTTATATAGAGGTCGTGTTGGCTGCAAAGCTCTAATAGTCTACTTCCGTTATCATTCCTTTCATTTTGCTGATCTCCAAATGCTCCCAGGTGTTTTTCTATGCCCACTCTGTTATGTCCTAGTCTTGCATTAAAGTCTCCCATAACTATGATGTTGTCCTGTTTATCTATTTTATTTAGCACATCATGTATGTCTTCGTAAAAGTCCTCGCATTCTTGCTCATTATTGTTTGCATTACATGGTGCGTATATCTGTACATATGTTGTGATTGTTTGTTCTTTTATTCTCACTGTTATGATTCTTTCTGATATATATTTTATTTCTAGTTATTCACTTGCTAGCCGTGGTTCGATGACTATTCCCACACCGTGTCTTGCCCTTTCTTGCTGTTCTACTCCAGAGTAAACAAACGTGTAACTGCGGTGGAGCTCCTTGCATCCTTTCCCTTTTGTTCTGGTGTCCGCTATTCCCATCAGACCAATATTCCTCTTCTCCATTGTTTCTCCAGAACAGACATTTATTTTTTTTTGTTTTTTTGGTTTTTTGTTGGGTGTATAAATCTCATCATTTCCCCTCAATTGGCTACTGAATTCTGTATTTGTATACGGGGGCAAACATTTGTGATCTCACTATAGCACGGCGTCATGCGATGTTTCACGCGTGAAGCTAACCCAAGACGACACGAAATGCGATAGTTTGAAATTATGCCTGTTCTAGATTGTTGCAGCGCTGTAGAGACAGTTGACGCACCTCCCGTGTTAACCTGACAGTGTTATTTTTATTCCGTGATGACGCGTTATCAGACCAACCGTACGGGACTTTTCTACACGCTTTCAGCGCTTTCAGTACATGGCGCTGCACACATATTTGTGTAGACCAGTAAGCGATTGGTGGATGATTTGGTCCTTCACAAACCCTTACCTAAAAGCAAATACAAGTGTACACATGACATTAGCAATTTGTGACAGGCAAAAGCATTTGTACAGAAGCCATTTTGAAACCCTGAATAACGCAGACATTTATACACAAGCCATTCACAAATCCGGAACAACACCCCGACACCTACCTCCCACACCCACCTCCCACACTGATCTGCAACTCCTCCCCACAGCCACACTCACACCCATCCACCCCTAGCGAATCTCAAACTAACGCATTACACCACAGATACAGAGAACAAAGAAGCAAATGAACGCACTCTTACAGTCCAGCCAAAGTCAAACAACAAATTAAATCAGCAACACAACTCTACGGTGAATAAGCGGTATGGGAACCACCACGGAGTCTTGACAAGACGCTCGGATGTCGCCACGGCGATCTTGAGGTCGAATCGAAGAGGGGCAGATTCGCATTTGTAAAATTGACCAGATCGACTAAGCATCAACAGGGTACAGAGAAATGTTTTGGAAAGTAAAGGTGGACAACGCGATACTGACCACATCACTCATGGAGTGCCGATTGTTCCACACAGATATCTATCTAACCCCTGGTGTAGATTGTTCCACACAGATATCTGTCTAGCCCAGGGTACCGATTGTTACACACAGATATCTGTCTAGTCCAGGGTACCGATTGTTCCACACAGATATCTGTCTAGCCCCGAGTATCGATTGTTCCACACAGATATCTGTCTAGCCCCGGGTACCGATTGTTCCACACAGATATCTGTCTAGCCTCTGGTACCGATTGTTCCACACAGATATCTATCTAACCCCTGGTGTAGATTGTTCCACACAGATATCTGTCTAGCCCCGGGTATCAATTGTTCCACACATATATCTGTCTAGGCCCAGTGTCGATTGTTGCACAAATATATCTGTCTAGCCCCGGGTACCAATTGTTCCACACAGATATCTGTCTAACCCCGGGTACCAATTGTTCCACACAGATATCTGTCTAGCCCCGGTACCAATTATTCCACACAGATATCTGTCTAGCCCCGGGTACCGATTGTTCCACACAGATATCTGTCTAGCACCGGGTACCAATTGTTGCACAAATATATCTGTCTAGCCCGGGTACCAATTGTTCCACACAGATATCTGTCTAGTCCCGGGTACCGATTGTTCCACACAGATATCTGTCTATCCCCGGGTGCCGATTGTTCCACACAGATATCTGTCTATCCCCGGGTACCGATTGTTCCAAACAGATATCTGTCTATCCCCGGGTGCCGATTGTTCCACACAGATATCTGTCTATCCCCGGGCACCGATTGTTCCACACATATCTGTCTATCCCCGGGTACCAATTGTTGCACAAATATATCTGTCTAGCCCCGGGTACCAATTGTTCCACACAGATATCTGTCTAGTCCCGGGTACCGATTGTTCCACACATATATCTGTCTATCCCCGGGTGCCGATTGTTCCACACAGATATATGTCTATCCCCGGGTACCGATTGTTCCACACAGATATATGTCTAGCACCGGGTACCAATTGTTGCACAAATATATCTGTCTAGCCCCGGGTACCAATTGTTCCACACAGATATCTGTCTAGTCCCGGGTACCGATTGTTCCACACAGATATCTGTCTATCCCCGGGTGCCGATTGTTCCACACAGATATCTGTCTATCCCCGGGTGCCGATTGTTCCACACAGATATCTGTCTAGTCCCGGGTACCAATTGTTCCACACAGATATCTGTCTATCCCCGGGTGCCGATTGTTCCACACAGATATCTGTCTATCCCCGGGTGCCGATTGTTCCACACAGATATCTGTCTATCCCCGGGTGCCGATTGTTCCACACAGATATCTGTCTATCCCCGGGTACCAATTGTTCCACACATATCTGTCTATCCCCGGGTACCAATTGTTGCACAAATATATCTGTCTAGCCCCGGGTACCAATTGTTCCACACAGATATCTGTCTATCCCCGAGTGCCGATTGTTCCACACAGATATCTGTCTATCCCCGGGTGCCGATTGTTCCACACAGATATCTGTCTATCCCCGGGTACCGATTGTTCCACACATATCTGTCTATCCCCGGGTACCAATTGTTGCACAAATATATATGTCTAGCCCCGGGTACCAATTGTTCCACACATATATCTGTCTATCCCCGGGTGCCGATTGTTCCACACAGATATCTGTCTAGCTCCGGGTGCCGATTGTTCCACACAGATATATGTCTAGCACCGGGTACCAATTGTTGCACACAGATATCTGTCTAGCCCCGGGTACCAATTGTTCCACACAGATATCTGTCTAGTCCCGGGTACCGATTGTTCCACACAGATATCTGTCTATCCCCGGGTGCGGATTGTTCCACACAGATATCTGTCTATCCCCGGGTGCCGATTGTTCCACACAGATATCTGTCTATCCCCGGGTGCCGATTGTTCCACACAGATATCTGTCTATCCCCGGGTGCCGATTGCTCCACACAGATATCTGTCTAGTCCCGGGTACCAATTGTTCCACACAGATATCTGTCTATCCCCGGGTGCCGATTGGTCCACACAGATATCTGTCTATCCCCGGGTGCCGATTGTTCCATACAGATATCTGTCTATCCCCGGGTGCCGATTGTTCCACACAGATATCTGTCTATCCCCGGGTACCGATTGTTCCACACATATCTGTCTATCCCCGGTACCCATTGTTGCACAAATATATCTGTCTAGCCCCGAGTACCAATTGTTCCACACAGATATCTGTCTATCCCCGGGTGCCGATTGTTCCACACAGATATCTGTCTATCCTTGGGTGCCGATTGTTCCACACAGATATCTGTCTATCCCCGGGTACCGATTGTTCCACACATATCTGTCTATCCCCGGGTACCAATTGTTGCACAAATATATCTGTCTAGCCCCGGGTACCAATTTTTCCACACAGATATCTGTCTATCCCCGGGTGCCGATTGTTTCACACAGATATCTGTCTATCCCCGGGTGCCGATTGTTCCACACAGATATGTGTCTATCCCCGGGTACCGATTGTTCCACACATATCTGTCTATCCCCGGGTACCAATTGTTGCACAAATATATCCGTCTAGCCCCGGGTACCAATTGTTCCACACAGATATCTGTCTATCCCCGGGTGCCGATTGTTCCACACAGATATCTGTCTATCCCCGGGTGCCGATTGTTCCACACAGATATCTGTCTATCCCGGGTGCCGATAGTTCCACACAGATATCTGTCTAGCCCCGGGTGCCGATTGTTCCACACAGATATCTGTCTAGCCCCGGGTGCCGATTGTTCCACACAGATATCTGTCTATCCCCGGGTGCCGATTGTTCCACACAGATATCTGTCTATCCCCGGGTGCCGATTGTTCCACACAGATATCTGTCTAGCCCCGGGTGCCGATTGTTCCACACAGATATCTGTCTAGCCCCGGGTGCCGATTGTTCCACACATATATCTGTCTAGCCCCGGGTGCCGATTGTTCCACACAGATATCTGTCTAGCCCCGGGTGCCGATTGTTCCACACAGATATCTGTCTAGCCCCGGGTGCCGATTGCTCCACACAGATATCTGTCTAGTCCCGGGTACCAATTGTTCCACACAGATATCTGTCTATCCCCGGGTGCCGATTGGTCCACACAGATATCTGTCTATCCCCGGGTGCCGATTGTTCCATACAGATATCTGTCTATCCCCGGGTGCCGATTGTTCCACACAGATATCTGTCTATCCCCGGGTACCGATTGTTCCACACATATCTGTCTATCCCCGGGTACCAATTGTTGCACAAATATATCTGTCTAGCCCCGGGTACCAATTGTTCCACACATATATCTGTCTATCCCCGGGTGCCGATTGTTCCACACAGATATCTGTCTATCCCCGGGTGCCGATTGTTCTACACAGATATCTGTCTATCCCCGGGTGCCGATTGTTCCACACAGATATCTGTCTATCCCCGGGTGCCGATAGTTCCACACAGATATCTGTCTAGCCCCGGGTGCCGATTGTTCCACACAGATATCTGTCTATCCCCGGGTGCCGATTGTTCCACACAGATATCTGTCTAGCCCCGGGTGCCGATTGGTCCACACACATATCTGTCTAGCCCCGGGTGCCGACTGTTCCACACAGATATCTGTCTAGCTCCGGGTGCCGATTGTTTCACACAGATATCTGTCTATCCCCGGGTACCGATTGTTCCACACAGATATCTGTCTAGTCCCGGCTACCAATTGTTCCACACAGATATCTGTCTTGCCCCGGGTACCGATTGTTCCACACAGATATCTCTCTAGCCTCGGGTACCGATTGTTCCACACAGATATCTGTCTAGCCCCGGGTACCGATTGTTCTACACAGATATCTGTCTAGTCCCGGGAACCAATTGTTCCCCACATATATCTGTCTAACCCCGGTACCAATTGTTCCCCACAGATATCTGTCTAGTCCCGGGTACCGATTGTTCTACACAGATATCTGTCTAGCCCCGGGTGCCGATTGTTCCACACAGATATCTGTCTATCCCCGGGTGCCGATTGTTCCATACAGATATCTGTCTATCCCCGGGTGCCGATTGTTCCACACAGATATCTGTCTATCCCCGGGTACCGATTGTTCCACACATATCTGTCTATCCCCGGGTACCAATTGTTGCACAAATATATCTGTCTAGCCCCGGGTACCAATTGTTCCACACATATATCTGTCTATCCCCGGGTGCCGATTGTTCCACACAGATATCTGTCTATCCCCGGGTGCCGATTGTTCCACACATATCTGTCCTATCCCCGGGTACCAATTGTTGCACAAATATATCTGTCTAGCCCCGGGTACCAATTTTTCCACACAGATATCTGTCTATCCCCGGGTGCCGATTGTTCCACACAGATATCTGTCTATCCCCGGGTGCCGATTGTTCCACACAGATATCTGTCTATCCCCGGGTGCCGATAGTTCCACACAGATATCTGTCTAGCCCCGGGTGCCGATTGTTCCACACAGATATCTGTCTATCCCCGGGTGCCGATTGTTCCACACAGATATCTGTCTAGCCCCGGGTGCCGATTGTTCCACACAGATATCTGTCTAGCCCCGGGTGCCGATTGTTCCACACATATATCTGTCTAGCCCCGGGTGCCGATTGTTCCACACAGATATCTGTCTATCCCCGGGTGCCGATTGTTCCACACAGATATCTGTCTAGCCCCGGGTGCCGATTGGTCCACACACATATCTTTCTAGCCCCGGGTGCCGATTGTTCCACACAGATATCTGTCTAGCCCCGGGTGCCGACTGTTCCACACAGATATCTGTCTAGCTCCGGGTGCCGATTGTTTCACACAGATATCTGTCTAGCCCCGGGTACCGATTGTTCCACACAGATATCTGTCTAGTCCCGGGTACCAATTGTTCCACACAGATATCTGTCTTGCCCCGGGTACCGATTGTTCACACAGATATCTCTCTAGCCCCGGGTACCGATTGTTCCACACAGATATCTGTCTAGCCCCGGGTACCGATTGTTCTACACAGATATCTGTCTAGTCCCGGGAACCAATTGTTCCCCACATATATCTGTCTAACCCCGGTACCAATTGTTCCCCACAGATATCTGTCTAGTCCGCGGTACCGATTGTTCTACACAGATATCTGTCTAGCCCCGGGTGCCGATTGGTCCACACAGATATCTGTCTATCCCCGGGTGGCCGATTGTTCCATACAGATATCTGTCTATCCCCGGGTGCCGATTGTTCCACACAGATATCTGTCTATCCCCGGGGTACCGATTGTTCCACACATATCTGTCTATCCCCGGGTACCAATTGTTGCACAAATATATCTGTCTAGCCCCGGGTACCAATTGTTCCACACATATATCTGTCTATCCCCGGGTGCCGATTGTTCCACACAGATATCTGTCTATCCCCGGGTGCCGATTGTTTCTACACAGATATCTGTCTATCCCCGGGTACCGATTGTTCCACACATATCTGTCTATCCCCGGGTACCAATTGTTGCACAAATATATCTGTCTAGCCCCGGGTACCGATTGTTCCACACAGATATCTGTCTATCCCAGGGTGCCGATTGTTCCCACACAGATATCTGTCTATCCCCGGGTGCCGATTGTTCCACACAGATATCTGTCTTATCCCCGGGTGCCGATAGTTCCACACAGATATCTGTCTAGCCCGGGTGCCGATTGTTCCACACAGATATCTGTCCTATCCCCGGGTGCGATTGTTCCACACAGATATCTGTCTAGCCCCGGGTGCCGATTGTTCCACACAGATATCTGTCTAGCCCCGGGTGCCGATTGTTCCACACATATATCTGTCTAGCCCCGGGTGCCGATTGTTCCACACAGATATCGGTCCTATCCCCGGGTGCCGATTGTTCCACACAGATATCTGTCTAGCCCCGGGTGCCGATTGGTCCACACACATATCTGTCTAGCCCCGGGTGCCGATTGTTCCACACAGATATCTGTCTAGCCCCGGGTGCCGACTGTTCCACACAGATATCTGTCTAGCTCCGGGTGCCGATTGTTTCACACAGATATCTGTCTAGCCCCGGGTACCGATTGTTCCACACAGATATCTGTCTAGTCCCGGGTACCAATTGTTCCACACAGATATCTGTCTTGCCCCGGGTACCGATTGTTCCACACAGATATCTCTCTAGCCCCGGGTACCGATTGTTCCACACAGATATCTGTCTAGCCCCGGGTACCGATTGTTCTACACAGATATCTGTCTAGTCCCGGGAACCAATTGTTCCCCACATATATCTGTCTAACCCCGGGTACCAATTGTTCCCCACAGATATCTGTCTAGTCCCGGGTACCGATTGTTCTACACAGATATCTGTCTAGCCCCGGGTGCCGATTGTTCCACACAGATATCTGTCTATCCCCGGGTGCCGATTATTCCACACAGATATCTGTCTATCCCCGGGTGCCGATTGTTCAACACAGATATCTGTCTAGCCCCGGGTGCCGATTGTTCTACACAGATATCTGTCTAGCCCCGGGTGCCGATTGTTCCACACAGATATCTGTCTAGCCCCGGGTGCCGATTGTTCTACACAGATATCTGTCTAGCCCCGTGTGCCGATTGTTCTACACAGATATCTGTCTATCCCCGGGTGCCGATTGTTCCACACAGATATATGTCTAGCCCCGGGTGCCGATTGTTCTACACAGATATCTGTCTAGCCCCGGGTGCCGATTGTTCTACACAGATATCTGTCTATCCCCGGGTGCCGATTGTTCCACACAGATATCTGTCTAGCCCCGGGTGCCGATTGTTCCACACAGATATCTGTCTAGCCCCGGGTGCCGATTGTTCCACACAGATATCTGTCTATCCCCGGGTGCCGATTGTTTCCACACAGATATCTGTCTATCTTTGGGTGCCGATTGTTCCACTCATATCTGTCTATCCCCGGGTACCAATTGTTGCACAAATATATCTGTCTAGCCCCGGGTACCAATTTTTTCCACACAGATATCTGTCTATCCCCGGGTGCCGATTGTTCCACACAGATATCTGTCTATCCCCGGGTGCCGATTGTTCCACACAGATATGTGTCTATCCCCGGGTACCGATTGTTCCACACATATCTGTCTATCCCCGGGTACCAATTGTTGCACAAATATATCCGTCTAGCCCCGGGTACCAATTGTTCCACACAGATATCTGTCTATCCCCGGGTGCCGATTGTTCCACACAGATATCTGTCTATCCCCGGGTGCCGATTGTTCCACACAGATATCTGTCTATCCCGGTGCCGATAGTTCCACACAGATATATGTCTAGCCCCGGGTGCCGATTGTTCCACACAGATATCTGTCTAGCCCCGGGTGCCGATTGTTCCACACAGATATCTGTCTATCCCCGGGTGCCGATTGTTCCACACAGATATCTGTCTAGCCCCGGGTGCCGATTGTTCCACACAGATATCTGTCTAGCCCCGGGTGCCGATTGTTCCACACATATATCTGTCTAGCCCCGGGTGCCGATTGTTCCACACAGATATCTGTCTATCCCCGGGTGCCGATTGTTCCACACAGATATCTGTCTAGCCCCGGGTGCCGATTGCTCCACACAAATATCTGTCTAGTCCCGGGTACCAATTGTTCCACACAGATATCTGTCTATCCCCGGGTGCCGATTGGTCCACTACAGATATCTGTCTATCCCCGGGTGCCGATTGTTTCCATACAGATATCTGTCTATCCCCGGGTGCCGATTGTTCCACACAGATATCTGTCTATCCCCGGGTACCGATTGTTCCACACATATCTGTCTATCCCCGGGTACCAATTGTTGCACAAATATATCTGTCTAGCCCCGGGTACCAATTGTTCCACACAGATATCTGTTCTATCCCCGGGTGCCGATTGTTCCACACAGATATCTGTCTATCCCCGGGTGCCGATTGTTCTACACAGATATCTGTCTATCCCCGGGTACCGATTGTTCCACACATATCTGTCTATCCCCGGGTACCAATTGTTGCACAAATATATCTGTCTAGCCCCGGGTACCAATTTTTCCACACAGATATCTGTCTATCCCCGGGTGCCGATTGTTCCACACAGATATCTGTCTATCCCCGGGTGCCGATTGTTCACACAGATATCTGTCTATCCCCGGGTGCCGATAGTTCCACACAGATATCTGTCTAGCCCCGGGTGCCGATTGTTCCACACAGATATCTGTCTAGCCCCGGGTGCCGATTGTTCCACACAGATATCTGTCTATCCCCGGGTGCCGATTGTTTCCACACAGATATCTGTCTAGCCCCGGGTGCCGATTGGTCCACACACATATCTGTCTAGCCCCGAGTGCCGATTGTTCCACACAGATATCTGTCTAGCCCCGGGTGCCGATTGTTCCACACAGATATCTGTCTAGCTCCGGGTGCCGATTGTTTCACACAGATATCTGTCTAGCCCCGGGTACGATTGTTCCACACAGATATCTGTCTAGTCCCGGGTACCCAATTGTTCCACACAGATATCTGTCTTGCCCCGGGTACCGATTGTTCCACACAGATATCTTCTCTAGCCCCGGGTACCGATTGTTCCACACAGATATCTGTCTAGCCCCGGGTACCGATTGTTCTACACAGATATCTGTCTAGTCCCGGGAACCAATTGTTCCCCACATATATCTGTCTAACCCGGGTACCAATTGTTCCCCACAGATATCTGTCTAGTCCCGGGTACCGATTGTTCTACACAGATATCTGTCTATCCCCGGGTGCTGATTGTTCACACAGATATCTGTCTATCCCCGGGTGCCGATTGTTCTACACAGATATCTGTCTATCCCCGGGTGCGGATTGTTCCACACATATATCTGTCTAGTCCCGGGTGCCGATTGTTCTACACAGATATCTGTCTATCCCCGGTGCCGATTGTTCCACACAGATATCTGTCTAGCCCCTGGTGCCGATTGTTCCACACAGATATCTGTCTAGCCCCGGGTGCCGATTGTTCTACAGCAGATATCTGTCTAGCCCGGGTGCCGATTGTTCTACACAGATATCTGTCTAGCCCCGGGTGCCGATTGTTCCACACAGATATCTGTCTATCCCCGGGTGCCGATTATTCCACACAGAATTAACTGTCTATCCCAGGGTGCCGATTGTTCCACACGATATCTGTCTCTAGCCCCGGGTGCCGATTGTTCCTACACAGCATATCTGTCTAGCCCCGAGGTGCCGATTGTTCCACACAGATATCTGTCTAGCCCCGGGTGCCGATTGTTTCGACACAGATATCTGTCTAGCCCCGTGTGCCGATTGTTCTACACAGATATCTGTCTATCCCCGGGTGCCGATTGTTCCAGACAGATATCTGTCTAGCCCGGGTGCCGATTGTTTCTACACAGATATCTGTCTAGCCCCGGGTGCCGATTGTTCTACACAGATATCTGTCTATTCCCCGGGTGCCGATTGTTCCACACAGATATCTGTCTAGCCCCGGTGCCGATTGGTTCCACACAGAATCTGTCTAGCCCGGGTGCCGATGTGTTCCACACAGATATCTGTCTATCCCCGGGTGCCGATTGTTCCACACAGATATCTGTCTATCCCCGGGTGCCGATTGTTCTACACAGATATCTGTCTATCCCCGGGTGCCGATTGTTCCACACAGATATCTGTCTAGCCCCGGGTGCCGATTGGTCCACACACATATCTGTCTAGCCCCGGGTGCCGATTGTTCTACACAGATATCTGTCTAGCCCCGTGTGCCGATTGTTCTACACAGATATCTGTCTATCCCCGGGTGCCGATTGTTCCACACAGATATCTGTCTAGCCCCGGGTGCCGATTGTTCTACACATATATCTGTCTAGCCCCGGGTGCCGATTGTTCTACACAGATATCTGTCTATCCCCGGGTGCCGATTGTTCCACACAGATATCTGTCTAGCCCCGGGTGCCGATTGTTCCACACAGATATCTGTCTAGCTCCGGGTGCCGATTGTTTCACACAGATATCTGTCTAGCCCCGGGTACCGATTGTTCTACACAGATATCTGTCTAGTCCCGGGTACCAATTGTTCCACACAGATATCTGTCTTGCCCCGGGTACCGATTGTTCCACACAGATAACTCTCTAGCCCCGGGTACCGATTGTTCCACACAGATATCTGTCTAGCCCCGGGTACCGATTGTTCTACACAGATATCTGTCTAGTCCCGGGTGCCGATTGTTCCCCACATATATCTGTCTAACCCCGGGTACCAATTGTTCCCCACAGATATCTGTCTAGTCCCGGGTACCGATTGTTCTACACAGATATCTGTCTATCCCCGGGTGCCGATTGTTCCACACAGATATCTGTCTATCCCCGGGTGCCGATTGTTCTACACAGATATCTGTCTATCCCCGGGTGCCGATTGTTCCACACATATATCTGTCTAGTCCCGGGTGCCGATTGTTCTACACAGATATCTGTCTATCCCCGGGTGCCGATTGTTCCACACAGATATCTGTCTAGCCCCTGGTGCCGATTGTTCCACACAGATATCTGTCTAGCCCCGGGTGCCGATTGTTCTACACAGATATCTGTCTAGCCCCGGGTGCCGATTGTTCTACACAGATATCTGTCTAGCCCCGGGTGCCGATTGTTCCACACATATATCTGTCTATCCCCGGGTGCCGATTGTTCCACACAGATATCTGTCTATCCCCGGGTGCCGATTGTTCCACACAGATATCTGTCTAGCCCCGGGTGCCGATTGTTCTACACAGATATCTGTCTAGCCCCGGGTGCCGATTGTTCCACACAGATATCTGTCTAGCCCCGGGTGCCGATTGTTCTACACAGATATCTGTCTAGCCCCGTGTGCCGATTGTTCTACACAGATATATGTCTATCCCCGGGTGCCGATTGTTCCACACAGATATCTGTCTAGCCCCGGGTGCCGATTGTTCTACACAGATATCTGTCTAGCCCCGGGTGCCGATTGTTCTACACAGATATCTGTCTATCCCCGGGTGCCGATTGTTCCACACAGATATCTGTCTAGCCCCGGGTGCCGATTGTTCCACACAGATATCTGTCTAGCCCCGGGTGCCGATTGTTCCACACAGATATCTGTCTATCCCCGGGTGCCGATTGTTCCACACAGATATCTGTCTATCCCCGGGTGCCGATTGTTCTACACAGATATCTGTCTATCCCCGGGTGCCGATTGTTCCACACAGATATCTGTCTATCCCCGGGTACCGATTGTTCCACACATATCTGTCTATCCCCGGGTACCAATTGTTGCACAAATATATCTGTCTAGCCCCGGGTACCAATTGTTCCACACATATATCTGTCTATCCCCGGGTGCCGATTGTTCCACACAGATATCTGTCTATCCCCGGGTGCCGATTGTTCCACACATATCTGTCTATCCCCGGGTACCAATTGTTGCACAAATATATCTGTCTAGCCCCGGGTACCAATTTTTCCACACAGATATCTGTCTATCCCCGGGTGCCGATTGTTCCACACAGATATCTGTCTATCCCCGGGTGCCGATTGTTCCACACAGATATCTGTCTATCCCCGGGTGCCGATAGTTCCACACAGATATCTGTCTAGCCCCGGGTGCCGATTGTTCCACACAGATATCTGTCTATCCCCGGGTGCCGATTGTTCCACACAGATATCTGTCTAGCCCCGGGTGCCGATTGTTCCACACAGATATCTGTCTAGCCCCGGGTTGCCGATTGTTTCCACACATATATCTGTCTAGCCCCGGGTGCCGATTGTTCCACACAGATATCTGTCTATCCCCGGGTGCCGATTGTTCCACACAGATATCTGTCTAGCCCCGGGTGCCGATTGGTCCACACACATATCTTTCTAGCCCCGGGTGCCGATTGTTCCACACAGATATCTGTCTAGCCCCGGGTGCCGACTGTTCCACACAGATATCTGTCCTAGCTCCGGGTGCCGATTGTTTTCACACAGATATCTGTCTAGCCCCGGGTACCGATTGTTCCACACAGATATCTGTCTAGTCCCGGGTACCAATTGTTCCACACAGATATCTGTCTTGCCCCGGGTACCGATTGTTCCACACAGATATCTCTCTAGCCCCGGGTACCGATTGTTCCACACAGATATCTGTCTAGTCCCGGGAACCAATTGTTCCCCACATATATCTGTCTAACCCCGGGTACCAATTGTTCCCCACAGATATCTGTCTAGTCCCGGGTACCGATTGTTCTACACAGATATCTGTCTAGCCCCGGGTGCCGATTGGTCCACACAGATATCTGTCTATCCCCGGGTGCCGATTGTTCCATACAGATATCTGTCTATCCCCGGGTGCCGATTGTTCCACACAGATATCTGTCTATCCCCGGGTACCGATTGTTCCACACATATCTGTCTATCCCCGGGTACCAATTGTTGCACAAATATATCTGTCTAGCCCCGGGTACCAATTGTTCTACACAGATATCTGTCTAGCCCCGGGTACCGATTGTTCCACACAGATATCTGTCTAGTCCCGGGTACCAATTGTTCCACACAGATATCTGTCTTGCCCCGGGTACCGATTGTTCCACACAGATATCTCTCTAGCCCCGGGTACCGATTGTTCTACACAGATATCTGTCTAGTCCCGGGAACCAATTGTTCCCCACATATATCTGTCTAACCCCGGGTACCAATTGTTCCCCACAGATATCTGTCTAGTCCCGGGTACCGATTGTTCTACACAGATATCTGTCTAGCCCCGGGTGCCGATTGGTCCACACAGATATCTGTCTATCCCCGGGTGCCGATTGTTCCATACAGATATCTGTCTATCCCCGGGTGCCGATTGTTCCACACAGATATCTGTCTATCCCCGGGTACCGATTGTTCCACACATATCTGTCTATCCCCGGGTACCAATTGTTGCACAAATATATCTGTCTAGCCCCGGGTACCAATTGTTCCACACATATATCTGTCTATCCCCGGGTGCCGATTGTTCCACACAGATATCTGTCTATCCCCGGGTGCCGATTGTTCTACACAGATATCTGTCTATCCCCGGGTACCGATTGTTCCACACATATCTGTCTATCCCCGGGTACCAATTGTTGCACAAATATATCTGTCTAGCCCCGGGTACCGATTGTTCCACACAGATATCTGTCTATCCCCGGGTGCCGATTGTTCCACACAGATATCTGTCTATCCCCGGGTGCCGATTGTTCCACACAGATATCTGTCTATCCCCGGGTGCCGATAGTTCCACACAGATATCTGTCTAGCCCCGGGTGCCGATTGTTCCACACAGATATCTGTCTATCCCCGGGTGCCGATTGTTCCACACAGATATCTGTCTAGCCCCGGGTGCCGATTGTTCCACACAGATATCTGTCTAGCCCCGGGTGCCGATTGTTCCACACATATATCTGTCTAGCCCCGGGTGCCGATTGTTCCACACAGATATCTGTCTATCCCCGGGTGCCGATTGTTCCACACAGATATCTGTCTAGCCCCGGGTGCCGATTGGTCCACACACATATCTGTCTAGCCCCGGGTGCCGATTGTTCCACACAGATATCTGTCTAGCCCCGGGTGCCGACTGTTCCACACAGATATCTGTCTAGCTCCGGGTGCCGATTGTTTCACACAGATATCTGTCTAGCCCCGGGTACCGATTGTTCCACACAGATATCTGTCTAGTCCCGGGTACCAATTGTTCCACACAGATATCTGTCTTGCCCCGGGTACCGATTGTTCCACACAGATATCTCTCTAGCCCCGGGTACCGATTGTTCCACACAGATATCTGTCTAGCCCCGGGTACCGATTGTTCTACACAGATATCTGTCTAGTCCCGGGAACCAATTGTTCCCCACATATATCTGTCTAACCCGGGTACCAATTGTTCCCCACAGATATCTGTCTAGTCCCGGGTACCGATTGTTCTACACAGATATCTGTCTAGCCCCGGGTGCCGATTGTTCCACACAGATATCTGTCTATCCCCGGGTGCCGATTATTCCACACAGATATCTGTCTATCCCCGGGTGCCGATTGTTCAACACAGATATCTGTCTAGCCCCGGGTGCCGATTGTTCTACACAGATATCTGTCTAGCCCCGGGTGCCGATTGTTCCACACAGATATCTGTCTAGCCCCGGGTGCCGATTGTTCTACACAGATATCTGTCTAGCCCCGTGTGCCGATTGTTCTACACAGATATCTGTCTATCCCCGGGTGCCGATTGTTCCACACAGATATCTGTCTAGCCCCGGGTGCCGATTGTTCTACACAGATATCTGTCTAGCCCCGGGTGCCGATTGTTCTACACAGATATCTGTCTATCCCCGGGTGCCGATTGTTCCACACAGATATCTGTCTAGCCCCGGGTGCCGATTGTTCCACACAGATATCTGTCTAGCCCCGGGTGCCGATTGTTCCACACAGATATCTGTCTATCCCCGGGTGCCGATTGTTCCACACAGATATCTGTCTATCTTTGGGTGCCGATTGTTCCACTCATATCTGTCTATCCCCGGGTACCAATTGTTGCACAAATATATCTGTCTAGCCCCGGGTACCAATTTTTCCACACAGATATCTGTCTATCCCCGGGTGCCGATTGTTCCACACAGATATCTGTCTATCCCCGGGTGCCGATTGTTCCACACAGATATGTGTCTATCCCCGGGTACCGATTGTTCCACACATATCTGTCTATCCCCGGGTACCAATTGTTGCACAAATATATCCGTCTAGCCCCGGGTACCAATTGTTCCACACAGATATCTGTCTATCCCCGGGTGCCGATTGTTCCACACAGATATCTGTCTATCCCCGGGTGCCGATTGTTCCACACAGATATCTGTCTATCCCCGGGTGCCGATAGTTCCACACAGATATATGTCTAGCCCCGGGTGCCGATTGTTCCACACAGATATCTGTCTAGCCCCGGGTGCCGATTGTTCCACACAGATATCTGTCTATCCCCGGGTGCCGATTGTTCCACACAGATATCTGTCTAGCCCCGGGTGCCGATTGTTCCACACAGATATCTGTCTAGCCCCGGGTGCCGATTGTTCCACACATATATCTGTCTAGCCCCGGGTGCCGATTGTTCCACACAGATATCTGTCTATCCCCGGGTGCCGATTGTTCCACACAGATATCTGTCTAGCCCCGGGTGCCGATTGCTCCACACAAATATCTGTCTAGTCCCGGGTACCAATTGTTCCACACAGATATCTGTCTATCCCCGGGTGCCGATTGGTCCACACAGATATCTGTCTATCCCCGGGTGCCGATTGTTCCATACAGATATCTGTCTATCCCCGGGTGCCGATTGTTCCACACAGATATCTGTCTATCCCCGGGTACCGATTGTTCCACACATATCTGTCTATCCCCGGGTACCAATTGTTGCACAAATATATCTGTCTAGCCCCGGGTACCAATTGTTCCACACAGATATCTGTCTATCCCGGGTGCCGATTGTTCCACACAGATATCTGTCTATCCCCGGGTGCCGATTGTTCTACACAGATATCTGTCTATCCCCGGTACCGATTGTTCCACACATATCTGTCTATCCCCGGGTACCAATTGTTGCACAAATATATCTGTCTAGCCCCGGGTACCAATTTTTCCACACAGATATCTGTCTATCCCCGGGTGCCGATTGTTCCACACAGATATCTGTCTATCCCCGGGTGCCGATTGTTCCACACAGATATCTGTCTATCCCCGGGTGCCGATAGTTCCACACAGATATCTGTCTAGCCCCGGGTGCCGATTGTTCCACACATATATCTGTCTAGCCCCGGGTGCCGATTGTTCCACACAGATATCTGTCTATCCCCGGGTGCCGATTGTTCCACACAGATATCTGTCTAGCCCCGGGTGCCGATTGGTCCACACACATATCTGTCTAGCCCCGAGTGCCGATTGTTCCACACAGATATCTGTCTAGCCCCGGGTGCCGATTGTTCCACACAGATATCTGTCTAGCTCCGGGTGCCGATTGTTTCACACAGATATCTGTCTAGCCCCGGGTACCGATTGTTCCACACAGATATCTGTCTAGTCCCGGGTACCAATTGTTCCACACAGATATCTGTCTTGCCCCGGGTACCGATTGTTCCACACAGATATCTCTCTAGCCCCGGGTACCGATTGTTCCACACAGATATCTGTCTAGCCCCGGGTACCGATTGTTCTACACAGATATCTGTCTAGTCCCGGGAACCAATTGTTCCCCACATATATCTGTCTAACCCCGGGTACCAATTGTTCCCCACAGATATCTGTCTAGTCCCGGGTACCGATTGTTCTACACAGATATCTGTCTATCCCCGGGTGCTGATTGTTCCACACAGATATCTGTCTATCCCCGGGTGCCGATTGTTCTACACAGATATCTGTCTATCCCCGGGTGCGGATTGTTCCACACATATATCTGTCTAGTCCCGGGTGCCGATTGTTCTACACAGATATCTGTCTATCCCCGGGTGCCGATTGTTCCACACAGATATCTGTCTAGCCCCTGGTGCCGATTGTTCCACACAGATATCTGTCTAGCCCCGGGTGCCGATTGTTCTACACAGATATCTGTCTAGCCCCGGGTGCCGATTGTTCTACACAGATATCTGTCTAGCCCCGGGTGCCGATTGTTCCACACAGATATCTGTCTATCCCCGGGTGCCGATTATTCCACACAGATAACTGTCTATCCCAGGGTGCCGATTGTTCCACACAGATATCTGTCTAGCCCCGGGTGCCGATTGTTCTACACAGATATCTGTCTAGCCCCGGGTGCCGATTGTTCCACACAGATATCTGTCTAGCCCCGGGTGCCGATTGTTCTACACAGATATCTGTCTAGCCCCGTGTGCCGATTGTTCTACACAGATATCTGTCTATCCCCGGGTGCCGATTGTTTCCAGACAGATATCTGTCTAGCCCCGGGTGCCGATTGTTCTACACAGATATCTGTCTAGCCCCGGGTGCCGATTGTTCTACACAGATATCTGTCTATCCCGGGTGCCGATTGTTCCACACAGATATCTGTCTAGCCCCGGGTGCCGATTGTTCCACACAGATATCTGTCTAGCCCCGGGTGCCGATTGTTTCCACACAGATATCTGTCTATCCCGGGTGCCGATTGTTCCACACAGATATCTGTCTATCCCCGGGTGCCGATTGTTCTACACAGATATCTGTCTATCCCCGGGTGCCGATTGTTCCACACAGATATCTGTCTAGGCCCCGGGTGCCGATTGGTCACACACATATCTGTCTAGCCCCGGGTGCCGATTGTTCTACACAGATATCTGTCTAGCCCCGTGTGCCGATTGTTCTCACAGATATCTGTCTATCCCGGGTGCCGATTGTTCCACACAGATATCTGTCTAGCCCCGGGTGCCGATTGTTCTACACATATATCTGTCTAGCCCCGGGTGCCGATTGTTCTACACAGATATCTGTCTATCCCCCGGGTGCCGATTGTTCCACACAGATATCTGTCTAGAGCCCCGGGTGCCGATTGTTCCACACAGATATCTGTCTAGCTCCGGGTGCCGATTGTTTCACACAGATATCTGTCTAGCCCCGGGTACCGATTGTTCTACACAGATATCTGTCTAGTCCCGGGTACCAATTGTTCCACACAGATATCTGTCTTGCCCGGGTACCGATTGTTCCACACAGATAACTCTCTAGCCCCGGGTACCGATTGTTCCACACAGATATCTGTCTAGCCCCGGGTACCGATTGTTCTACACAGATATCTGTCTAGTCCCGGGTGCCGATTGTTCCCACATATATCTGTCTAACCCCGGGTACCAATTGTTCCCCACAGATATCTGTCTAGTCCCGGGTACCGATTGTTCTACACAGATATCTGTCTATCCCCGGGTGCCGATTGTTCCACACAGATATCTGTCTATCCCCGGGTGCCGATTGTTCTACACAGATATCTGTCTATCCCCGGGTGCCGATTGTTCCACACATATATCTGTCTAGTCCCGGGTGCCGATTGTTCTACACAGATATCTGTCTATCCCCGGGTGCCGATTGTTCCACACAGATATCTGTCTAGCCCCTGGTGCCGATTGTTCCACACAGATATCTGTCTAGCCCCGGGTGCCGATTGTTCTACACAGATATCTGTCTAGCCCCGGGTGCCGATTGTTCTACACAGATATCTGTCTAGCCCCGGGTGCCGATTGTTCCACACAGATATCTGTCTATCCCCGGGTGCCGATTGTTCCACACAGATATCTGTCTATCCCCGGGTGCCGATTGTTCCACACAGATATCTGTCTAGCCCCGGGTGCCGATTGTTCTACACAGATATCTGTCTAGCCCCGGGTGCCGATTGTTCCACACAGATATCTGTCTAGCCCCGGGTGCCGATTGTTCTACACAGATATCTGTCTAGCCCCGTGTGCCGATTGTTCTACACAGATATATGTCTATCCCCGGGTGCCGATTGTTCCACACAGATATCTGTCTAGCCCCGGGTGCCGATTGTTCTACACAGATATCTGTCTAGCCCCGGGTGCCGATTGTTCTACACAGATATCTGTCTATCCCCGGGTGCCGATTGTTCCACACAGATATCTGTCTAGCCCCGGGTGCCGATTGTTTCCACACAGATATCTGTCTAGCCCGGGTGCCGATTGTTCCACACAGATATCTGTCTATCCCCGGGTGCCGATTGTTCCACACAGATATCTGTCTATCCCCGGGTGCCGATTGTTCTACACAGATATCTGTCTATCCCCGGGTGCCGATTGTTCCACACAGATATCTGTCTATCCCCGGGTGTCGATTGTTCCACACAGATATCTGTCTATGCCCGGGTGCCGATTGTTCCACACAGATATCTGTCTATCCCCGGGTGCCGATTGTTCTACACAGATATCTGTCTATCCCCGGGTGCCGATTGTTCTACACAGATATCTGTCTAGCTCCGGGTGCCGATTGTTCTACACAGATATCTGTCTAACCCCGGGTGCCGATTGTTCCACACAGATATCTGTCTAACCCCGGGTGCCGATTGTTCCACACAGATATCTGTCTAACCCCGGGTGCCGATTGTTCCACACAGATATCTGTCTAACCCCGGGTGCCGATTGTTCTACACAGATATCTGTCTAGCTCCGGGTGCCGATTGTTCTACACAGATATCTGTCTAGCTCCGGTTGCCGATTGTTCTACACAGATATCTGTCTATCCCCGGGTGCCGATTGTTCTACACAGATATCTGTCTAGCTCCGGGTGCCGATTGTTCCACACAGATATCTGTCTATCCCCGGGTGCCGATTGTTCTACACAGATATCTGTCTATCCCCGGGTGCCGATTGTTCTACACAGATATCTGTCTAGCTCCGGGTGCCGATTGTTCCACACAGATATCTGTCTATCCCCGGGTGCCGATTGTTCTACACAGATATCTGTCTATCCCCGGGTGCCGATTGTTCTACACAGATATCTGTCTAGCTCCGGGTGCCGATTGTTCTACACAGATATCTGTCTAGCTCCGGGTGCCGATTGTTCTACACAGATATCTGTCTAGCTCCGGGTGCCGATTGTTCTACACAGATATCTGTCTATCCCCGGGTGCCGATTGTTCCACACAGATATCTGTCTAGCCCCGGGTGCCGATTGTTCCACACAGATATCTGTCTATCCCCGGGTACCGATTGTTCCACACAGATATCTGTCTATCCCCGGGTGCCGATTGTTCCACACAGATATCTGTCTATCCCCGGGTGCCGATTGTTCTACACAGATATCTGTCTAGCCCCGGGTGCCGATTGTTCCACACAGATATCTGTCTATCCCCGGGTGCCGATTGTTCTACACAGATATCTGTTTAGCTGCGGGTGCCGATTGTTCCACACAGATATCTGTCTAGCTCCGGGTGCCGATTGTTCTACACAGATATCTGTCTAGCTCCGGGTGCCGATTGTTCTACACAGATATCTGTCTAACCCCGGGTGCCGATTGTTCCACACAGATATCTGTCTAGCTCCGGGTGCCGATTGTTCTACACAGATATCTGTCTAGCTCCGGGTGCCGATTGTTCTACACAGATATCTGTCTAACACCGGGTGCCGATTGTTCTACACAGATATATGTCTAGCCCCGGGTGCCAATTGTTCCACACAGATATCTGTCTAGTCCCGGGTACCGATTGTTCCACACAGATATCTGTCTATCCCCGGGTACCAATTGTTCTACACATTTATGACTCTAGCACCTGGTGCTGGGTGCGCATGAAAGCATGTACACACGCCGTTTACTGACCAATCACTTACAATAAATAAGATTCCAAGGCATGGCACATGATGCTGATGATGCCTGAAGTATTTCTCAAGAAACATCAAGTGTAATATTTGATGTTACAGAAAATCTACTAGAGAAGTTACTCACCCTTCACATGACGAGGGTGAGTAACTGTTGGTGTAGATACTCCAGTTGGTCTGTCTCTATATCCCTCTTGGCTAGGCCGGTCTCTATATACCTCTTGGCTCGGCCTGTCTCTATATCCCTCTTGGCAATGGACAGACATTATATGACGTAACGAGAAGAAACGATTAACCCTTTAAAGGTTAGGGAAAAGTAAATATTGAAGTAAGTTCGCCAGCTGGGACGCAGAGGTGTTTCCAAGGCACCAGGGCCGGGTTATATACTGGCCAAGACCCATTGACGCGTCCTCGTCGAGCGTCCTGGGCAATAGGTCCCTTCGGGGTCCTGGCTAAAGTCAGGGGGATCGTTGATTCCTCCGAAGTCGGAGAGTGTCTGCCTGTACGGCGAGGAATCACCGGTCTGCACATCAATAAGCCAGACATGGGACAACGGATACTCACGCAAACCTCAGGTCCGGTATGACATCACACTAATGTTGGACAACAGGATGCCTTCATCCGACATACAGGACTTCGCGTTGGAGCTCAAGCCAACGAACACAAGCAAGCAAGCAAGCAGTGCGCCAGCTGGATATGTTCATAGTGATGAGTTCCGTTTTATAGTCCTGTTTTGTTTCGTTAGCTAACTTTGAACTCAACAGTAGTCAACTGTAACTGATATTTGCGTGTGGGCCAGTTTTTCCTATTACCGATGTCCTTCGCCATCAGGCGAACCCACTCCGACTTCTAAAGTACTTGTAATTACGTCCCCAAATCAAGGACAAGAAGTCAACATTTTAGTCCAACTGATAGGTGTAGGGTTTGAACCCGCGACCTCGAGATGAGCACACCGGAAGTTTAAGGGCGAGGGCACTTAAGCTTTCGCCCGCTCAACTTCCATATATTCTTCGTTACCATTAGAACAGCAGACCGCATTGCGCTGGTTTTTTTTCGAAATGGTATGGGTGCTATGGTTCAGAAAGCAATGGCAAACTACTGAACGTAAACATGTAAATAGATAACAACAGCAAACAAACAAAAAATGCTGATGTTGGCTGCAATGTTCTGTAACGACTATGCAACGAACTTTAACCATTTGACAGGAAATGTCTGAAGTAATGAAGACCGTATCAAAGTAACTGTGAGATACTGCGGACTGTCCTACCATCAGGATGCGTCACACTTTACACACACCACAAATACTCCACTCAAGTGTTTAAGTGTTGGTAAGTTGCAAAGTTGCAAGTACATTTCTTCTGAAATGGTCAGAATGTTAAAACAGCTATCCCCCTCCCCCTCCCCCCCCCCCCCCCCCCCCACACACACACACAAACAATCTTTCCTAAGAAACTACTCACGGATCACCCGTGAACACGTCATGATTATTTCTCCAATCACCCAGTCATATTTTTGAACCCTAGTCTGAGCTGTCGTGGTATTTGTGATATGTTATATTGTATTTTGACTGTGTCACCTGAAATCTTCTATATGTTGTCACCTTAACCCTTGATGGTAGTTGTGATTTGGTCAACTTTTTAATATGATAACTTCTTAATAATCTAGGTAACTGTAATTCCGTAAACTCTTCAATATATGTCTGTAGTCATTTAGATAACTTTGATTCCTTTAACTCTTCAAAATATCTCTGTAATCATTTAAATATCTGTGATTCTGTTAAATATTGCACATATCTCTTTTAGCATCTCAATGTCTGTGATTCTCTTGACTATTCTATTATCTCTTTACGCGTCTTTAAGGAGCAGGAGGGAGGAGGAGGAGGGAGGAGGAGGAGGGAGGAGGAGGAAGAGGGAGGAGGAGGGAGGAGGAAGAGGAAGGAGGAAGGAGAAGGAGGAGGAGGAGGGAGAAGGAGGGAGGAGAAAGACGCAGGAGGAGGAGGGGGAGGAGGAGGGGGAGGAGGAGGGAGGAGGAGGGAGATGGAGGAGGAGGGAGGGAGGAGGAGGAGAGAGGAGGAGGAGGGAGAAGAAGGAGGGAGGAGGAAGAGGGAGAAGGAGGGGGAGGAGGAGGAGGTAGGATGAGGAGGGGAGGAGGAGGAAGAGGGAGGAAGAGGAGGGATGTAGAGGGAGGAGGAGGGAGGAGGAGAGAGGATGAGGAGAGAGGAGGAGATGGGAGGAGGAGGGATGAAAAGGAGGGAGGAGGAGAGGGAGGAGGAGGGGGAGGAGGAGGAGGGAGGAAGAGGAGGGAGGAAGAGGGAGGAGTATTAGGGATGAGGGGGAGGAGGGAGGAGGAGGAGAGAGGAGGAGAAGGGAGGAGGAAAGAAGAGGAGTGATTAGGAGGAGGGCGAATCTGTTAACTATTGTATATATCTCTTTAAGCGTCTAAATGTCCATGATTCTGTTAACTGTTGTATATATCTCTTTACGCATCTAGATATCTGTGATTCTGTTAACTATTATATTATCTCTTTGGGGGTACGGGGTGTCAGGCATTGGTAGCCCCTTTGGTAAGGATGACTCTCATGTCCTTTTCAGGACCCATCCCCCGCTGGTCCAAGCCTGACACCCAGCTCACGCCTGTGGCTCATAGTAGCTGTCAGCATGCGACAGCGGCCACAGGCTGTGAGAGGCTGGCTAAACCAGGCGTGGGTAGCCGATTTGGTGTCAAACCAAGAGGTAAACTAGGGTATGCCTACCCAGCATGTGAAGACAGGATTCGGCAGACTGCGCGGAAGAAATCATTCCTGATTCAACGGGCAAGACGGCGTTTACCTGCAAAGCGTTGTGGAACGTAATGAGCACGGCAAGGCACGTAGAGCGCCCTGGTCATCCACTGCACCTGTATTCGTCTCCAGTCGTCTCGACTTTTCTTGCCACTGGACTCAGATGGACTCAGGCGAGAGAGTGAGGTCGACGAATTGCGCAACTCTTCCTCACTTTAATCCAAGTCATCGCGCAAGTCATTCTTCATCCAACGTCATATATCACCTTCAAGCCCTGTGGCGATGGGCGAGCGGCATAGCGGCAGGCG
>JACEFZ010024016.1:155000-302500 GCA_014155875.1 Cepaea nemoralis | reverse complement strand
TTTTGGCCAGGATTGAGATTCGAACCCTTGCTCACCGGACTGGCAGACAGGCGTGCTAGTGACTGCGCTATGGCAGCTTTCTTGACTGTTTTATTGGCTGTGTAATGGCGTGTTTTGTCATCACATGTTCGTAATTTTAATCTTCTTCTTCTTCCTCTTTCTGTTGTTTTTTTTTTCTTCTTTGTTTTGCCTCAGCGATTCTCAAGATGTTTGTGTTATAAATTACTTCTGACGTTTGTGAGAAAAACTATTTCTGATGTTTGTGACAAAAATTACTTCCAATGTTTGTGACAACATTTACTTCTGATATTTGTGACAAAAATTACTTCCGATGTTTGTGACAAAATTACTTCTGGAGCTTGTGATAAAATTACCTCTAATGTTTGTGATCAAATTACATCTGATATGTGTGGTAAAATGTATTCTGATGTTTACAAAACGTGTCATTCTGGACCTGTTCACTGAATACTGAATATAGGAATGGACGTCTGTGCGCTCGACACGTTCCATGACGTGCTCTGTCTCGCCCTTCACAAGCCACATAACCATGCTGATGACCCCAGGAATCTCGTGGGGAAACGTCCCAAATCTGTTCAACTGCTTCGAAAACTACAAGTAAACACACACACACACACTCACTCACACACTCACGCACACACACACACACACACACACACGCGCACGCACACACGCACGCACACACACAAATACACACATAAACTTCGCAATCTCACACGATCACCAGAGTCGTGGATCAGCTTTGTGTTCTTTTCTCAACCATGCCATGTGGTCAAGCCATCCAGATATTTACTTCTCTGTCTTTCCTTAGTTCTTTTCCCCATACCATGCCAGTTGTCACCAAGGTCTGTAATTCATTTCTTCACATAACGTATCTAAAATAACGCGCCTGTTGTCTGTCTGCGTCTAACTTCTCTAATCAGTTGCTGCTTTATTTTCTTCTGGTTGGACATGCTCATTAGTTTTTTGTCTGTTCATGGTAATCTTTGACTTTATGACATGCAATGTTATATCTTTATCTTGACTTTATAACGTATCAGGTTGTATCTTCATCTCGACTTTATGACATGCCAGGTTATATCTCCATCTTGACTTTATGACATGCCAGGTTGTATCTTCATCTTGAATTTATAACGTCTCAGGTTATATCTTCATCTTGACTTTATAACGTATAAGGTTATATCTTCATCTTGACTTTATAACATGCCAGGTTGAATCGTCATCTTGACTTTATAACATGCCAGGTTGAATCTTCATCTTGACTTTATAACATGTCAGGTTATATCTTCATCTTGACTTTATAACATGCCATGTTGTATCTCCATCTTGACTTTATAACATGCCAGGTTATATATTTATCTTGACTTTATAACATGCCAGATTATATCTTCATGTTGACTTTATAACATGATAGATTATATCTTCATGTTGCCTTTATAACATGCCAGATTATATCTTCATCTTGACTTTATAACATGCCAGGTTGAATCGTCATCTTGACTTTATAACATGCCAGGTTGAATCTTCATCTTGACTTTATAACATGTCAGGTTATATCTTCATCTTGACTTTATAACATGCCATGTTGTATCTCCATCTTGACTTTATAACATGCCAGGTTATATATTTATCTTGACTTTATAACATGCCAGATTATATCTTCATGTTGACTTTATAACATGCTAGGTTGTATATTTATCTTGACTTTATAACGTGTCAGGTTATATCTTTATCTTGACTTTATAACATGCCAGATTATATCTTCATGTTGACTTTATAACATGATAGATTATATCTTCATGTTGCCTTTATAACATGCCAGATTATATCTTCATGTTGACTTTATAACATGCCAGATTATATCTTCATGTTGACTTTATAACATGCCAGATTATATCTTCATCTTGACTTTATAACATGCCAGATTATATCTTCATCTTGACTTTATAACATGCCAGATTATATCTTCATCTTGACTTTATAACATGCCAGGTTATATCTTCATCTTGACTTTATAACATGCCAGGTTATATCTTCATCTTGACTTTATAACATGCCAGGTTATATCTTCATCTTGACTTTATAACATGCCAGATTATATCTTCATCTTGACTTTGTAACATGCCAGGTTATATCGTCGATGCCTATACTAGAACTTGCCCTGAAGCATTTTCCTGCTATGGGTTGTGTTGGTTTAAGGCCATCACATTGTGTAGGCCAAGTAGTATATTAAGGTTTCCAGGCACACATTTCCAGGCTGAACTGCTAGGCTGGGTTTTATGAAGGAAATAGTATTTTGGGGGGAAAATGTCGACTCGGTAAAAAAAAATTTGTGGGAACGGGATTTTTTCGGCGGGTGATGGTGTCTGTAAAAGTAATTAAGGTAAAAGTATTCAGTGGGAATAGAAAGGTTGTGCGAACGGATGAGGGAAGGCTGTAAGTTACGTATATGAATGTGTTAGTATGCGTGGTGATGTATAAACAAGGGTGTGATGGGTCGTGGTTTCTACTCATGGATATATGGTGGTTACGTATATGAATGTGTTAGTATGCGTGGTGATGTATAAACAAGGGTGTGATGGGTCGTGGTTTCTACTCATGGGTTGGATATATGGTGGTTACGTATATGAATGTGATAGTATGCGTGGTGTAGTAATGTATAAACAAGGGTGTGATGGGTCGTGGTTTCTACTCATGGATATATGGTGGTTACGTATATGAATGTGATAGTATGCGTGGTGTAGTAATGTATAAACAAGGGTGTGATGGGTCGTGGTTTCTACTCATGGGTTGGGTATATGGTGGTGGCGTATATGAATGTATTAGTATGCGTGGTGAGTAATGTATAAACAAGGGTGTGATGGGTCGTGGTTATACTCGACGACTCATGGGTAGAGGTGTAGATGGTTATCTGAACAGTGTGATAGTAGTGAAGGTAAAGGGTGGTATATTCACCGATTACAAAGGAAATCTTATAAAGTTATAATGGGTATGGTGGTAAGGGGTATTAGTGATCAAGTAGGAGTGATATAGGGGTGGTCATAAATGTAATAAGAGGTGTTCGCAGTTACACACTGGTCAACCAGTGGTCAAGCAATGGTCAAGTAAGGGTCAAGTAGTCAAGTAAGGAAATTTTAGGGAAAAGTTATTATAATGAGATGGTGATGATTAAAGAGTGGTAAATTAGTGGTCAATCAGTGGTCAAGCAATGGTCAAGTGGTCAAGTAAGGAAATTTTAGGGGAAAATTGGTCGTAGTGACATGGTAATGCTTAAATTAGTGGTAAATTAGTGATCAAGTAGTGGTCAAGTAGTGGTCAAGCAGTGGTCAAGCGGTGTTTAAGTAGTCAAGTAAGGAAATTTTAGGGAAAAGTGATTGTAACGATATGGTGGTGATTAAAGAGTGGTAAATTAGTGGTCAAGCAGTGGTCAAGAAGTGGTCAAGTAGTCAAGTGAGGAAAGTTTAGGGGAAAAGTAGTTGTAGCGACATGGTGATGCTTAAAGGGTGGTAAATTAGTGGTCAAGTAGTGGTCAAGTAGTGGTCAAGTAGTGGTCAAGTGGTCGAGTGACCACGTAAATTGTAGAGGACGATGTGCCTAAGATTATGGTAGTGGTTAAAGTGATCGATGACGTGGTCAAGCAGTGGTCAAGCAGTGGTCAAGAAGTCGAGTGACCACTTAAATTGTAGGGGAAAGTACGTATAGTGTAATGGTGGTGGGTAAAGTGAGGAAGAATCAATAGTAGTGGTAATACTACTACCAATATTAGCGACAAGAATATTAGCTGGTACGTTATTATTATAATATATTTTTGTGGGGTGTGTAAAAATCATACAAAGAGGGTCATACAAACACACATACAAATACAAAGACAACCAAGTACATACTTGATACACACAAATACAAAGACAACGAAACACACACACAGACACACACACACACACACACACACACGTACACACATACAAATACAAAGACAACCATACACAGACACACCCATACCATTACTACTGTCACAACAACAGCTATACACAAGTACACACCCATAATCAAATAAACAACCACTCAAGCACAAACACAAAGACAACCATACACAGACACACCCATCGCCTAGGATTACTACTGTCATCACAACTATACACACTTGATACACTTGTACATACAGACCTACAAGCACACAAAAACACACCCAAGCCATTACTACTGGTACCACAACAAGTACACACCCATAATCAATTACACAAATACAAAACTATTACAAACTCAAAGACAACCCATACTATTACTACTGTCATCACAACTATACACAAGTACACACCCATAGTCAATTACACAAATACACACCTACAAACAAGAACACACAAAGACAAAGACAACCAAACACACGTACAGATTCAGAAGTACAGACAATCAATACTATTACTACTGTCATCACAACTACACACCCATAATCAATTACACAAATACACACCTACAAACAAAAACACACAAAGACACAGATACACTTGTACATACAGACACATAAGTACACAAAAAACAAAGACACACCCAAAACATTACTACTGGTACCTCAACCAGTACAGATACACTTACCCATAAGACTAAATTATACAAACCACATACCCCCTTTTGGTAAAGAATGCGGATGTCCGAGACAGCCCCTACGTCATCAACGCCATATGCAAAAGTCATTAAGTATGCGTCATCGGTGTGTAGGGAAGCAGGCGTGAGAATAGCTTGTCTACAAAATTGCTACGTCAGCTATGTAGGGTGCAGACCCAGTGTATAAAATAGACGGCGTCTCGTGTGAGCACAGTACCAGTTCACGGGCTGACTTGGCTATCTACAGAGTTATTTTTTTTTACATCAGGGTGGTGTGAGCAGTGTTCGTGTTGTAAGCAGATATTGTTCACGTAGTGACTTGGCTAGCTACAGCAGTGAAACTTGGTGTGAGCCTTATTCGTTTCGTCGGCGTCTGATAAAACATTGAAACATTGTATACATCAGAATTTTTTGGTGTTGTAAGAAAGCGAAAAAAAAAACAGTTTATCAATATGACCACCAGATCTACTTTCACGTGTTCAGTGTGCGACAAAGACTTCCGTGATGGGAATAATCTTAATCGTCACATTCGGACCATTCACGGTACGAAATCATACTTATGTCATATCTGTGGACAACGTTTCAACAGAAAAGACAATCTACAACAACACATACGAATACCTCATCACCGGCCTATGGATACATCAGAAACAGAGACAACTACCTCTTCACCATCAGAGACAACACCACCAACAACCTCGACGACACCACCAAATGACACCAATATAACTAACAGTCAGATACAACCAGACGAGAATATTCTTGAACAACTGGTAGAAGACGAAGTGAGCATCTTAGCAGCCGGAGAACCAGAGACACTACACATCCTTCCATCGGATATTCAACAAATATATAGAGAAAATTGGGAAGCTATCAGGACACATCACAAGATTAACAAGTATTTATCGACATACACCTTCTTTATTAGCCCGGAGATACAATACCCTATCAAATGGACAGATACGTTGTATAAGATTTTCAATGCTCAAATTAGTCGCTTTAAGATCAACTTTAGCTTTCATCTAGTGTTACGACATAGAGAAATACAAGATCTTAGATTTTATCATGCATCATTTAACAATTCTTCTGTTTTAGAATTTCCAGCGCTAATAAATAACAGATACGACTTTGACGCCTTCCTTACAACAGTACACGAACATGACATTCATTCCTATGCCATCCAACAACGTGCAGATACCAAATATACACTAGAGACAGTAGCTGGCATATGTTTTTACCTCTTTCATATGCCCGAGTTCCCGATAGTTTGATGTCTAGGTCATCCCCCAACTACATTTTATATTTTTGTCACTAAGCATGTATGTCATTGATGTTTTCTTATAGCACTAAAGTGTTTTGATGAATAATACATTCTTTGATATATTGAAACCAAGATTTTTGTTGATTTTCTTTAGTGGTTTTGTTTTTACTTCTTGTTCCGAGAGACATCAACACTGACAGACAATGAAACAAAGACACATACTGAAATGTATTATGTATTTATTCAACTTATGCTTGCAACCAAGTATAGAAATTACACCATCCACCTCGCAGTATCCAATGATGTAGTTTATCAGTCATATACGTGCCTACAGATATAGCGAAGCTTTCCTCCAGGTCCTGGACATTCACGTCTGTATTATAAGAATTATTAACCAGATGCTTACCCAGACGCATACCAAGTGTAAAAACCATCATTATTCTCCCGTAGTTGATGACGTTATCGGCAATGACTTCGTCAGCAATTGAAACAAAGACCGGGAAAACCTGTTTGGGCTTGATACAGACTTCTAGTCTCGTGAATAACACATCATGTTGGTTGGCTATCTGACGTACTAAGCGACACAACCTCGAGTTATTGGTCTTTGTGGGGTTGTATGAACTAATAATAGTCAACGCCATACTCACCACCTCGGTGTGAACTTGTGTCAAGTCGACCATTGTTCCATCATTATTATACCAATAACTACCAGAGACCGGGAAAACCTGTTTGGGCTTGATACAGACTTCTAGTCTCGTGAATAACACATCATGTTGGTTGGCTATCTGACGTACTAAGCGACACAACCTCGAGTTATTGGTCCTTGTGGGGTTGTATGAACTAATAATAGTCAACGCCATACTCACCACCTCGGTGTGAACTTGTGTCAAGTCGACCATTGTTCCATCATTATTATACCAATAACTACCAGAGACCCACTGGCGTGCAGTTGGTGGTCAAATGGTCTAATACTATCACCCGATACGTTTATAAACACCAATGCGAGTAGATAGCTGTTTATTAATTCTCATGGATCCTAGGTGGAAACATCCTTTTACGGCTTTGATTGCGGGCCCAACGGGGAGTGGTAGAACCGTCTTTGTCCAACAGTTCTTGGCCCATCTACCAGCCATGGTAGACCCCCTTCCAGAGGAAATTATATGGTGCTATGGGGAATGGCAACCCATCTATGAAACTATGAAGGGTGTTCAATTTAATGAAGGTCTGCCAGATGTGGAAAAATGGACAGGTGATAGACGTCGGTTAGTAGTCATAGATGATCTAATGTCTGAGACAGATGACAGAGTGACTAAATTATTTACTAAAGGCAGTCATCATCGCAACCTCAGTGTTATGTATATAGTACATAACCTATTTGGTAAGAATAAAGAACAAAGAACTATCAGTCTGAATTCGCACTACCTAGTGGTGTTTAAGAATCCTCGAGACGGGTCTCAGATTACCAATCTCGCCAAACAGATGTATCCAGGCCGTGTGTCATATGTCCAAGAGAGTTTTAAAGACGCGACATCGGCTCCACACGGGTATTTGTTATTTGACCTGCGACAGGAAACACCGGATCAGCTCCGCTTACGAAGTCATATATTTCCCGACCAGCAGCAAGTCGTCTACGTCCCCAAATAACATGTCTAACCGACTTAAACGTAACGAGGGTATGTTACGTTTCTTGGGTCAGACCAACCCAGCCACTGTGAAGGCAGTAATGAAATCAGCTTCCCCGGATCTCGTCCAATCAATTTGCGAGTGCTGTCACAACGTTTTAAAAGGTAATGTTCCCCTGACACCAGCTCAGAAGAAGCGTCTGCAACGACACAAAGACAGTCTGAGAGCACTCACTCATAAGAAATTATCGCTCAAGAAAAGGAAAGAGATTCTACAACAAGGTGGTTTCATAGGCGCCTTACTAGGCCCCATACTAAATGTATTGAAAAGCGTGGTGGGATTGTAATGGCCAAGAAGATGATCTTGATCGATCCCCGGTTGCTAGAAAAACCCTATGTACCACCCGACACATTAAATGATAGTCTACAGGATTTGGATCGTCAGATGCAACAAGTCCTGGAAACAGAAGATCTACCACCCCGTGACAAGGCCAGAGCGTATCAGCAAACACTACAGAGGTATCTGAATCGACTCGAACAGTACAGACACAAGCCTCTGGGACTAGTAGATATCAAGGAACAAAAACCTGAAGTCACCAGTGTACCGACACCAGTAGCCGAGACACCTCTTCAACCAGCATCTCTTCAACCTATTCAACCGGCTCAAGTAGTCGAACCCAACACAGTCGAGACCACACCACATTACAAACTCAGGCGAAGCAAGAAGAAGACTAGGATACCTACCCCCAAGTGGCAAAAATGGCCGCCCAATTAAAAAAATATTACTATGACCCTAAGAAACCCGGAGCCTATGGTGGAGCAGCCGCCTTAAAAAGAAATACTAACCTGAAGAAAATAGATAAATGGTTACGTCATCAGGATACCTACACGTTACATAAACCGATCCGTCGCCGATTTCAGAGACGCCAGACCATAACCGGTGGTATAAATCACCAATTTCAAGCCGACTTGATAGATATGAGACTATTACAAAGATACAACGATGTTATGTCGTACCTAGTGACTTGTATCGATGTGTTTAGTAAATATGCTTGGGCTATCCCGATCCAGAAGAAAACGGGGAAAGCGCTGGTGGTGGCTATGAGTAAAATCTTTGGTGATAGCCAACCGATAAATTTTCAGAGCGATAAAGGTTCGGAATTCGTTAATCGGACCTTCTTAAAATTTCTGAAAGATCGAGGTGTGCACTTCTTTACCACCGAGAATGAAGATGTGAAGGCAGCGATAGTGGAAAGATTCAATCGAACCCTGAAAGAAAAAAATGTGGCGTTATTTCACCAAGACCAATACACTCCGCTACGTCGACGTGATAGATAAATTGATCCAGAACTACAATGGTTCGTATCACAGAAGTATTCGCATGGCCCCTGTACAAGTCAACTATAGTAATCAAGAAGAGGTGTGGGATAACTTGTATAAGCCGACATACGTATCGAAAAAAGTGCATTTTACACCTGGGGATCGAGTCAGACTGGCTGAACCCAAACAACCTTTTAAAAAAGGGTATATGCCCTCGTGGACAGAAGAATTGTTTACCGTCAGTCGCATAAACCAGACCAGTCCAGTGACCTATGTGGTAAAAGACGATTCGGGAGAGGAACTACAGGGCTCGTTCTACAGAGAAGAAATACAACTAGTTGGAGACAAGCAAGTGTATCGTATCGAAACAATCTTACAAGAAAGACCCAGGCGAGGTGGTGGGAAAGAGTATTTAGTGAAGTGGTTTGGTTATCCCCATTCATTCAATAGTTGGATAGCTGACACGCAACTAGCTAGTTATGGAGACTAGTGGTGTGAGTGAAGACAGGGTGGAAACTATGGGGGTGCGCCCACAACCGACAGAGGGGGAAAGAACATCGATCTGGTCATTCTTTGGACAACGTGTACCGAGGCCAGAGATTGTATTTATGTGTCAAATGGTGGTTATATATGCCGTAATTGCCGTGTCTTTGTTCAATCTGACTCAAGGCAGCGCAGACGCACCAGACGGCAAGTTGTGGGTAGCTCTAATGAGTAGTTGTTTGGGGTATATGCTACCTAATCCTAAATTAGAAAAACGATGAGTTTCTATATAACTTTACCGAGTAATTCTGGACCAAAGGTATTTCCCAACAACCAACCCGGCCACTTTTTTGTCAAGTTGCCGCAGACCATTGATGTAACGACCCAATACGAAGTGGCCCTGGTCGAGATTCAGTTCCCCAATTCGTATTTTAATGGTTTGCCTGGGGAAATTTGGTTCCAATACTTTCCACCTAAAGGTAGTGGTATGGAACCTATAACCCTTGTATGTCCACCGGGTCCGTTCAGCAGCCCTGAAACTTTCATCGAGGAATTGAATAAGTTGTGTGTAGAAACCCAACTAGACGAGAAAGTAAACATCAAATTCTTTCTAGGTGCACCTTGGAAAAAGGTCGGGATGAAAATATTTGAAAAAGGCGCCCAGGCAAAAGTTAGTGACAGATTGAAGAATATGTTGGGTTTTCCCAGCTCGACTCTATCAGACGATAATGTCTTATTATACGGTAATATAGAATTAGAGATGGATAACGAAGTTAAAAATATCTACGTCTATTCAGATCTCGTAGCCGCGAGACCAGTTGGAGACGTCATGGTTCCTTTACTAAGGACTGTTCCTATATTGGACCGACTGTCACCTTCAGTGTTTCGTCTTTATGATAAGCCACATTATGTACCATTAAGTCGATTCTCCTTCGACACGGTGGAAATACTTTTAACTGACGATACGGGTAAAACACTCTCATTCAATGATGGGACTTCAGTACTAACTTTTTATTTTCGAATCAGGAAGCACTCAGACCTCGAATAGACTAATATGAGTTTCTACGTGACGCTGACGAGTAACGCGTCATTACAAATATACCCCCAAAATAACGCCGGACATTTCTTTGTCAAACTACCACAAACTATTGAGCTCACCTCCCAGTACGAAGTTGGTTTGGTTGATATTCAGTTTCCCAACACCTATTTTAATATTTTGAAAGATGAGGTGTGGATAAAGTACTTTCCACCTCCAGACCTATTGGTGAATTGAATAGATTGCTTTTCGAAGCTGAGAGATTTATCAATGAACTGCAATGGCTGCGTCTCGATGATGCCTTACAAGAACATAACCGAATGATGTTCTCTTATAACGATATTTCGAATAAGGCTCGTTTCCAGTTATATGAACAGGGGGCTGAAGTTAGACTTAGTGACAAGTTGGCAGAAATATTACAGTTTCCCTCGACACATGTCACCGAGACTGAACCCAGTCTGTCTGGTGTGGGTGAAGTGGATTTAGACCAGGGCACAAAAAATGTCTTCGTCTATTCCGATATTGTCACCTCGCGGGTGGTTGGTGATGTGATGGTACCATTACTGAGGACACTACCTGTTCTAGACAGATCTACCACCTCGGTATTTAGGATGTATGACAAGCCACATTACGTACCCCTCAGTCGAATTTCATTTGACACGATTGAACTTCTTATAACCGACGAGCAGGGGAAACCTATCCCATTTACAGGTGGGACTTCAGTAGTGACGTTACATTTTCGAACAACCAAACGGTTTGATCTGGGCTAACCATGGTTAGGCACGTGCCAATCCAACGCAACCCCAAACTATACGAGGAGTATTTCTGCAATAAAGCTGGAAGTGGTCTCCCTGTTTTTGTAGGTGGTCGAAGTCAGCGAGGTCATGGAATTGGTAGTTTCTTTAGTGGTCTTGGTCGCACAATTCTTCCTTGGTTGAAGACTGGTGGCAAAGCCCTATTGAGAGAAGGACTGGGGACGGGTTTGCAAGTGGCTCAAGATGCCTTAGCTGGTAGAAATGTTGGTGAGTCCTTCAAAGAACACGCCAGAGATGCTGGTCAACGACTACTCCAAGGCGCAGATCAACACATCAGCCAATCAGGTAGTGGTGTTAGGAAACGAAAACGAGCCGCCCCGCCAGGTCAGCCCAGTAAAAGAATAAAACCAACAGTCAGAAAGCCATCGAGTCATAAGACACATCACCACCAAGCGGGACATTCGGATATTTTCTCATAATGGCGTTAATTCATCCCAAGTCATGTGAGTGTCTGCATTCTGGTCTGGATATGTTTAGTGTACCTCCCACCCAGACAGCCGTAGAAGAGGGACAGTTTGTGGAGATTCATCCATTGGCCACTTTAGCTTATGGGGCACCCATCGAATTCCCCATTTCTGGTGTCGGTGAAGATTACATTGATTTGTTTAATACTTTTCTGCACGTGAGAGCCAAAGTTACACTGCCCAATGGCGACGACCTACCAAACACAGCCGAAGTTGGTCCGATAAATTATTATTTGCATAGTTTGTTTTCTCAAGTAGACGTGTCCCTGAACGACACTCTTATGTCACCGAGTGAAAATTCGTATCCGTACCGGGCCTACTTGGAAGCTCTTCTGAATTACGGTGAAGAGGCCAAAAAGAGTCACCTGACGTCAGCTCTATACTATCAAGATACTCCTTTGCACATGGCAGACACAAAGGGTGATACCAATACAGGTCTAGCCAAAAGAAGATCTTTAGCCAGCTATAGTGTGCCTCTGGATATGATGGGGCGCCTACATTCCGACATTTTCAATCAGGACCGGTACATGTTGAATGGTGTCGATATTAAAATCAAACTAACACCATCAAAATCCGTCTTTAATTTGATTGCCACGGATGTAAATGGTGGGTACAAAAGTGTCATTACTTACGCCGCCCTCTTGGTGAGGAAAGCTAAGTTAAATCCAGCTATCTCTCTGGCCCATGAAAAAGCCTTAATGAGATCCAATGCCAAGTATCCTTTTAAAAGGGTCTTGGTAAAGACCTTTTCTATCCCTAAAGGTATGTTTTCCCACACACAAGATAACCTTTTCCTCAACCAGACACCGACCCGGGTGGTGATCGGATTAGTCAATGCTTCCTGCTTCAATGGCGAGCTGAATACGAACCCCTTCATATTCAATCATTATCAGTTAAACTATTTGAGTCTGATGGTAGATGGGCGTAGTGTTACAGGCAAACCCTTAACCATGAATTATACCACAGGTCAGTACATGCGAGCTTTCCATAGTACCAACTTGGCCCTTGGTCTGACCGGTAAGGATGTCGGGAATGGTATAAATTATGAAAGTTATAGTCAAGGGAATTGTCTCTATAGTTTTGATCTGACTCCCAGTATATTAGACGGAGAACAGTTTGAAATGGCGAAATCTGGCCCATTGTCAGTAGAACTAAAGTTTGACGTTATAACGACTGTACCTCTACAAGTCATCGTATACGCCGAACTCGATTCGGTCCTAGAAGTTTCCAAGACGAGACAAGTGCTAACAGATTACATAGCATAATGGATACCCAACAACTAAGACAATTACTCATGTCTGATCTGCTTGTTCGACGCCTTCCACTAGTCAACGTATGCGCTAGAGATCATTTGCCTAGACACATTGATAGAACACAGCCAGCTGCTTTGATCGTCAATACTGACACCAGTGCTTACTCTGGTTCACATTGGATCGCCCTATATTTTAATGGTCTAGGTCAGTTTGAATATTTCGATTCGTTTGGCTTGCCACCATTACACGCCGACATTATCCATTTTATACAACGAAACTCGGACAGATCACCCGTGTACAATACCCGTATGCTACAAGACATTAATAACACTACTTGTGGTCTGTATGCGTTGTATTTCTTATTAATGAAATGTCGTGGTTCGAGCATGTCACGTATCCTGCAACGCTTTGGACACAGACAACACGTGAACGATCGTCTCGTGTTTCGATTGGTTACTCCGTGGTTAAAAAAGACATGTCCAGAACTGTTTAAAACTAGATAAATTCGTCGTTATAAAATGAGACGACCACTCGTCTTTTTGTTTCTACAACGATCAAGATGTCTACACCCAAGTGGTTATTCATGTCAAGACCTGATGATATGCCCAGACAACTAGACAACAGTTTGAAAGCGGTGACAGTTTCTCAAGACACAGGAACAACCACAGTCAAGACATCTTTCTACAATAATCAAGTCCCCCTCTGCTCCCTTTGGAACATAAAACAACACCCAGTTTTAATTGTTGTATACCAATAAAAGCCATTTGAAAATGTTATTATTTGTTTCTCTATTTTATTATGTTTTTGTTCGATTGTATAGTTTTTTCTTCTCTCTCTCTCTCTCTCTCTCTCTCTCTCTCTCTCTCTCTCTCTCTCTCTCTCTCTCTCTCTCTCTCTCTCTCTCTCTCTCTCTCTCTCTCTCTCTCTTATATATATATATATATATATATATATATATATATATATATATATATATATATATATATATATATATATATAATATATATATATATATATATATATATATATGGCACTGTTGGTGTCTCTCGAAAAAGAAGGGAAAAAAAAACCCACTTGAAACAACCTATAAAACCATGCTGCAAACATTCATAGCAGGGGGTTATTAGTACCATCGCGTGTTTTGCCGCAGACGCCTCACATTCATACCACGGTTGTACTGCTACCACCCGTACTCTCTCTGTCTGTATGAGTCTCTGTCTGTTTTTCTCATTAAAAGTTGGTATGAACCCGAGTGCTTGTTCTAACACGTTAGTTTGTGTGAGTTTGTGTATGTGAGTGTGTGCGCGATTGTGTATCTGTCTATTTGATTCTGTGTATGGCTGCACTCGTGTCTGTTTCGTTGTGTGCGCGGTTGTATTTTAGATTCGTTATACTTGTGTGTGTGAATCTAAAATGGCCCTGATTGTGTGGTTGATGTCTGCTGTATACTTGTATGGTTGTCGTTGTGTTTGTGTTTATGTATTTGTTATAGACAAGGAGACTCGTGTAGACACTGATATATTGCCTAGAGGAACAGTTCAAGCACCTGGAACCGTATTGACACCGGGTGATCTGCGGACCCGATCGACATCACCATTTACACCGGACATTTTTCAGATTATATCCTCTTATTATAAACATCGCTATATCGACCCCTAATACCCCTTACCACCATATCCTTCTTTATAAGCTTTTCGGTGAAGAACCCACCCTTGCAGTTACTACCACTTATAACACCACCCCGGCGGCCTCTTTTATCCCTAAGACGGGATAATGCATTCGTATTACAACACGACCCTGATTGTTTCATTATTGAACCCACTGTATCACTCCTACTTGATCACTAATACCCCTTACCACCATACCCATTATAACTTTATACGCTTTCCTTTGTAATCGGTGAATATACCACCCTTTACCTTCACTACTATCACACTGTTCAGATAACCACCTCTTACTTCGAGTAGAAACCACGATCCATCACACCCTTGTTTATACATCACCACGCATACTAACACATTCATGTACGCCACCACCATATACCCATGAGTAGAAACCACGACCCATCACACCCTTGTTTATACATCACCATGCATACTAATACATTCATATACGTAACCACCATATACCCATGAGTAGAAACCACGACCCATCACACCCTTGTTTATACATCACCACGCATACTAATACATTCATATACGCCACCACCATATATCCAACCCATGAGTAGAAACCACGACCCATCACACCCTTGTTTATACATCACTACCCATACTAATACATTCATATACGCCACCACCATATATCCATGAGTAGAAACCACGACCCATCACACCCTTGTTTATACATCACCACGCATACTAATATACGTAACCAAAATAACTTTCCCCTTCACATACTTTCCAGAACCAACTACTTTTACCTTAATTACTTTTACAGACACCATCACCCGCCGAAAAAATCCCGTTCCCACAAAATTTTTTTACCGAGTCGACATTTTTCCCCAAAAATACCCCCCATATTTCCTTCATAAAACCCAGCCTAGCAGTCAGCCTAGCAGTTCAGCCTGGAAATGTGTGCCTGGAAACCTCAATATACTACTAGGCCAGTAGTCACGGAGGATGGGGGGGGGGGGGAGGAGGAGCAGTCTTTCTCTCTGTTGACGGGCGATGGACCCAGGGATCGAACCCTCGCCCACCCCGCTTATGTCACTATCAGCCTAGCACCCTATTAGCTACACTAACGCGCCGCCTTATTCACGATATTGATGTTATATTGCTATTTTTGATAATACCTTATATTATGCCGGGTCCGTGGCGAAGGTGTTAGGGACCGCAGTTCGTAATCCCGCATACCCGCGTTCAAAACATAGCTGCCGGCGATTACGCAGTCAGATCGCCTTGTGTTGGATCATTACGAAATGATATGGGTGCCGTTGGTTCTGAAATCAATGGCAAACACCTGAACGTGAACTTGCCAAGAGATCATAACAGCAAAAAAAAAAAAAATAATGCTGGTGTTGACTGCAACGTCCTGTTAAGGATATGCAACTAATATTATTTTAACTTGAACATTATATTATGTATTCTTGATTTATTTGATATGTACATTCAGTTGAATTCGTGTGAAGTCCCATCAACTCTTCCGTGGTCTTCACGATCTGTTGGTTTAAGTTTTATGTTCACATGAAGAAGACTTCGGGTGGAAACGTTCTGTTGTGATTGTGGTTGTTTATATACCAGGATCAGTCACACACATCGGTTGTTTCACTAGCTGAAGTTGTGTGGCGTATTTAAGAGTACACATCAGTGGCAGTTTAGTCAATAGTGTAAGTTGTCTTGGTGTAGAGTATATGTGGAAGGGCAGCAAACGCTTAACGCAGTATATACACTGAAAGCGGATATGCCTCATCAGTGAGTTCTCCTGGCCATAGAATCAGTGAAGAAAATGCAGGTGCTGGCGAAAGTAGATCACTGATCGACTTGTGATGAACTGGATCAAGTAGGATAACTCACATGAATCACCATCTCAGTATTCAGACAATACTACGCTCATTGTCTGTCTGTATGTCTGTATGTCTGTCTGTTTCTGTATGTATGCCCGACTGTCTACCTGCATGTGTTTGTCCGGCTGTCTGTATGTATGTCTGTATATCTGCCCGACTGTCAGTCTGGTTATCTGCCTGACCTACTGTCTTTCTGTATGTCTGTACGTATGTCTGTATGTCTGACTGTCATTCTGTCGGTATGTCTGTATGTCTCTCTTTTGATTTGTCTGTCTCAATTTTAGCATGAACAATAGATCAGTCAGACCCGCCTGGTGCAGGTTTCCATACAATGGTGAGAAAAATGGTGTTCAGAAAGCAATGGCAAACTACAGAACGTAAACTTGCCCAGGAATCACAAAGAGTCAACCCATTCTGGAGTTGATTGCTACGTCCTGTAAATACCCCATACAACTTCAGCTAATGTGACAACCGTCCTATAAGGGACATGCAACTAAATTTTGTTTTTAAGAAATCAGTTGAGCAGGTTATGTCACTCTTGCAGTGCCCACTGATTGAAACAACCGGACAACAGATGTGGACACACCTCCTCTCAACATGACAGCTGTCCACTCAACCGCTGTGATCTTCTTCTTTGTCCAGCTCCTCATCTCCTGCGTGACCTCACAACCACAAGGTGTGTACATTGTATGTATACTACTGCTACAGCAATCACTTCTGGGCAACGCTGCTGCTACTACTACTACTACTACTACTACTACTACTACTACTACTACTACTACTACTACTACTACTACTACTACTACTACTACTACTACTACTACTACTACTACTACTAATACTACTACTACTACTACTACTACTAATACTACTAATACTACTACTACTACTACTACAACTAATACTACTACTACTACTACTACTACTACTATTACTACTACTACTACTGCTGTTTTTGCTGATGTTACTACTGTTGTTACTGCTACTGTTGCTGATGTCGTATAAAAAGAACTATTACTTCTACAACACTCATCTACCCCACAGATTGTGCATTTGGCATTTCTGTGTGAAAGTGAAGACGTACAAAATAACACAGCTCATATACTCGCCATTGAGAACATTAAGACATGGACAATATGAGATTAGCAGAATGTGGTTAATGTACCTGATATTGAGTCAACAATAGGACGACCACGTAAACGTTGGACGGAGGGAATAGCAGAGTCCGTGGAAATCTCGAGACATGAAGCACATAATCGGGCACTCTCACGAAGTTTATACTTCACCTAGACACCGCAAGGTACAAGAGGAACATGATGAGATGAGATGATTGAGTCAACTGTACTCACGGCTATATGCGGTCATTGGTACAATACACGACCGTTGACAACTAGCACCACTCTATCGCTGTCCATGGCGCTGACAAAACTGTCACGACTGGAACATCTACCGCAACATAACCTAGTATATGTGTGCTGGAGCTGAGGTGCATAGTGGTTTGTGACCTGCCTTATCAATTCCCAGAAGTGGTGGGATTCTGTTAAGGACGACTCTGGGGTTGATCCATCCTAAGTAAATGGTCCCCGGATTGGTTTGAGAATGGTCTGGGCATTGTCTGGAAAGGAAAGACGCAAGGAGAGGATGTGGCAACCTACTTGATGACTCCGTGGATTAAAATATGCGAAGGCTGAACACGTACGTCAGGGCAATACAGCAGAATCTAGCGACGTGAAATATTGAACTTGAACTTGTGTGTGGGGTTCTGGAATACACACATTGTGTCGTTCACCAGTGTCATCATAGAAAGCCTAAGCTTGCGGTTCAAGGCCAGACGTGTTGCTCTTTGATGTCTCCGATCTGTGGTTGTTGAGCGTCATCTATAGGTGGGGTGGCGGGATAAGGGTAGACTCCGTATCGAAGGAGAGGAAAGGCGCCTCCTTCCCCCCGCTAGCCCACGGGGCACTCTTTGGCAAGGTTAAGTAACTTACCTAGTCCACCCCACCCCCACCCCGATCAGGGTCACGTGAAACCACGGGAACAGTGGATGAGTGGAGCTGGGGAGCAGCTGACAGATATTTGTAGAGTATGGTCTCAAGTGTCACGGTGCTAGGCATAAGATCTCTTAACAGAGACAATAGCTGCTGTCATCCACCAGTATGGTCCCTACTAAGGAGGTGTGTGTTGGATAGGGATATTGTGTGGGTGAGGTATGTGTGTGTGGATGGGGGATTTTTGTGGTGTGTGGGTGGGGGTATGTGGGGTAGATGGGTAAAGGTATCTGTGTGGGTGTGGGTGGGAATATTTTGTGGTATGTGGGTTGGGGATATGTGTGTGGTGTGTAGGTGGGGATGTGTGGTGGTATGTGGGTGTGGGGTGTGTTGGTGAGGGATATGTGTGTGTGCGGTGCGTGGGTTGGGAATATTGCGTGGTAGGGGATGTATGTGATGTGCGGGTGGGGGATTGTGTAGTGGGGGATTGGGTTAAGGCATGTATGGGTGGGTGGAGGATGTATGTGTGGGTGGTGGGGTGTGTGTGTGAGTGGGTTGGGGATGTATGGGTGGTTAAGGAGATGTGTGTGCGTGTGTGGGGGAGGGGGATTGTGTGCGTGGGTGGGAAATATGTGGTCAATGGAGATGTGGCTGGGGGATGGGTGGTTTGAGATGTGGATGGGGAGAGGATGTGTGGGTTAGGATGTGTATGTGGGTGGGCGTGGGATATGTGGGTTGGTGGGGGAATGTTTCTGGGTGGCGAGTGTTTTTTGGTTGGGGGAACAGGTGAGGGGAGTGTGGGTGGGGGATGTGCGGGAGGGGGATGGGTCGGTTGGTGGGGTATGTATGTGTCCCTTGGTGTGCGTGTGTGGGTAGGTGGGGGTGTGTGTGTGGGTGGGGTGATGTATGGGTACGTGGGAGATGGGCCTCATAACATGGTAATTTGCCTTGTTTATGTTTACAACATTCATTTCACAATGTTTATTTTTCTTCCTATGTAAATGTATAATGCTCTTGATGAACGAAAGACGAGTGATTGGAAGGGCCGAATGTAAGACGGGCCTGCGCGCCCAATTTGTGACCCTAATAAAGTTGAATTGATTTGATTTGATTTGATTTGAAAGCAATGACAGACTATTGTATGTACAGCTGCCAGGATAGTCATAATTAATCAGTGCATAGATTATCTGATAAACGGCGTCAATGGGTGCTCTACAGGAGCAGCCTCGGCAGGTAGGGTCAGCCATGTGCACCAAGTGACTCCAGACAATCAGCACGCGGCCGAGTGCAACAGGTACAAGAATATGGTGATCGTGTGAGATTTCGACCCATGACTGCTCACACTTATCGACATGGCACATGATGATGACTCTTGATGTTTTCTGTTCATCACTTTCTTCCTCTTCTCTGGATTTTAAAGCAGATATGTTTTTGTTGAATGTTCTGATCACTTGTTGAGAGTATCCTTTCTAATAGAACGTCTATGTCACCGCATATTTATAAACATGTTTCTTGTTGCACGCGCAATTATGTTACCTGTAATGGTTTCCGATTCTTTCAGTAATACCTTTAACAACATTTGTAATTGTTTATGTTGTCTTTCATTTCACCTGTCTGGCACCCCAGCATGTCTAAGCGGGTATTTTGGTACAAGCTGCAAGTACAAGTGTCGATGTACCCGTGACATGTGTGACGTCAACGGATCATGTCTAGGAGGTGACACCTGCCTGCCAGGGTGGTTCGGTCCCGCGTGTCAGTACGGTGAGTGTTGGTGCTCTCTTGTGGTCTATACGTGTTGTTGTTGCTCGTGATGTTGTGGTTGTTGATGTTGTGGTTGTTGATGTTGTGGTCAGGGCCGGATTAAGCCATCTTGGTGCCCTAGGCACAAACCCACATGGGTGCCCTCTACTGTCACGGGCCCCCAATCCTCCACTGACTGCTGGTATGTTCAATATTATGCAAAAAACTAACAAAGAAAAACAGTTGTGAAATGTAAGCACATATGTTTGTACTACTATCACTCATATAAAACCTACAATAAGGTATTTCTGTTGTCAAAGACTCGAACGCCACCCCTCCACCGGCAGTCAACCTCGAGGTGACCAGGAGGTGATACGGGGCCGGAGGGAAGGGCAGGGGAGATGATGAAATGGGAGATGGTTAACCATTCTCTCATGAGACACGCAGGCGGTGTTCAGAGAGTTAGCACTCTGATCACGACAGCATCACGCCTCGTGGTAGCCACGGAGAAGTTGAGTGCCCACTCAACATACCACGGCTGCGATCAACGTGCCATGTGAGGTAACACGCACCAAGGTAAAGGTCGTTCCGCGTGGTGTGTGACCACGGGATGAGAGAACGTCAGACCGGGGACGGGACTTGTAGTGTGCACATCGTAGAATAGCGATAGGGGTTTTTTGTGTAACCAAATAGATAGAATATTAGCATAGGCGTTAGCAATTAGTGATAGGTAATTCTGTGGCTTTGTGTGTGGGTTTAATAGCGACTGTAATATACTTGTAGCGAGCCAACGGCAATAAAATGTACTATTTATTTTCCTCGCACACGACTTGCAAGATTTCTTGTATGGTGTGGGAGAAGTATCCGATGATGCCTGTCAGTTGAGTTGTTGACAGGCAAGGATAATTGTGGTGTCAGAAGTGAAGCTTGAACGAAAGTTCAAGCTAATCCACTCATCCACGGCTCCAGACTAGGGTTTAATTTGTGTCAGTGACGGTAATTTGTGCAGACAAGAACAAGTTGCGGGCTAAGTTTGTGCCTATCGTGACGAAATATATTGTGTAATTGAGTTTATTAAATGATTGTTTAGTTAAATCATGTGTTCTTCAAAGTTGTAAGTATTCATATTCCTATTTTCTTCCATTTATTTATGTATTTACATATTTATTTATGAATAAACACCAAAGATGATTCATGGCGGAGCGATACACAGCCAGCCGACAGTATCGATTTTTGCAAGCTAAAAATAGCGCTGAGCCTCTGACGTAGGATAATTGACACGCAGTTTTCCTAGGTCATTCGCATTCAGCAATCGAGTGTTTACAAAATCGTCAAGCTGCTGCTCGCCTGAATCTGTACTTTATATTATTCATTAATTGTTTATTTGAGTTTGTAAATGAATATATTTATTTATTTGAACATTATTATGGTATTTTTATTTATTTAAAAGAAGTTATTCATATTATTGATCGTACTTTTTCTTTGTTTACCGTCACGATGGAACTATTTTTGGCCAAGCAGATCAAACTTGAGCTGCACAACACTTACATAAATTAACTAGGTTAGTGACGAAAGGCGATACGGATAGAACGAAGACAGGACATTGACATTAAATATTAATTAACACAAATTCTGGTTGTTCGTGGGCAAGTCATTGTCATTGTCCTTAGTTGTCGGGAAAATCATATCGTACAGTAGGTAAATTACTGCTGCTCTGCATATCAGAGTCAACAACACCTGCGTGTGGATGCCGAAGTGCCAAATAGTGTCCTGATTACGAAACGTGTGTCTATCCCAAAGAACCAAACAAGGTGACCTGTGTTACCGGAGTTCAGTTCCCTGATTCTCGGGAACATTAAGTTGAGTATACCTAATATTTTTGGCATGCAATGTGATTAATAGTGCATCTCTTTTTCAGCTTGTGATACACTAGCATAATTCTGTGCTCTGATTTTCCAAGATAAAATTTGTTTCAACAAATAAACTGAGAGTACAGTTGGTAGTGCTCAGCGAGTGACAAACATAACATATCAAAGATATATAAGTGATTAGAGATTCCAGTATAGGTCAACGCTAGCTAAGTACCTAAGAACATGGCAACATTAGAGGACTTTATAAAAATTGGCAAGCAATTACAATATACAGGTAAAGAGCTAGAAGAATATGCTGATAAGAGATTTAAAGAAATAAAGGATGCTGAGAGAGACGAACGTGCACGAGATAGACAACAACAAAAGGAAAAAGAAGAACGAGATAGACAACATCAAAAGGAGATGGCACAACAAGCTGAAATAACAAAACAGAAACAGCTAGAAGATGACAAACAGATTAAGCTAAAGCAATTAGATCAGGAGAAAGAATTAAAACAAAGGGAATTAGATCTAAAGGAAAAGCAAATACAAGTTGAATCAGAGACACAGTTGAAGATGAAAGGTATGGATGTAGACTCACACGCAGAGATCTCTGCCACTAAATTAAAAAGTCAACAAGAGGAAAATAAGTTCAATAAATACAAAAATATTATCAAACCATATTGTAAAGAGGATTCCATATCAGCCTGGACAGAGAATGTAGAGTATCAATTCAAATATCACCAAGTTCCAATAGAGATGTGGGCTATGATTTATATGAAAAATCTGAGTGGTGAGCCCCTTAAAGTGATAGAATCTATACCAATTGAGCTTAGATCTGACTATCAATACATCCATGATCGGATTATGCAGCACTTTTTACTTGATGCCCCTGGGTATCAGGTTCAATTCTCAAATTTAAGACCTAAACCTAGTGAGACTTTTATTGATTACGTCTCAAATGTTCAGAGTGTACTAAATAGGTGGCTTGAAGCAGCTAACATAGGAAAAGACTTTGATAGATTAAAAAATTTAATAGCTATGGATAAAGTTATATCCACTATACCATCTCCTTTTGCTAAATTTTTGCAGCAGTCAGACATTGAGAACATCGAGCAGTTTGAAAAAAAAAGGCTCAGCATATTTTTTGTCTAACAGAGATATTTTTAAGACTTCAAATGACTCTGAAATAGTTTCCTTTGTGAATGACCAACCAAAAAACTATCAGAGTAACAGAAAACCCTTTCAGAAACACGACATCAAAGATAGGAAAGTGTCAAAATGTATTTACTGTCAACTTTTGCATGACACTTATTCTATGTGTGACAAATCGCCGAAATATCCGGCGCATCTTGAAAATGTTATTAAGAAGCAACAAAGTAAAAGATCAGCATACAGGCGTGCAATCAAATGTTTTTTTTGTTCCAGCTATGGCCATTATCCAAATAAGTGCCTTGGCCGCCAACGTATGAAAGCTAACAATGCTATCTTGATTGATACCTCTTCAGATAGTGGTAGTGAGGATGAGTGTGAGGGTGAAAATGAGGTTGAGGTTGACTTACCTTTTAACCAAGCTGAAGATGTGTGTTGTGCAAACGATATGTTAAGCTTTGACAGTTGTGAACGATGTCACCAATTTCATGCAGACGGAAAACTAGAATGTGGACATACAGTACCATTCTCATCTGAGAAGTGTGAATGCAGCATTAGCCTCCAGAGGCAATTTGGTGTTCCACAATGCAATGGTCAATGATAGACCATGCCAATGTTTGCTGGACAGCGGCAGCACCCTTATTGGTCTTCGGAAAGAACTGGTTAGTCCGGGTGATTATACAGGTGACACTGTTAAATGCCGAACCTTTTCGGGTAACATTGAGATATTACCCTTTGGCCAAAGCCCGTATTAACACTCCTTTCCTTTCGGGTACCTTTACTTGTGCAATACTTGACAACCCTTGTACTGATTTAATTTTGGGTTGCCTTACCCCAACTGAAACATTGTACTAGTGATGAAATAGTTGCATGGGAGAAATTAAATGCAGCTAATGCAACTACTAGAGCAGACACTGTAAAACATCAAGACACACTACAAGATGAGAGACTACTGTTGCTTTCTTCAACTGGCACAGATGATACCAACAGACAGAAATTTATAGAACAGCAGAAAGCTGATCCTAGTGTGTCTCCTTATCTAAAATTAATGAAAGAAAGATCTAAAGTGACCAAAAATGCCTCATGGTTCCTTAAACCTAATAATGGCTTTCTTACTAGATATTTGACATCTGAGAACCATGAGAATCAGCAAACGGTGCAACCTGTACAACACCGCTTAACTGTGCAAAAACCTGCACATGAGTCACCGCTTGCTGGTCACCTGGCAAAGACAAAACCAGGCCTAGATTCCAGGCTCATTTTCATTGGCCAGAGTTTTGGAATGATATAAAATTATTTTGTCGTAATGTATTTTCTTGTAATGTCTGTCAACAATTAGTACATAAGGTTAAGGGTAGACATCCTACAGCTGAAGTACTACCTTCTACTCTGGCTTCTAGACCTGTGAGAGGGAGGGTCAAATTTACCAATACACAAACAAGGGTGCTTGAGCAATCGATGGTAAACCAGATCAAAACATGCGTCGGTTACTTCCAGACAAGCAAAATGGCAAGGACCATTCAAGGTGTTACGTGACAGCTCCAATGTTGACTATGGAATATCGATAAACAGACACTTAAAGATATTCCATGTCAACAGGTTGAAACTTTACTTTTCACAACAAGACACATAAGTAGAGACAGACGAACATAGTGCATCCACACCTAGTGATCAGACGACAGACAGACACAACGCAACTACACTAGTTAGCGAGACTGGCAAATCCGACAATGTACATACATGTAGTGAACTTACAGAATACGCATGAATATATCAGAAGACTGATGACTGGACAACACACTTACTGAAACTAAGACATGTCTTTCATAGGTTGCGACTCTTCGGTCTCACTATCAAGCCGAGCAAAGTTGAGTTAAGCCTAAAAGAAATTCATTTTTGGGTCATGTCATTTCACAGGGTCAACTTAAGATCAACAATAGAATGATTACAAAAATTATGAATCTGACCATGCCTACCACAAAGCAGCAGGTCAGAAGCCTTTTGGCATTATTATATTACTATAGCAAACTAATAACAAATTTAAGGGAAATTACAAGTCTATTTTCCAATGATTTAAAAACATCTGTAAAATGAAATGTCAAAGATGCATTATTAATTTCTGCATTGTCAAAATTGAAAATCCTTTTTAGTAATTTTCCAATACTCCGCTTGCCTAATCCTAGGCTCGTTTATTATTCTAGGACAGATGCCAGCAGTACTAGGCCAATTTTTTTAGGGCATCTTCCACACGATTTGCTACGTGAACCGTAAGATCACACCTGCTGAGTCCAGATATTCCAGATCAGAGTTGAAAAACCCTAAGCGTCATCTATGCGGTGAGAAAGCTCCATCGATTTCTGGCGGATGTTCACTGCATTGTCCAGACCGACAACTCCCCGATCACGGTCATACAGAGTGGTGTGCATCGAAATGACCGGATATACAGGTGGTCACTAATTTTATCATCTGAGGTAGAAATACCTGAAATTCCACATAGAAGTGTAGAGTAGTAGTTATTAAATAAGTACATAATAATATTCTATGTGAAATATGTTACATATACATCGAAATTATGTACTTAATCATGTACCAAGAACAGTGAACTATCAGGTGTCCGTAAACATCAAAGTGAAGAACTGTGCTTCAAAAACATATACATCACCGTGTGAATTGGGACAGCTCATTACCTACTAAGCTCCATTCCGGTGTATCATTTGTGTTAAGCGCAGAAAACAGTGTCAAAACAGTACAATCATTACAGAAAATACTGAAACACGAAAATACGGATCTACGACACCAGCGAACTCTACAGGTGCACTACCGATAGGACACGAGTATGACTGTGCAATGTATTTCAGATACCCAGGCCAAGTGTGTATATATAGTATGCCTATAAGAACCAATGTACATACATGAAGGCAACAACTAACCTGAGGTAGCTTAATACCATGTATATAAACTTACTGTGATATGTAACATAACATTTTAAGATGGTGATAAATTAGAGGTAGAATAGGAGATATAATAGTTTTCATTTATTAGACAGTTCAGTAATTAACCCACTTACTTAGCGTAAAATTAAATTAGAATAGTAATTTAGACGTAAGAATAGGTAATTACAAACTAAATTAAAGTTTTGATAGGAATAGTACCATTTATGTTGTTACATTTCATTTAGCTTCAGTGCAGTGCAGTTCATTCCATCCTAATGAAACCATACCATCTAGCAAACATTACCAGTTACTATTAACATCATTTTACATCATAATAGGATAAAAAGATTAGATAAGTGGACATACATCATTTACACCATTTAAATTAAGAACATCATTCATATAATTTCTTTATGCATTTAAAAACATTACTTAGAATAGTTTTAGAAAAGTACATAATTGGTGCTCACATTATCCATGGCATTAAGGTACATAACTCAGATCACATCAATTCCATTTAAATAATTAGATTACATCCCTTAGATTAGATAAACATAAGGATTAATATAAGCATATCATATAATTAACATGACAAAATTTAGTAAATTAGTTAACACATTAAATACATATTTATAGAATTAATATTAGTATGTTAGGATTTAGAGTTTTATTTTAGTAGAACATAGTGGATGATAACACCAAGGGGACAAACCATCAACCCTTTCTCGTCCATGTAAATATATGGTAAATACATGACTCGTGCAGCGATTGTTGCACAGTCATTGAGCTCAACTTTCTAAAACTGAGCCAAACCTGTACAGTGTCACTCCAAGGTTTTTTTAAATAATCCAGAGAATAAAAGGTGTGTGGCAGAGTTGGGAGTGAAAGAAGGATTATTAGGATAGAAGTGTGACAGAAGTGCGAAAGTGAGAGTGAATGTAAAATATACAGGAGAGAGTGAGGTTAGTCAGCGAATGTTACTGCTGCCTGGCGCGACTTTAGTGTTTGTCTGCGTTAAATGTTGGTTTTCGTTAGTGGAAATGTGCTAGTGTGAATGTGTTGTCTAGAGTATAGTTTAGATCTTAGATTACAGTATTTTAAGTTTCATAACAAGGGAATGTAGTCACGAATTAGTGTTATACACCTGTTTGTGGCCACATTTAACCAAATTAGTGGCACTTAAAAAACTAACATACATACACATAAACGTTAGAAACATAGGTTAGAAGCTAGATTAGAATATTAATTACATCCAAACACGCAAACAACCAGAAAAACAAACATATAAATTACATACACATTTTGTAGATCAAAGGGAGATAACTTCGGGTCAGGGGACATAATAGACAACGAAACACTAACTTAACAGTGAATAGGAACTTTACACGCGGAAGCGTAATAGGTAAAAGCCTGTCGCACACACCTTGTGTAATGGTTGTTAAATATTATATGGGGGACATGAAGCAATTCATGTGTTGACCCTAAGAAAGTCAACTTTGTATGGGTAGTAAGTTAATTTACTATGTGAGGGCAGGTCTTATAAGACAACGGTCCGGTTCAGACATACCTCTAATGAATATAGTATATGCATGTGAGAAGAGGGCTCACGCCAACCAGACAAGTTTGTGGCGATTGCCAGTAGCCAAGTAAAGTATTACTACATTGTGACAATAGGTCAGTAGAAGTCTATTAGAGTGCCCAAAGCCGAATTATCTAGTCTTTGACAAAAATTAGAGACACTAATTTTTTAGAAACCTCTTGCGTCACAACCAATGAGTGAAAGTTGATGACGCAACACAGGAGGGGAGGGTGTGTGTCAAAGACTCGAACGCAACCCCTCCACCGGGGAGAGCAGTCAACCTCGAGGTGACCAGGAGGTGATACGGGGCCCGAGGGAAGGGCAGGGGAGATGATGAAATGGGAGATGGTTAACCATTCTCTCATGAGACACGCAGGCGGTGTTCAGAGAGTTAGCACTCTGATCACGACAGCATCACGCCTCGTGGTAGCCACGGAGAAGTTGAGTGCCCACTCAACATACCACGGCTGCGATCAACGTGCCATGTGAGGTAACACGCACCAAGGTCAAGGTCGTTCCGCGTGGTGTGTGACCACGGGATGAGAGAACGTCAGACCGGGGACGGGACTTGTAGTGTGCACATCGTAGAATAGCGATAGGGGATTTTTGTGTAACCAAATAGATAGAATATTAGCATAGGCGTTAGCAATTAGTGATAGGTAATTCTGTGGCTTTGTGTGTGGGTTTAATAGCGACTGTAATATACTTGTAGCGAGCCAACGGCAATAAAATGTACTATTTATTTTCCTCGCACACGACTTGCAAGTTTTCTTGTATGGTGTGGGAGAAGTATCCGATGATGCCTGTCAGTTGAGTTGTTGACACTGTATTAAAATTAATAGTTAATTAATTTTGTAATAATAGTAGACAAAAATACTGTAACTTTTTTGATAGATAAGAAAGTCAGAAAGAGCACACATTTACATTTTAAAGTTCTTTTTTCTGGCAAAGTTTTTGAGTACATCATCAAAGTTAATTTTGCGCGACAAGTCTGCCTCAATCATCAGCAAAGATAAGGAATCAAGCCTTTCTTGTTTCATTGTCGATCTACTTGGATTTTTTTTACGTTTCAACTGAGAAAAAGAGCGCTCAGTTGAACAGTTCGTAACCATTAATGTTAAAAATATGCGCAAGGCGATTTCTACATTTGGAAAAGCACACTCGATGTTGTCTCTATTACTTTGTAGAGTTCTGCATGACTGAATGTGTTGTTGTCAGAATTTGATGCACGAAACTTGTGGCGAATATATGAGTAGAACTGTTGTAGTTCAGTATATAAATTATTGTTCAGATCTTCAGGATAAGCATTTATTAGTCCTTCACAACACTGAGATGTTGGTGGTACATCGACCAAACAAGAAAATCGAACTGCTAGATCATTATATACCTGTCCTCGTCTACTCATCTCTGTCTCAAGTTTGTCAACAATGGTGTAGAAAGCAGATATACGAAATTTGTCTCTGGCATTCTGAGATACCTCAGGGGCATCACCATAAATGACCACTGTCTTTCGTTTACGATTACGGGTCAAAGTTGACTTATAATCCACACCAGGTGTTATTTCTTTTGCAGCTTCTTCAAATCTTTCAAATTCATTCCTAGATGCATGCAAGTGATCTGCTAGTGAAGAATACATATCAGCACACGTTTTCAAGTTCACGTGCTCATTTTGTAGAGCTTGACTGACCCTGTGAAAATGTTGTAACACTTCTTCCCAAAAGACAAGCATGAAAGCAAATTCTAATTCTTGCATCTTCTTTGCAATGTTTTCTGCTTCTCTTCTGGTGTCTCCCTTCTGTGACTGGTCTTCTTGTAAACATTCTAACGCTTCTATAATCTGAGGATGAGACATTAGAATGGCTTCAGTTGCAACAGCATGTGCTTCCCATCTAGTATCGGAAAGGGACTTCACCAGCTTTTCATTCACAAGGCATCCTTTCAGAATCTTCCATCTTTTGGTTGAAGCTGAGAAAAAAGTATAGATCAGTTGCACTGTATGGAAGAAGATTACTGCCTCTAAACAAGAGTCAACGGCACTTCTGCCTACCAGATTTAGTGAATGGGCAGCACAGGGTATGTATATAGCAAACTCATGTTCTTCTACTATTTTTTTCTGCATGCCCTTGTAGCACCCAGACATATTAGCTGCGTTGTCGTAGGACTGACCTCTGCATTTCGAAAAATCAATATTGCAAGCTCCACGTAAGTACTGTAACACTTGCTTAGCCATACCTTCACCGGCGTGACTTTGCAGCTCCAAGAAAGTCAAAAAGCGCTCAATGGGCTCTCCATCTACCACATATCGAAGAACAACGCTTAACTGATCTATATGTGAAATATCAGGTGTTGAGTCTACTGACAAGCTGAAATAACCGGAAGCCTTTACTTCATCTACAATTACTGCATGGACTTTTTGGGACATAATTTCAGTTCTTCACATATAGTTTTGGATAAATAAGAAGGATTTCCTTTTCCAGAATTTCCATATTTCGCAATGTGTGATGCTAAAAATGGATCATACTGACTGACCAACTCCAGCAACCCTAGATAATTTCCATTTTGTAAAGATCCAAATTTTTCATTTGTCCCTCTAAAAGCCAGACCACGCTCAGCTATAGTACAAATAACCGCTACTGCTCGCCTCAAAACATGTTCCCAGTAAATGTACTCTTCATTTATTTGCTCTTCTAGCTTTTGTAGTAGACCCGAGCCTTGTCTACGAGCTAGGTATGTTAACATGCAGTCTTTATGAGTAGCGCTTTGTTCATGATTATCAACTTGAATGTTATTTTTCCAGTCACTGAACCCAATTTTTATCAGCCAAACTTGTGGAACCTTTAGACGCAAAAAGTTTACAAACAAAGCAGTACACAGATCCTGTGGATGGTGAATACAATAACCATTCTCTCCTGTACTGCTCACCATTTGCTTTTGTGCCATAGAAGAGTTTTTGAGAACAATATCTTGTTATTTTTCCTTCAGCATAAATACGGCAAGATTTATCAAAGAGGACCATAATGATGCTGACAGTTAGTGGGCCCACCGTCAACCCAGTAAGCCACATCATCAGCCGAGAAGTCAATCCACAGTCCTGGATCTACTGCTTGATTTATTTTATCATCTTCATCTTTATCATCATCTTCAGCAGACTGAAGTGGGTCACCACAAATTTCATTTTCAAGCACTAATGCAGTGTCTGGATTTGCAGAACAGCCTATAGTAGACTTATCAAGAGGGTTGATAGTGTCAGTAAAATCCTGTTCCACCTGTTGCTTAACCGAAACTAAATAATTCGTTAATTTTCTGCTCTTAGCTTTTACAACTGAAACAGTATGCTCTTTTTGTTTAGCTAGTTTTCTCTTTTGTACACCACTTAACTGAACACGTTTCATCTTGGGGTCTGAATCTGAAAAAGTATGTGAAAAGCTGTAAATGAAAAATGAATAAATAATATAATCAATATAAGTGGGCATGCTAAGGTATCATTTTCCGATTATTCATAATTACATTTTTTTAAACGAAAATGTATTTACATAAATATTAGAAAATTATGCAAAATAAGGCTAAGGAATAATATACTTAGGCCCCTATCAATAATTGCTTTATCAAAATCGATAAAAGCACATTTAAAGCGCAGTAATGAACTCCTTCCAACACTAACTACCAATAGACGTCTGTATATATATATATATATATATATATATATATATATATATATATATATATATATATATATATATATATATATATATATATATATATATATATTAGATTTTTAGAAATTAAAAATCCCTTAGATGAAAACGAAAACGAAAGTAAAAAGTGTAACCATTAACCTTACCTTCGTCAAATCAAGTTTTGCTGTGTAAGCTAAATTAGTAATATCTACATCAGTAAGTAGTTTATACAAATGTTCGAAAATGCAAAGTAGTTCTAAGCCGTTATGCAAATGTACAGTCATTCAATGACACGTCGACAAATTAGCACTATTCACAATTGTTTTCACTAGCAGACCAAAACGGAAGTGAATTTGTCGCTACGCATTAGTGCGTTACGTAGCACAAACATATCCCAGAAAAGTAAAAAAATAGCACCAAAAAACCTTGAAGAAAAATAACAAAAAATAGCAAAAAACTGGGTGGGGGGTATTTTACCCCCGGGTTGTGGGACCAAGGTTAAATAATGTGCTATTCAATATTACATTTGCGATTTGCTTATGCCATGCAATTACGCTATCGGGACAATATACACATTTTTCTTGAGGACTTGTGGTGCCCCCACAAATGCTTGGTGCCCTAGGCACGTGCCTTGTTTGCCTAATGGTTAATCCATCCCTGGTTGTGGTTGTTGATGTTGTGGTTGTTGATGTTGTGGTTGTTGATGTTGTGGTTGTTGATGTTGATTGTAGTCTCCCTGAGTTATCTACTATTGACATTCCAATAACTTAGTTTATCTACGAGCAGTATGAAGATCCCCTGCCGGCTTGGTTGGCCAGTCGCAGGTTTAGGACACAAATCTGACTACAGGGAGCCATAGCCCCGTTAGCCCATGACCTCGCAGCCATGGTTTCCCGGTCTGCACCACGTGGAGATGGGGGTTGACATGTGTAGTCTGCGGGTCATCGGCAGGCTACTATTTTCTCTTTTCACCCCTCCTGGGAGAGGCTAGCCGATCCTAACCCTGCTGGCTGCAGGGCCAGGCGCAGTCCACACCTTGCAGGTAGAACAACAGACACCACGAGACTGGGGAGACACCATAATTGTTCCAATTTGGAAAAAACAAAGGCAGCAAAATAGATTGCACACAATACAGAGGCATTTCACTGTTGAGTCACACTGGGAAAATATTTTGCAATTTACTGGAGAAAAGGTTACGCACCACTATAGAACCTCAGCTAAGCGAAACACAACTTGAATTTAGGAAAAGCAGAGGATGCACAGATGCCATTTTTTCTCTTTGACAACTTATAGAAAAATCAATCGAATTCAATGAAACCCTCTACTTAGCCTTTGTCGACCAAGAAAAGGCATTTGATAGAGTAGATAGAAACAAGCTGTGGGAAATCCTTCAACAATATGGAGTGAGTACAAATCTAACAAACCTATGTAGAAGCTTATACAACAACAGTGAATGCATAGTGAGAGCAACTGGAGGGCACTCAGAACCCTTCACCATAAGATCTGGAGTACGACAAAGTTTTGTCCTGTCAACTCTTTTGTTCACAACATATGTAGACAACATATGTAAAGAAACCAGGCAAACAGAGACCGCAAGAATACTGCATGACGAGAACACAGAAGAAGAACCATCTGCAAGTCTAACTATTAGAGAACTCCTGTTTGCGGACGACCAAGCACTACTAGCAAAATCAGAAGCTGAAATACAAGACCACATGAATAGTCTAAACGAAATGTGTAGGGAACATAACATTAGTTAGTTAGTTAGTTAGTTAGTTAGTTAGTTAGTTAGTCGACAGATCATCCTCGTTGCACATCGAACCATTCAGTCCATAAGTGCTCGGATCCCCTCCTCAGCAAATCCCGCAGCGTGTAGCGGCTAACGACGCCAGTTCTGTGTTGGTTTATCAATCTTCTTTGGCTTCCTGCGTAGTGTTCTTGTTTGGCCACCCCTCTTTTAATTTGCTGCTCTAGCAGTCTGGCCATTGTTGTAGATTCACAGTCCTCACTTGGTTCTCGCAAAAGTCTTACTTCTCGTAGAGCATTCAGAATGTCAGCCTGGTCCATGGCGCGTCCGCCCTCCACAGTAGCCTCACCTGCGAGCTTGTCAGTCCGCTCATTTCCTTGTACTCCCGCATGCCCTGGCACGAAGATGAAACTAATCTTTGCCAGCCGAGACCGCTCCAGAGGCAGCAACCATTCTCTTCGGATCGACCCCTCCTCTATCCTCTTGATCATGTTCATTGAGTCGCTAAGGAAACAAGCCCTAGTGAATGTCTGTGTCTCGAGCCATGTTATTTCTTTACTTACTGCCATGACTTCCATGGTCAGGCTACTTGTGGTCTCAGCAGAAACACCAGAGTCCTCCTTCACAATTCTCCCTCCGGCCCGAGCCGTAAAGGCCCATGAGCTTCTCACATGTCGGACGACCGACCCATCTGTGTAGATGACCGCGTCACTGTCTAGCGAATTCTCGAAAATCAACGCTTGTACTTCAGCCTCCACAGCAGCCGGATTTTCTTGTCTGAATTTCCTATCTAGCTGGATGCAAACTGAAAAGGATGTGCAGAAGTCTGTTGGCACTTGCACCCACTCCTCGCCAGGTTCTAAGTCCTCAAGTGAACACACCTGTTGAAGAATGTCTTCGACTTGACCCATCCACGACCATCCTCTTTTTAACCTGCTGCCCTTCACCTTCCTAATTTCACTATGCAGTGGATGTTGTGTGTTTGAGTTAACTCTGAGGTAGGCGCGTGCCCTGCAAACTTGTATTCTCTCTTCAATGGTTGGAAAATCAAGAAGGTAGCACATCGCCCTGCATGCTGTATCTCTTGTACATCCAAGAATAATGCGCATAGCTTCATTCTGTATCCTTTCCATCCTTTCTATCTGCTTATGGCTGAGAGTCATGATTGCCATTGCATACTCCAAAACAGACATGACCAGCCCCTCGTACAGAAGACATAGATGGCGCTGCTCACAGTTTGCTGCAGCCATCACCCGCATCGCTGCCAAACCCCGCTTGGCCTTTGTTATCACCTGGTCTATGTGCACATTATAAGCAAGGCTTCGATCAAACCGTATCCCCAGGTAATTCATTGCATGCGTTCTTTTCACCGTCTCTGAACACAGCATTACAGTTGGTGTTGGATTGTTGACAATATGATTATTCAACGAGAACCAAGTCACTGTTGCCTTTGTTGGGTTGACCATTGCCCCAGCTTCATCACACCACGTACTTATGCGATTGAGTTCGGTTTGTAGTTCCACAGCAACCTCCTCTCTATCCTTACCCTGACGATACACTAAAACATCATCGGCATATGACAATGTCCTGCCAGGTCCAGTGATCTGCTCACTGGTGATTCTCACTGTGTAGGCGTTGAACAGTACCGGAGATAATGGTGATCCCTGTGGTAGGCCAGGATATATTGTTGTTGGTTCCGAAGTCCAACTGCCACATCTAAAAACTACTTTCCGTTGGAAGAGGGCTGCAGCGATCCAACTAAGGAGGAATGGACTTACGTTTAGTTCAAGAAGCTGAAACATTAAAAAATCCAGTGGTACTCTGTTGTATGCGTCCTCAAGATCAATCGCTGCAGCAACGGTTTCAGTGCCTGAGTGGAAACCTTCATAGACATCATGGGCAAAGACTGCTGCATTGGTCCAGGTTTCTCTTTTTGGACGGTACCCACCCAGGGTAGGTGGGAAAACACCTTGCCTCTCTAGTTGGCTTGATATTTTCCTGGCAATTATCTTCTCCAGCAGCTTGTCTATTGTATTCTGCATGGTTATAATTCGATATCCCTGAATTTTTTTGTGGTCTTTGTCAGGCTTCGGCAAGGGAATCAGATAGCTGTGTAACCATTCCTCCTTGATGCTAGCACTCCCTATACTGTTGTTGTACATGTCTGCTAGTTTCTCTAGCTCATTGTCGGTACACCTATTTATGTCGTCGTATCTTATGCCATCAGGACCTGGAGCACTGTTTTTTGATCGTCGAAGCACAGCCTTGATTTCTTTCACTGCCACTGTGTCTTCATCCGAAGTGTTCTGGGCCTTGCATCTGTCTGAGGTGACATCCTTGGCCAGATTTCGGCCTCCCATGTCTGTCTGGTTGCTCTGCTCAAGGTAGCGTTCAAAGAGGGCTTTGCCCTTGTCCTCGTCAGTCCTCTGCCAGATGAGGTCAGCACCTTGGAAGTCAGAAATGCTCTTATTCTTGACTACACCACTCATGCTTTTATGTAGTCGCCAGAACAATTTCAGTGACTTGTCTGTGCTTACTCTTTGACACACCTCTGCCCATTTTTCGCTTTTAACCACCTTGACCAGTTTTTTGAAATAGCTTACTTTTGTGTGCATCTCTCTTTCTAAGTGCAAGCAGGGACTAGGATGACCAGCTCTGTTCTTCTTGGCATTTTGCCATCTCCTTACAGCACTACGCTTATCCACCCAAGCCTTCTCCACCTCGAAACTCAACCACGGTGGCTGCTCCCAGCTTTTTTTCCTGCCCTGAAACGCTCTGCGCTTGTCACGTCTTATTTTACTCACCACATCTTGCCCTGTACTGTCATACTGGAACGTCTTTACCTTAGCTTGTGCTGCCTGGTTCTGCCTTTCTCCACCAATTTGCTGCAAGGGTGGTGGTCGCTGCCATGGTGTCCTAGGACACCCCATCTACACACTGTAGTGAGTGAAGGTGAAACTAGCGCCAGATCAATAGCACTGTCCTCATCGCCTGGACGGCTTGCTGTCCTGGTGACACAGCCACTGTTGATACAAACCAGGTCGATGGTTTCCAGTGCAGTCTCGAGCTCCTCCCCTTGTGTATTGGAGGAAGTGTTTCCCCATGATCTGCCTTTAGCGTTGAAGTCATCGCAGAAAATAACATTTCTCTCGTGGCCTAATATGCCACTTAAGCACTGCCACTTCTGGGCGTCCACACTCGCATTGCGGGCATAAACATTAACCAACACGAATGGTATACTGGAATGAACTCTCAACGCCTGTATTTGTATATCGTCACTCTCTGTAACAAGACCGCCGGGGCTTGGACTGGTTTACTACTATAGATAATATCCCCCGCCTTTGCTCCAACCACCTCACTAGCACTTCACATCTACCAGGCCCCACACAAGCCGGGACAGCTGAACCTCCCCTCCCCTACCTAGGGTTTCCTACCCCAAGGGGGCTCGGACGAAACACATGTCATACCACTGCACAAAGTCATAGCTAACATAACAAAATTTAATTCATAACTACGTCAACTGCAACACAGAGAAGAAGGGCTGAAAGCCGGACTATAAGACAATATGTCCAAGAGCAGATCTAGAGATGATTCTTCTTCATCATAGAGACTGTGACTATAGTTCGTGCGGTCGTCCTGTCGTGGTCACGACTCACCCAGGAACCTCCAGTGGACAGGAACTCCAAGGTCTGATGCCTCTCCAAAGTTCCCTCTTCCTTCAGTGTTCCAACTCCCGGGATGATCAAGCGTAGTACCACTGCCTGACCGACACTGCACCTGTGATCAAGGATCCTCCCTTGATGTCGTACTATATCACCGTCACACTCTATGGATGAAGTCTGGGCCGACCCTAGACTACTAGCTGTCTCCCAACTGCAGACAAGTACGTGTAGCACCGTACCCTAAAGTTCAAGAGCCGGGATGCTCTTCTGTCTCATAAGTGACTGACACACTGATACGTCACCTATAACATGAGCGTTCGCTCCACATAAACACAATGTCACTTGCAGAGTCTAAAAGGTGAATACCACCCTTCACCTATTCCACATAAACCCAATGTCACTTGCAATAATAGATCTTCACAAATTCACAAGTAACTACCCTGGTCGAAGGGTATCAATCACATCCTAACTATCACTGTCAATGTTCAACACCTCGGAATGGGGTAGATCCCTACCCTATCAAGCATGTCACTCCGGTGTTCACACCAATAAGTAAATCAATGTCTTAGGTCACTGGACCAAGTTTCGGCTTCACAAAGGTAAACCATTGTAGGTACACACCACTCAAGCATGATAATATACAAGGTGTCCCATGACGACCCAGCCGGACCGGAAGCATAACAAACAGGCCATGGTGACTGGTAACATATATCACTTCCGTCAACTTTGAAAGTTACTACCTTGCAATCCTCAAGGTTCTCACTGAGTTCGAATTCCACCAGTGCTTCACTGGCTAGAATCAACAGACGTTGTTGTCTTGGATCCTCTCGGGATCTGTTGACACTCGTCGGACTCTCTGCGGTGGTCACTGCATAGACCTACCGACACATTCTGTACTCAGACTTTTCAATCGTTGATCTCGGCAGATTCCGATGACCGCTCCCAGTAATGCCTTAACCATCATCTTGATCGGCACTGGAATGAGCCGGTCCTCTAGAGCTCATGGTTAAACTCTGGAATCTCCTTTAGTATAGCAATAACAAATCCTGAAACACGGAGGGGGTGGTGTGAGTACTCAACTACAACAAGAACTAACTGCAATCTCCACCATTACACCTGCCTCTCAGTCATACATAACGCAATCAAGATATATGTATGAGATCATCACATCATAGATCCACTCTTAACTATAATGTATAGGCATGATGATGTAAGAGAAAGCAATAGTACACCTGTACATAGTCAAGTCACTCGTCTGGGCTACCACTAGCCCCCTAGCACCAGAGTCGACCGTATGACTCTGTCAAAGCATCCTGCGCCTGGTGCTAGTCCACTCCTGTTTCATCTTCCATCATCAATCAACAAATACACCTACTTCCCTTTCAGTGTAGGGATTACTTTATCTAGGAGGTGCCCAGCTGGACAAATCCTCCTTCCACACATACTCACCAATTAACCAATCCTTTCACCCATGGATTGGTCAACTACACACATTAATAACTATATGTCCATAATAAATTATACTCCGTATAATTCATTACTATAGTATTAACTAAGGATAACTCATGAATTGTTAAACTTAAATAACAAACTCATATCACAGCCATCGCTCCGTCCTGGGATCCCTGTCCCAGAACCTGAGTTGCCTTTTATTATCTGACCTTCCATTTCCGGTCGGTCATCTCTGTGCCGGTCGAGCACAGCTTTGGTGGCCCTCCACCAATACACTTTCCCACAGCTACTGTGGGTCCCGTGCATCTTGTCCCGTGACGAATTAGGTCACGTCATCCAATGTAGCAAGGCCTCCAGCCTCTCCTTTACCACACCTCAGCTCCACATTTTTTTGGGGGGATCATTCCCCTTACATACTACTCCTACTTCACGGCAGTACCTCAAGTACTCCATGAACAGAGTCAGGTTTCTGGAAGAGTAGAATAATAGAGACCGACTCGGTTCGGTTCCTATCTTGGATCTACCTAGACGCAACGGCCTCGAATTACAGAGCGCCGCATCGCTTTCGGTCGGGTATGTTCAACCATCGGATACGCACGAGCGCTTCGGGGTCGGACCTGCAACCTCACGGGCCGGGCGGACCAGCCTACTTCCCAGTCGGTTGACTAGTCATACGCAAGATTCAACATGCACGGTCACTCTAGCGGACGGACATGGAAACAAGCAGTGACAATAGGTCTTATAAATACTTCCTATCAACCGTTATCCAATAAATGTAACACCATTCTTCCTACGAGGAATAACACTGGTAATATTACACCGCAAATACTTACCTGCCGACCTTTCCCATGAATCACACCTTGATTCCAAGAATAATCACCACCACTGATCTAACATCTGAGTTACAATCATAACCTAACGAAGCAAATTATACCTCTATAATAATAACACGCCCTAACTTATCATTATTAACAGCATCTAGCATTTCTATGTAATGACTGACAAACAACCTGCCTTGCGTGTGTAATTACTAAACCAAACAAGTAACTGCTACACACTTGGTAAAGTACCGGAATCTTCCTGGCCCAACGCAGTGATAATATCATACATATCCCTAACCATGCAAATCATTTGTAAACTAACCGTTTATAATTCTATCTATCTACAAACAATGGTTTTACGCCAGTCCTAGAAAGAACACACGTTCCGGCACATTGTGTATACACACGCTCAGCTGTTGAGCCCGTCTGTCAACACATCACTTAGCCGATGGATAATAGCTAATTAACTATGCAGGCGGCCGTCGACAAATTTCTGCGCTTCGCTACTTCGATCGCGGTCGGCAATTAATTCTCTTGGGAAGGTAGGCGCGGTATAATGACAACAGTTACACAATAGACAAAGTATTCAACTGACCTGTGATATTCAATCACAATCGTGACTGCTGATGTCCCGCTCTGGCTGCGAACACTGACATCACATTTCAGCAGCTCAATTCGGCGATCGTTCTACGATGAGGTCCGGCTGGCGACTGATCACGCCCAGCTAAGTACGTCGTCACAATGCCTTCACTGCCCGAGTGAATTTCATGATCCACGGAGAAGTCCTGCGTCACAGATTGTTCGACCATCTCGTGTTCCATGAGGCAATTGTGAGTCTAGCGTGATCTTGACCACGTACGCACTTACTGGGGGAGATTCTAGATTTCTCTAGAAATAACCAGAATAGTGACGTCCGGCACTACTTTCGTGGGGAAACCCCCTATTATTGTTATTAATTCCAGGGAGACTAACCCTTCGCCATCCCATCAAAGGGATATAACTCAGAGACCAGACTATCTGCAGTCATTTCGTCACACTGTCCCAACTGGACGTGTCTAGCTCTGACGCCACCATGCTGTCGCGAACGAGAATCGCCGTTCCCAGATGCCGTCTGTTGTAGAAACATTTGAAGCCGGCAATTCGGAGTAGCTGATCGCCCAGTCTCGTCTCCTGGAGTGCTACAATGTCGTTCCTGTAAACTAGGGTTTCTAAAATAGAGCCCCGTTGTTTTACACTGGCACAGTTCCAATATAGAATACGGATGTTCCTGAGTCCTAGACGGTGACACTTGAGTCTAAAACGTCTCAAACCACCGCGCTTACCTTGCTTCTTTCTCCCTGCGCGGCTACCACGCCGCTTCGTTATGTTGACTGCTGACCGCTCGGAGAACACACGTTGTTCCGCCATGTTGAAAAAACGTAAACACAGACTGCTGAGAATGAGAATGCTGAGAATGCTGAGAAACTGCTGAGACAATGAGTAGGATCTGCAACAATTAGTAGATGCGGTTGTTGCACACAGTGATCTTTCCAGTTGCCACGATGATCTTCTATGTATCTCTTCTCATCACTTGACCAAAAAAACTGTTTGTGTCTCATTGTTGTATATAATGTTCTTGTTTCATAAGCCTTTGCGAGGCAATCGTTGTTAGTTACTCTGGCAGTCCAATGAATTCGCAACATTCGACGTAGGAACAATATATCTCTTGCTTTCAAGTTTCTTCCTAACTTGCTCATTTACATTCCAAAATCCTTTCTTACATTCAATAATAGTGACTTATTATATAAAATACTTTTAATTTTCTGAAATGCAGCTTGTGCTTGCTATATTCTGTTCTTAATCTCTGTTGTGCATCTTCCATATGTTGTTATAATTGCCCTTAGTATTTACAATTATCCACCTTTTGCATTTGGGGGTTCGTAGTGAATGTTAATTGATGGTGTGTACTCGCGGTGTTGTAATTTAATGTAATGTATGAAATAGACAGTATGTAGAATAGCAAATTACACAATTGTGTTTGTCAACAGCGGATATCGCCTACGGACAACCAGCTGGTAATTATCTGACCGACGGCAACGATGGTACATGTAGAGACTACACTGGGGGGACCGGTAGTGTTACCCTGAATTTGAATGACTCTTACCCTTTCACCTGGCTCAGAGTTCACGTGAACAGTACAGGTAGGTGTGACATTTTCCTAAATACATCTTCATTAATGTACACACCAATAGTGATCATGATAGGCTAGGGTTTCTTCCCTCACGAACTACAGACGCCCAGAAACCGACTTTTCTACACGCTCGTGCTGAGAGTACATATCAGGTCACGATTGTCATTGTTATTTCCTGCTCATTGCTTCAGATCAAACGGGCCTTAATATCCCACCACATGCTAACACTTCAGACGACCACATGTAGAGTCTCATGCAAGCACACCAGGTGCCTCATCGCATACGTGGGATCACTCTTAAACACAGCTCAAACATCCTATAGTCCGCTTGCGTTTGTTTGCTCCCATATACAAATCCATATCTCAGTAACCAACTGAGGGAAAATGATGAGATTTAGCATATAACCTTATCATTATGTCCTCCCAACAAAACATTTTCGTTCTGGAGATTGTACAGCAGATTTCAATGTCTTTATATGCGGTATATGATTTATGGGTCGGAGATGAAGTGCATATTATGAAATGTATTACATCTTCACACGGAATCATCAGCATTCAATAGTGAATTTTCTCATGCTGCACGAGAATGACCTTACGACAATAACGTTACAAAGTGGAACGGGAATGTTCAGAGGGGTCGTCAGTAATTCTACATATAGTGGGTGCTTTCATGAAACGTTATGATTTTATAAATCCTACCATTTATCGCTAACATCTGAATGTGTGAATATTGTTGAATGGGATTGAATGTGAAATTGTATACACTTCAAAGCATCGCTATGAAGTTGTACACATATTTTTGTCAAGAAGCTGATCGCAGGAAACTGTTTCATACTATTACAAATCCCTAGAAACGAACAGTGCATGCATTGGGTTTGAGCTAAAGGTCATTTCATCGATGGGTGCAAGAATCTGGGATGAAACCAACAAGCAATAAGCAGACGGTAGGTAGAAAGGCAATTCTAGACAGCTTTGACAAGGATGGCATAAGGCGAGCTATTATAAAAATGCTGGGTGCCAAAGAAACGGTGACTGTAAGAAAACTTAGGATTTGGTTGAGAAAGAACAATGAAATAGCGCTATCCAAAACAACTTTGCGGAAAATTATAAGGACATTAGCTTCACGTTTAGAACGTGAAGCTAGGGAGGTAGAAACATCACTTGCAAGCATGAGGACAGTGCTATTGATCTGGAGCTAGTTTCTTCTTCACTCATTACAGTGTATAGATGGGGTGTCCTAGGATACCACGGCAGCGACCACCACCCTTGCAGCATATTGGTTGAGAGAGGCAGAACCAAGTCAACGGTCAAGACTTTCCAGTATGACAGTACAGGGCAAGATGTGAGTAAAATAAGGCAATGAATGAATCACCAAAAAAACAAGTAGATTGTGAGCTTTACTAAAACACGATTTTTTTTTTTTTTAGCATATCCTTTACAGGACTTAGCTGTCAACACCAGCATCTTTCAGCTGTATGTTGATCTCTTGGCAAGATTACGCTCAGTAGTTTGCCATTGCTTTCTGAGCGGCCGGCTCACATACCCCGTAAGTTACCGATGCGATTCGAACCACTGCTGATTTGAACCGTCATCACGTTACCGACGGAAGTATACGAGATTACGGAGAAAAGGCATAACCTCTAAGCCACGAAGCCGTTTGCAAGAAACAAATTGGACGTTGCGGCAAAAGCCTTTGTCAGCACAGAACTAACAGACACAAACCGCCACAAACCTACATGACAATATTAATAAACTACATGACAAATTTAAGGGTACTTATCTGAATTTGTATCCTAGCTTGGATTGACTGACGATTGACACGCGTTGTTAGTTGTCAGTCAATTGTCAGTTGTCAGAACGCGTGTCAGTCGTCAGTCAATCCAAGCTAGGATACAGATTCAGATAAGTACCCTTAAATTTGTCATGTAGTTTATTAATATTGTCATGTAGTGTGTTTCATGTAAGTTTGTGTCGGTTTGTGTCGGTTCTGTGCTGGCGAAGGCTTTGGCCCCCAACGTCCAATTTGTCTCTTGTAGTCGTGTTTCAGTAAAGCTCACAATCTACTTCTCGTTTTTTGGTGATTCATTCATTGCCTTTTTAAGCTTTACTGCAGCTCCCCTTATTCTTGAGTAAAATAAGGCGCAACAAGCGCAGAAAGCTTCAGGGCAAGAGAAAAAAAAGCTGGGAGCAGCCACCTTGGTAGAATTTTGAGGTGGAAAAGGCCTGGGTGGATAAACGTAGTGCTGTAAGGAAATAGCAAAACGCCAAGAATAGAGTTGCCATCTTAGTCCCTGCATGCACTTAGAAAGAGAGATGCACACAAAAGTAAGCTATTTCAAAAACTAGTTAAGGTGGTTAAAAGTGAAAAAAGGGGCATAGATATGTCAAAGAGTAAGCACAGACAAGTCACTGAAATTGTTCTGGCGACTACATAAAATCATGAATGGGGTAGTCAAGAATAAGAGTATTCCTTACTTCCAAGGTGCTGACCTCATTTTTCAGAGGACTGACGAGAACAAGGGCAAAGCCCTCTTCGAATGCTATCAAGAGTAGAGCAACCAGACAGACATGAGAGGTCGAAATCTTACCAAGGAGATCACCTCAGACAGGTGCAAGGACCAGAAGATTTCGGATGAAGACACAGTGACAGTGAAAGAAATCAAGGCTGTGCTTCGACGATTAAAAAACAGCGCTCCAGGTCCTGATGGCATAAGATATGACGACATCAATAGTGTACCGACAACGTGCTAGAGAAACTAGCAGACATGTACAACAACTGTATAGGGAGTGCTAGCATCAAGGAGGAATGGTTACACAGCTATCTGATTCCCTTGCCGAAGCCTGACAAAGACCACACACAAATTCAGGGATATCGAGTTATAACCATGCAGAATACAACAGGCAAGCTGCTAGAGAACTTAATTGCCTGAAAAATATCAAGCCAGCTAGAGAGGCAAGGTGTTTTCCCACCTACCCTGGGTTGGTACCGTCCAAAAAGAGAAACATCAACGATTGCAGGAGTTTTTGCCCATGATGTCTATGAAGGTTTCCACTCAGTCATTGAAACATTTGCTGCAGTGACTGATCTTGAGGACGCGTGCAATAGAGTACCGTTGGATTTTTTAATGCTTCAGCTTCTTGAATTCAAGTTAAGTACGTTCCTCCTTAGTTGGATCGCTGCAGCCCACTTCCAACTGAAAGTAGTTTTTAAATGTGGCTGTTGGACTTCGGAACCAACAACAATATATCCTGGCCTACCACAGGGATCACCATTATCTCCGGTACTGTTCAACGCCTACACTGTGAGAATCACCAGCGAGCAAATTACATAAAATTTTTGGATGTACAAGAGATGCATCATGCAGGGTGATTCGCTACCTTCTTGATTTGCCAACTACAGAATGCAAATTTTCCAAGCACATGCCTACTTCAGAGTCAACGCAAACACACAACACCCACTGCGTAGCGAGATTAAGAAGGTAAAGGGCAGTAGGTTAAAAAGAGGAAAGTCGTGAATGGGTCAAGCCGAAGACATTCTTCAGAAGGTGTGTTCACTTGAGGACTTAGAACCTGGTGAGGAGTGGGTACAGGTGCCAACAGAGTTCTGTACATCCTTTTCAGTGTGCATCCGACTAGACAGGAAATGCAGACAAGAAAATCTAGCTGCTGTGGAGGCGGAAGTACAGGCTCGGTTCTTCAAGAATTTTTTAGATTATGATGCTGTCATTTACACGGATTGGTCGGTCGTCCGAGGGGTGAGAAGTTCATGGGCCTTTACGGCTCAGGCCGTAGGGTAAATTGTGAAGGAGAAGTCTGGTGCTTTTGCTTTGACCACAAGCAGTCTGACTATGGAAGTCATAGTAGTAAGTAAAGCAATAATATGGCTAGAGACACAGACATTCAATTGGGAAAGTGTTTTTAGTGGCTCAATGATTATGCTCTGGATGGTACAGAAGGGGTTGGTCCGGAGAGAGTGGCTTTTGTCTCTGGAGCGGTCTCGGCTGGCAAAGATTAGTTTTATCTTCGTGCCAGAGCATGCGGGTGTACAAAGGAATGAGCAGGCTGACAGGCTCGCTGGTAGGGCTACAGTGGAGGGCGGACTAGCCATGGACCTTGCAGACATTCTGAATGCTCTGCGAGAAGTAAGTCGTTTACGAGAACAAGGTGATGACTGGGAATCTACAACCATGATCAGGCTGTGAGAACAAAAAGTCAAAAGTGGTGTAGCCAAACAAGAACACTACGCAGGACGCCAAAGAAGAGTAATAAACCAACACAGAACTGGTGTCGTGCACCCGATTGTGTGTGCCCCGTGCCAGAATAGATTCATAGCAAAAGTTGATGGAACAAGAAGAAGTGGAAGAATTGGACATGTTGAGACAGACTGCACCCGTTGATAGGTGTCTGTGCTGACCCCGTGCTGGGAAGATCTACTTCCATTCAACCATAGGGTTGGCGAATGTTCTGAACACCATCAGTTGTCGAATGTTATCACCCACGCAATGATCTCTGGGTAATGAGACCCACTACCTAGCCCACACAGATAAGAGCAAACAGTATGTCGTGTGTGTGTATAATTTGTACTCTTTCAAGAGTCAACTGTAGCTGTAATAACAACCAACCAGGGAGGTTCTGAACATCGCTCAGTTGGCTCCCACATTCTAGTTGAGAGGTCTTCTTACATTCGGTACAATAACCTTCAATGGTAGACTCCAGTCGCCACAGAACCCCTGCAACCACACTTGGTTCAAATCCTCTGGCTAGCTCCACACCTGCTTGCCATGATCACTCAGCAAGTCCTCTGGCTCCACATTGCTTGCCATGATCACTCAGCAAGTCCTCTGGTTCCAGACTGCTTGTGGCGATCACTCAACAAGTCCCGACATTTCTTACTATTATCATACATTTCGATGAGTTGAATCTGACTTCATGAAAGGATTTATGACGAGGATACACATGAAGATGATGTTGACTCATACTTGTAGAAATGTTGAATATTTGTCTCTGTCATATGTTGAAGATGGGCATGCTTTACACAGTATAGATAGCTGATGAATACTAGGTTAGATTAAAGTGATACACAATTCAAAACACTAGATAGACATTCTTGGTGAATTTCCAGGTGAACTCATAGGCTGAAATAATAGTTGCTTTCCTAAAGATGGTTTACACAGAACACGCCCTCTACAAGAGAACTGGCAAACAGCAAACTATAGCCGCTGGGCCGATGTAGCATGATGGCTTGCTACAGTTCACGTGACACGTGACACAGCCAGTGAATCTCACTGGCTCGTAACCTCATTCATTGCATGTTGTGTTCTGGCGGCTGTGTCCCAAATAATTCTATCTGCATATAAGCATATGGCAGATTCTCTTGTGAGTGTTAACTCGAATCCCACTTAAATAAATGGGCAAGATTCATCTTATCCATTTGATGACATGCCACACCCCAACAAACACACAAACATTCACTGACACCAGCTGAACTAAGTTGTTGTAATTGTGTATCGACTAGTTGTTATAATCATGTATGTACTGCTTGTTATAATTGTGTTTGTATTACTTGTTATAATTGTGTATATACCAGTTGTTGTAATTGTTCATCTAACAGAGGCTGTGAGCAATCTCCAAGTGACATTTAACAACACCGTCAGCTGCAACAACCCCAGGAATGCCACAGTGGACGGCCAGACCTGGGACATTAACTGCACCATGGATGCATTTGTGAAGTCTGTGACCCTGACTGGACCTGCAGCTGTCTTTCTGTGCTCTATTTACATCAGTGGAGGTGGGTACAGTTCTCATGATTGCCTCCTCATGACATGTTCACCTTTCTTCTTACCCTCGTGAAGACTTGACACAACTGTACATGGGGCTGAATCGTGTGACCCGGGGAAACAAGAGGTCAACATAAGACGCTGGTACTGGATGGGACACACATTGAGACAGAACACCTGAGATCTGTGTAACTAGAAAGGTCTTTATCTGCAACCCACAAGGCACAAGAAATAGAGGAAGAGTTAAAACACACGGAGAAGAGAAGTAGAGGTTGAAATGAATATTATGTGGAGTTCATGGGCGGAACTGGATGGGATAGTTAAAGATGGGAAGGCTTCGAGTGAGTTGGTTGAGGATCTATGTCCCAGTTGAGTTAAGAACCGACATCACTCAACTCAGGATATTCCATACATGCTCCGTCCTCTCGATCAACAGCCAGCTAAGAGTCATACTACAAATCGTTCCCACCGCTATCTGATTAAAAGTTCTCCTGGTCTTCCCTCTCAGTTTTGATATTCATCCAGAACCCCTGCTGATGCCCCGAAACCTCATTCTTTCCACATATGGAATCTCAATCTGTTCCTCCGCCTTCTTCACCTGGTCCCACAAGCGCACCACCACCTCCCCCTTGTCCATAGGCAAAATACCACCAAGAGGTGAATTCCCTGCTAGCCTATCAGCCTGTTCATTCCCCCGTACACCCGCATGGCCAGGGCAAAATATCCATACAATTCTCACAATCTGTGACCTCTGAAGCAACGAGAGCCATTCCACACGAAACATTGGTCTATGTCCCAATGGAGGATGAAGTGCGAACGATGAAGAGGTAGTCATAGTATAATATTATTGTGTGAATCCGTACCATATACATGTAAAACGTGCATTAAAGCCACATGTAAGATACTGAAGTAGGTGTGAGACGTCACCAGATACACAGCATGTCATGTGAGTTTTAAACACAGGCGCCATAAACAACATATTTCTCGATTTATTGCCTGTATATTTTGCTGCATCTCGTCAGGTACAATCTGCAAAGTTATATATTATATAAAGTGAACAAGAATATAATACTTTGGTAGAAATACTAAATGCAGAGTCGCTGCTTTTGTTCGAATGTGGAGAATGTTATCCGCACGGAAGTGGAAGATTTAACAGGGAGTCCTTCTGTTCGCATAGCAAGGGCTGGAATAGCCTAATCGATAATATTTCTATGTATTTGAGCAATCGATTACTTTTCGTCGAATACAGTATTTGAAATTCGTATTGTTTGTATAAGGATGCTTGAAGATCTACAAATTGGTGGAAAAGACCTTAGACTTGTATATATAGTAGACACCTTGCAGTCTTGACAGACCAAAGTATGTGAGTGGAATGTGGCCAATATTCCATCACAATGTCTGGGCAGAGCTTCAGAGATCATGTGATGCCCAAACGACATGATCCCTCCCTCGGCCTAGTCTTGTGTATTCCAGAGGAATGGGTAACCAATACGTCTGGCACAAGGTAGGCTGCAGACGCTGGCGGCTCAGCGTCAATCCACCGAGACCTCACCACCACTAGCCGGTGGCGAGTTATGGCCAGACCCTGACACCCAAGGGACCCGGCTTAGAGGCGTTCAGCCATGTCCCACAGGTGAGGGCCCTGTACGAGCCCGGACCATGAGGGCGCGCACATCTGTCAATCACAAGTGTCCGGACCTGTGTAAAGCGTGCACTATCGTCAGACTCCCCGCCTGACTTATAGCGGTCCCCGCGACCAGCGGGAATAGGCCCGCCATAGCTACCGCAGGAGATATTGCCTGTCTATTTGCAAGCAAATCTCACTTACTTCCACTGTGCGGATCTCGCGACCAGCGAGAATAGGCCCGCCGGAGATTATGCTCGTCTGCTGCGAACAAATCTCTACCGAGAGACTGAATAAGTAAAGAAACGATAAAAGTAGTGGTATTTCAATTGCGCTTGCGCTCCCACCTATGCTACACCCTTCATGTGTCTTCACAAAGTCGGACTAGAGTCAAGCTCAACAGGGTCTTCTTTCCCCGCTGAATCTACCAAGCCCGTTCCCTTGGCTGTGGTTTCGCTAGATAGTAGATAGGGACAGTGGGAATCTCGTTAATCCATTCATGCGCGTCACTAATTAGATATATATAATCAACATATCAACATATATTGGAAACAACAAGCTGCCATAAGATAATGAAGTAGGTCAATATCAGCCTATTAAGAGAGATGTGAGACAGGGATGTGTAATGTCTCCAGATCTGTTTTCCCTGTACAGTGAAAATAATTTCAATAATATAGAAGATATGGAATGAATCAATGGAGGACGATACATCAATAACATTAGATGTGCAGATGATACAGTATTGATTGCAGACAATGAACAGGACCTGCAGCATCTAGTAGATGCTGTTGTTATACACAGTGAATAACTAGGGTTAGAATTAAATTGTAAAAAGACACATTATGGTCGTCACTAGGAAGAACGAAGAACCACAATGTAATATACAAGTGAATGGGAATATTCTTCAACAAGTGAATAGGTACAAGTATCTCGAAACAGCAATAACATCTGATGGGAGATGCCTTGAAGAGATTAGAACAAGAATCGTCATGGCAAAAGTAGCCTATAGCATGATGAAAAACATACTGACCAATAAGAAAGATGTCAATTGAAACGAGAAAAAGAGTGTTGAGGGGATACATAGAACCTGTACTTCTATATGGATGTGAAATTTGGACAATGAGCAGTCAGGCTGAAAAGCATCTGATGGCTGTAGACATGTGGTTTCTGAGGAAAATGCAAAGAATATGAAGGACAGCCAGGAAGCCCATTGAGCATATCCTTCGAGAAACAAATTAAAATCGTTAACTGATTAGAGAAATTAGACGTAGACAGTCAATATTTTTGGGCATGTTATGAGAAGACATGAATTGGAGAACTTGGTGACGACTGGTAAGATCGAAGGGAACAGACCAAGAGGAAGACCTAGAAGCAAATACCTGGATGGCTTGGCCTCGTGGCATGGTCGAGACAGAAACACGGAGCTGATCCACGACTCTGGTGATCGAGTGAGATGGCAAAACATGGCCGCCCACGCTTACCGGCATGGCACATGATGGATGAATTGTTTGTTAAATGTATGAATGCTAATAAGCAAATGTTCCGTGATGGCTGAATTTGACGTTTTATGACCTGTCGGCTGCACATGGTTTCCTAAAGAATGATTAAGTATCTTTTCTAGCCACACTGGTATTTGTTCGGCTATGCGATATGCTAACTGTCTTTCCATTCTTCCTATGTAATTCGCTTGGCACTCACACTGGAATTGATAAATGCAGTTTGATTTGGTGTACAGATGAATTAGTCCTTTCACAGATGAAGTAGGTATCTTAGTGGTTTTGTATCTGATCATTGGTTCAGCAGCAAAGAAAGTTTGGCTTACCGCTGTTTTAAGTCGATTGTGTATTCATTTCATTACGTCGACCCTCTTAAGGTCAGCTGAAGAAACACTTGAAGTGTGGCAACCGATGATTCTATGGGGGTAGGTTTGGGTAGCTGGCAGTGAGTTACACTTGATGAAACCGGTTGGATATCCATTATATTTCAGAGTCTGGTGAAATGTGTTTAGTTCTTCTTTTAGTGTGTCTTCGGAACAGATCTTCCTAGCTCGGGTTTATAGGGTCCGCACCAAACCAGGCTTTTATTTTATGGGTGCAATGCTATTATAAATCAGCTATTGTTTCGTCCATGTTCATTTTCGAAAGACTGATTGTTGAATAGTGCCGTTCACTCGCCGTCGGATTAGGATGTCTAAGAACGGTACGGTGGCATTTATGTTCATGGTCAATAGTCAGGGAACTATTCTTGTGGGTTTGGTCTATGATGGAGTAGAATGAGTCTGCTTGTTGTCTGGTCTCTGTGAGGAATAATAGGCCATCCACATACTGGCAGTATAGAACATGGTTTTAGTATTCGATTATCTTTGTTCTTCTAAGTGCGCCATAATGATGTCTGCAAGAATGGGATCTAGAGGACTCCCTTTGGCCTATTTTGCCGTCTAGTTGGCAGTCATAATTTTAACAGAAAATTTAATTTGATTATTAGATGTGCAAAGTAGTAGTAGTTTCTCAAGTTTGGAATGTTGGCAGGCCTAACTTTAGTTTCTTCACTTTTGTGCGATCACAGATGAAATTTACTGTTTCACACAGGGGAGAGTTAGTGAAAAGGGAGGCAATGTCTATTGACGCCATGTACTTTTGTTTGAGAACAATGGTGTCCAGTAGTTACGCTAACTCTAATGAATCCGTTAGTATTAAGGAGTCGAATAGCTGTTTCACTGGTCTCAAAATTTCCATAAGACATTTGGCCATCCTGTGTTGAGCAGAGTTGACCATCGATAAAATGATCTTAGTGGTACCCCGGGCTTGTGCAACTTAGGGAGACCATACATTTGGGGGAGGGGGGGGGGGGTTGTAAGTAAGCTCCGGGGGTAAGCAACTGCGCATTCGCCTCACTGATAAATGTATTATTTAAAAGTGACTTTATTTTTTTTTTCTCGCTGTTGCATTCAAGTCCCCTGGTTTGCTAGCTGTTGAATCTAACTTAAATTTGAGTGGGTCCGACATTTCTTCCGTTTTATTCTCGTAGTCCGACCTATCCATCACCACTGTATCACTCCCATTTTCTGGTTTTCGTATGACCAGTTGTTTGTAGGCTTGTAGTGATGTGATCATTAGATAACGGACATTTCTGTCTGGCTGGCTTATGCGACATTGATGGTCTCTATCTATCGATTTTACTTTGAGCCATCCAGCGAGTCATCAGACGATGGTGTAATTTTCGACATTTGATCAAACAGCATTTGAAATGGAGCCTGCGATCTAACCTGCTCAATACGTTTAGGTGGTATACAGAACTTCAGTCAATACATATTCTTTGCTGCTGAACCAATGATCAGATATAAAACCACCCAAATACCTACTCCATCTGTGAAAGAACCATTGTCTCCGTACATCATATCATACTGCATTTATCAATTCCAGTGTGTGTGCCAACCTCCAAAGATAAACAACTGTCTTGTCACGTGGAACCAAGAGTGGAACGGATGTTTGTTTGATATACACCGACCACCCTAGTTGATTTGTGCCACGTGAATTAGCGTGACAGATTTAGGCAGGGCATTGCATGCTACACCAACAAATGAGAATCATGACAGATGTAGGCAGGACATTGCTTGCTACGAAAGCCACCGAGAATCATGACAGATGTAGGCGGGGCCTTGCATGACGTACCATCCAGTAAGAATAGTGATAGACGTAGGCGGGGCCTTGCATGCTACACCAGCTAAAGAGAATCGTTTATTGCTGTACTCAGATGTAAACATGTTACACCAGTAGCCAATAACGGTACAGACAGATGCCGACACAAGAATTAACAAATAGCAAACAAGAGCGATAGTTGTGGAGAGACATGGCAGCCCAGGCCTCAGCAAGTCGTATACAGATTATGGTCATGGGGATGATGATGATGATGATGTTGTGTGTTTGGTCATATTGATTGCATTGCTCTAAACTTCACGAGCTTAAATGTGGCTACTGTGTTTATCACGTAACTTGTCTTTTGTGTATAGATCTCGAATACTGTTTATGTCTCTGCACGTCGAGGTGTGGTAGTAAGTGGTGAATTGAATGACAATGGCATCACAACCTTGCACTTAATGTTGGATTCATTTAATCACACGGCAACCTTGCACTAAATGATATATGTATATATAATGTCATGTGGGAATGTTGTAATAAAGATTTATCGCTTTGCTGCCAGGTAGAGACATTGCAATCAAAGAAAATGCCCAACAGACGAGTACATATTCAAAAGATGATGTAGACTATTCAGCAAACCTGTCCGTAGACGGAAATGTAAATCCAAATTTCAATGCCGGACACTGCTCAGCCACTACGGAGTCTAATCCACAATCCTGGAACGTCACCTTCTCACGGGCCAGACTTGTAAACAGATATGCCATCTACAACAGAGGGGATAGTATGTATCTGATAACCCTTGTTGTAAACAGTGTTGTATATCTGATAACCGTTGTTGTAAACAGTGTTGTATATCTGATAACCGTTGTTGTAAACATTGTTGTATATCTGATAACCGTTGTTGTACACAGTGTTGTATATCTGATAACCGTTGTTGTAAATATTATTGTGTGTCTGATAACCGTTGTTGTAAACATTGTTGTATATCTGATAACCGTTGTTGTAAACATTGTTGTATATCTGATAACCGTTGTTGTAAACAGTGTTGTATATCTGATAACCGTTGTTGTAAACATTGTTGTATATCTGATAACCGTTGTTGTAAACATTGTTGTATATCTGATAACCGTTGTTGTAAACAGTGTTGTATATCTGATTACCGTTGTTGTAAATATTATTGTGTGTCTGATAACCGTTGTTGTAAACATTGTTGTATATCTGATAACCGTTGTTGTAAACAGTGTTGTATATCTGATAACATTTATTGTAAACAGTGTTGTATATCTGATAACCTTTATTGTAAACAGTGTTGTATATCTGATAACCGTTGTTGTAAACATTGTTGTATATCTGATAACCGTTGTTGTAAACATTGTTGTATATCTGATAACCGTTATTGTAAACATTGTTGTATATCTGATAACCGTTATTATAAACATTGTTGTATATCTGATAACCGTTGTTGTAACATTGTTGTATATCTGATAACTGTTGTTGTAAACAGTGTTGTATATCTGATAACCGTTGTTGTAAACAGTGTTGTAAATCTGATAACCGTTGTTGTAAACATTGTTGTATATATGATAACCGTTGTTGTAACAGTGTTGTATATCTGATAACCGTTGTTGTAAACATTGTTGTATATCTGATAACATTTATTGTAAACAGTGTTGTATATCTGATAACATTTATTGTAAACAATGTTGTATATCTGATAACCGTTGTTGTAAACAGTGTTGTAAATCTGATAACCGTTGTTGTAAATATTGTTGTATATCTGATAACCGTTGTTGTAACATTGTTGTATATCTGATTACCGTTGTTGTAAACAGTGTTGTATATCTGATAACCGTTGTTGTAAACAGTGTTGTATATCTGATAACCGTTGTTGTAAACAGTGTTGTATATCTGATAACATTTATTGTAAACAGTGTTGTATATCTGATAACCGTTATTGTAAACATTGTTGTATATCTGATAACCGTTGTTGTAACATTGTTGTATATCTGATAACTGTTGTTGTAAACAGTGTTGTATATCTGATAACCGTTGTTGTAAACAGTGTTGTAAATCTGATAACCGTTGTTGTAAACAGTGTTGTATATCTGATAACCGTTGTTGTAAACATTGTTGTATATCTGATAACCGTTGTTGTAACATTGTTGTATATCTGATAACCGTTGTTGTAAACATTGTTGTAAATCTGATAACCGTTGTTGTAAACACTGTTGTATATCTGATAACCGTTATTGTAAACATTGTTGTATATCTGATAACCGTTGTTGTAAACATTGTTGTATATCTGATAACCGTTATTGTAAACAGTGTTGTATATCTGATTACCGTTGTTGTAAATATTATTGTGTGTCTGATAACCGTTGTTGTAAACATTGTTGTATATCTGATAACCGTTGTTGTAAACAGTGTTGTATATCTGATAACATTTATTGTAAACAGTGTTGTATATCTGATAACATTTATTGTAAACAGTGTTGTATATCTGATAACATTTATTGTAAACAGTGTTGTATATCTGATAACCGTTGTTGTAAACTGTGTTGTAAATCTGATAACCGTTGTTGTAAACATTGTTGTATATCTGATAACCGTTGTTGTAACATTGTTGTATATCTGATAACCGTTGTTGTAAACAGTGTTGTATATCTGATAACCGTTGTTGTAAACAGTGTTGTATATCTGATAACCGTTGTTGTAAACAGTGTTGTATATCTGATAACATTTATTGTAAACAGTGTTGTATATCTGATAACCTTTATTGTAAACAGTGTTGTATATCTGATAACCGTTGTTGTAAACATTGTTGTATATCTGATAACCGTTGTTGTAAACATTGTTGTATATCTGATAACTGTTATTGTAAACATTGTTGTATATCTGATAACCGTTATTGTAAACATTGTTGTATATATGATAACCGTTGTTGTAACATTGTTGTATATCTGATAACTGTTGTTGTAAACAGTGTTGTATATCTGATAACCGTTGTTGTAAACAGTGTTGTAAATCTGATAACCGTTGTTGTAAACATTGTTGTATATCTGATAACCTTTATTGTAAACATTGTTGTATATCTGATAACCGTTGTTGTAAACAGTGTTGTATATCTGATAACCGTTGTTGTAAACATTGTTGTATATCTGATAACCGTTGTTGTAACATTGTTGTATATCTGATAACCGTTGTTGTAAACAGTGTTGTATATCTGATAACCGTTGTTGTAAACAGTGTTGTATATCTGATAACCGTTGTTGTAAACATTGTTGTATATCTGATAACCGTTGTTGTAAACATTGTTGTATATCTGATAACCGTTGTTGTAACATTGTTGTATATCTGATAACCGTTGTTGTAAACAGTGTTGTATATCTGATAACCGTTGTTGTAAACAGTGTTGTATATCTGATAACCGTTGTTGTAAACAGTGTTGTATATCTGATTACCGTTGTTGTAAACAGTGTTGTATATCTGATAACCGTTGTTGTAAAAAGTGTTGTATATCTGATAACCGTTATTGTAAACACTGTTGTATATCTGATAACCGTTGTTGTAAACAGTGTTGTATATCTGATAACCGTTGTTGTAACATTGTTGTATATCTGATTACCGTTGTTGTAAACAGTGTTGTATATCTGATAACCGTTGTTGTAAAAAGTGTTGTATATCTGATAACCGTTATTGTAAACACTGTTGTATATCTGATAACCGTTGTTGTAACATTGTTGTATATCTGATTACCGTTGTTGTAAACAGTGTTGTATATCTGATAACATTTATTGTAAACAGTGTTGTATATCTGTATAACCGTTGTTGTAAACAGTGTTGTAAATCTGATAACCGTTGTTGTAAACATTGTTGTATATCTGATAACCGTTGTTGTAACATTGTTGTATATCTGATTACCGTTGTTGTAACATTGTTGTATATCTGATAACCGTTGTTGTAAACAGTGTTGTATATCTGATAACCGTTGTTGTAACATTGTTGTATATCTGATAACATTTATTGTAAAAAGTGTTGTATATCTGATAACCGTTGTTGTAACATTGTTGTATATCTGATAACATTTATTGTAAAAAGTGTTGTATATCTGATAACCGTTGTTGTAACATTGTTGTATATCTGATTACCGTTATTGTAAACAGTGTTGTATATCTGATAACATTTATTGTAAACAGTGTTGTATATCTGATAACCGTTGTTGTAAACAGTGTTGTAAATCTGATAACCGTTGTTGTAAACATTGTTGTATATCTGATAACCGTTGTTGTAACATTGTTGTATATCTGATAACCGTTGTTGTAAACAGTGTTGTATATCTGATAACCGTTGTTGTAAACAGTGTTGTATATCTGATAACCGTTGTTGTAAACAGTGTTGTATATCTGATAACATTTATTGTAAACAGTGTTGTATATCTGATAACCTTTATTGTAAACAGTGTTGTATATCTGATAACCGTTGTTGTAAACATTGTTGTATATCTGATAACCGTTGTTGTAAACATTGTTGTATATCTGATAACTGTTATTGTAAACATTGTTGTATATCTGATAACCGTTATTGTAAACATTGTTGTATATCTGATAACCGTTGTTGTAACATTGTTGTATATCTGATAACTTTTGTTGTAAACAGTGTTGTATATCTGATAACCATTGTTGTAAACAGTGTTGTAAATCTGATAACCGTTGTTGTAAACATTGTTGTATATCTGATAACCTTTATTGTAAACATTGTTGTAAATCTGATAACCGTTGTTGTAAACACTGTTGTATATCTGATAACCGTTATTGTAAACATTGTTGTATATCTGATAACCGTTATTGTAAACATTGTTGTATATCTGATAACCGTTATTGTAAACATTGTTGTATATCTGATAACCGATATTGTAAACAGTGTTGTATATCTGATAACCGTTGTTGTAAACATTGTTGTATATCTGATAACCGTTGTTGTAACATTGTTGTATATCTGATAACCGTTGTTAAAAACAGTGTTGTATATCTGATAACCGTTGTTGTAAACAGTGTTGTATATCTGATAACTGTTGTTGTAAACATTGTTGTATATCTGATAACCGTTGTTGTAACATTGTTGTATATCTGATAACCGTTGTTGTAAACAGTGTTGTATATCTGATAACCGTTGTTGTAAACAGTGTTGTATATCTGATAACCGTTGTTGTAAACAGTGTTGTATATCTGATTACCGTTGTTGTAAACAGTGTTGTATATCTGATAACCGTTGTTGTAAACAGTGTTGTATATCTGATAACCGTTGTTGTACAAAGTGTTGTATATCTGATAACCGTTGTTGTAAACATTGTTGTATATCTGATAACCGTTGTTGTAAAAAGTGTTGTATATCTGATAACCGTTGTTGTAAATATTATTGTGTGTCTGATAACCGTTGTTGTAACATTGTTGTATATCTGATAACCGTTGTTGTAAACATTGTTGTATATCTGATAACCGTTGTTGTAAATATTATTGTGTGTCTGATAACCGTTGTTGTAACATTGTTGTATATCTGATAACCGTTGTTGTAAACAGTGTTGTATATCTGATAACCGTTGTTGTAAACAGTGTTGTATATCTGATAACCGTTGTTGTAAACAGTGTTGTATATCTGATAACCGTTGTTGTAAACAGTGTTGTATATCTGATAACCGTTGTTGTAACATTGTTGTATATCTGATAACCGTTGTTGTAAACATTGTTGTATATCTGATAACCGTTGTTGTAAACAGTGTTGTATATCTGATAACGGTTATTGTAAACACTGTTGTATATCTGATAACCGTTGTTGTAAACAGTGTTGTATATCTGATAACCGTTATTGTAAACACTGTTGTATATCTGATAACCTTTATTGTAAACAGTGTTGTATATCTGATAACCGTTGTTGTAAAAAGTGTTGTATATCTGATAACCTTTATTGTAAACAGTGTTGTATATCTGATAACCGTTGTTGTAAAAAGTGTTGTATATCTGATAACCTTTATTGTAAACAGTGTTGTATATCTGATAACCGTTATTGTAAACAGTGTTGTAAATTTGATAACCGTTATTGTAAACAGTGTTGTATATCTGATATACATGACGGATTACTTTAAATAACATTGTGTAACTGATGGCCGGCTTCGTGGCTTAGAGGTTATGACTTTTCTCCGTAATCTCGTATACTCTCGTCGGTAACGTGATGACGGTGAGAATCAGCAGTGGTTCGAATCGCATCGGTAACTTACGGGGTATGTGAGCCGGCCGCTCAGAAAGCAATGGCAAACTACTGAGCGTAATCTTGCCGAGAAATCGACATACAGCTGAAAGATACTGGTGTTGACAGCGATGTCCTGTAAAGGATATGCAACAACAACAAAAAACTGATTTACTGTCTCTGTGGCGAAGACGTGCCTGACGCCATTCGTAATCCCGTATACCCGGGTTCGAAACACAGCAGTGCTGGTTTCTTTCGAAAATTGTATAGGTGCCGGTCGTTCAGAAAGCAAATGGCAAACTACTGAACGTAAAACGTGCACAGGAACCACAAACAGCCAAAATGATGAGGTTTACTGCTACGTCCTGTGAAGGACATGCAACTTAATTTTGTTTTTTAAAAAGAAAAGAACTGATGTGCATAATGGAATTCTTTCAATAACTTTGTATACCGGGTACAGACGGGGGGTTTTGTTATTGTAATTCTTGATTGGTGTCAATATTGTAAACATACCAGTGTCACTGTGTCCGCAGATTTTGTTCAGGTTTAGAAATGGAGACTTCTTGCCCAAGCAGTGGCCATACAGTATACTGGATAGGATTCTTTACAACAACACACTGAGCTTACATAAATTCAAACACACGTTACACAATATATGCGGTTGGCATTTGTATCCCCACTCACCAGGTCTTGATTAATTCATAGTGGAGGGAGATGTTAAATGCAAGCAGGCATGAGGTAGGCTGGGATACAAGTTAGACGATAGAATTTATAGATGGACACGCAAAGTGTAGGCAGCGATACACGTAGAAGGATATCATTTATAGATGGTCAATAATACCAACACTAAAAAGAAGATACCATCTATAGATGAACAAGCAAAGCGTAGGCAACAATTCACATGTAAAGATGTAATGTATTGGTGGGCAACGATACACTTAGAACGATATAATTTATAGATGGTGTAACAGTCCAACAGCCTAGCTATCCCATCACACTTAGCTGTAGTATAAGTAGCCCCTGACCTCTTGTGGTGAATGCACATCAGCCATAGTACCTCACGCTGATTCGGCCGTAGAAATAACACAAACATACTTCAATATGTGGCCAATCTTGTGGCAAATATCATAAATAGATATATTTACAAATCCGTCAATACCTTTTCAAGTCTGTTCGTAGAAAGGTATCATTTATAGATGGACAAGGATACACGTAAGAAATCATTTAATGACGAGTGTAACAGGAGGGGTGCCGGATACCCATTCCTGTTAGTTGTTGTAATTTATGTTCACTGTATTCAAAAGTCTGCCTAACTCGGTTTTAGGGTCGCCCGTCTGAAGATCCAAGACCACAGACTACCCACTAAGGTACAACAGACACCTGACACCAACAAGGCTAACAACCCAACATTGATAAAGGAGAGAAATAGAAATTTATATTAGAGAATTCGTCTCAAATAACAGCATAAACACAACACAACGGTGGATGCTTTAAGATGAGACCAGTGCTGTTGGCGGTATCGTCATCAAGGCAACGGAGAGACAGGAGTGGACTGTCAGTGTGGTGAGATAGATGCGGGTCTTGGGTGAGGATATCACCTGGTTGTCGTAGGAGTCTTCCTTGAGACACTAACCCGGCGTCCTGTATGTAAAGTCTCTTCCCTGGCTTTTGGCTTCTCCCCTGTTAGGACACTTACCCTCAGCTTCAGGTGGCTTTCTGAGTCTCTCGAATTAAGGACTAGGTCTCCCGCCAGCCTCTACTTCCTAGGAGTGGCTTAAATATGGTGACAAGTCTTCGGACCCCCGGTTGACTTGAGGTAATTAATATCCTCGTCAGCATACAAACAGGGGGTCGAGATCCTAGAACAATAACAAATCAGGCGTACCAATCCATATAGACCCGTAAGTTCGATACTAGCTCTATCCTGAACCTTTCAGTTCCTTTAAGATGCTTGCTTGCTTGTGTTCGCTGGCTGTGATCTCCAGTGTGAAGTCCTGTATGTCGGATAAAGACATCCTGTTGTCCAACATCAGTGTGATGTCATACAGGACCTGAGGTATGCGTGAGTATCCGTTGTCCCATGTCTAACTTATTGGTGTGCAGACTGGTGGTTCATTGCCGTGCAGGCAGACACTCTCCGACTTCGGAGGAATTCCTTTAAGATCAGACCAATGTCGTAGGTCTGGTCTCCAAGACATCTTCTCTGATAGACTGGACAGGTTTCTTTATAGAGTTCAGTAATTCACATCCTTCCTGTGCATTCAGCATAAGTTTCCAAACCCGGTCTATAGGGTTGGGAGTTTAATAACGGAAGAATGAAGAGCCCAATGCACTCCTGTGGATATCAGAGGTTAGTGAGGAAGGTAAAGATATCCTCGGCCAACACAGTCTGTCATATAAAAAAAGATTGAGTAAATGTGTAAAGGCAACTCCGGTGGGCATTTCCGATGCTACATAAGAGAGAGAGAGAGAGAGAGAGAGAGAGAGAGAGAGAGAGAGAGAGAGAGAGAGAGAGAGAGAGAGAGAGAGAGAGAGATGAGAGGAGAGAGAGAGAGAGAGAGAGAGAGAGAGAGAGAGAGAGAGAGAGAGAGAGAGCGTGTTTATATAAGGCCAACTATCTCACTCGGGCGTGAAGAAAGGTCATGTGTTTATTTAAAAACAACGCAGACAATCTTATCCCTTTAAACAGAAAAGGGGTGTGTGTTTGGTGTATCCAAACAGCTACAATCGCATGGTGTTTAGTATGAACTTAGTATGTGTGAGTATAACGAAAACATAGCTGAGCACACTCTATTATTCGGCAGCTGGCCTGGGTGTAAATAATAATCTCCCAGCTCAGCGCACTCCGATAGGTAACAGACAGTAGGTGGGTTAGTGAACCGCCGCTGGAATCTGTCACGCCACATGACAATCTTACAAGATTACTGACTTCTAATTTTCCCAAGATGGGTGTCGTATGAAAGCTCTTTACTCGAGGAATTATCAATCAGGAGATTTACTCCTATTGGGTACTTCCTCTCAGAGACGAATTCAACTAATTCGTGAAAACGAATCGATTAGACACGGATCAGAACTGTCTCTCGCTATGTTATTCTCTTCGGCGGTAATCTTGGCTACTGAAACCGTCACAACGGTTTATCAACCCGACACAAGTATATATGTTTGCTTACCTTTTACTTCGAGATTTGAATGTAAAAGTAGGAAAAGGGAAAATGGCGGATGTAGTGGGGAATTATCGTTTAGGTACAAGAAATGAAAGAGGAGAAAACCTAATAAAATGGGCAAATATCAATGATATGATCATTGGAAACACATGGTTTAAACACCATAAAAAAACGACTATACACCTGAAAAAGCCCTGATAAGAAATACGCAACCAGACTGACTAAAAAAATATATCTGTATATCCTTTACAGGACATCGCTGTCAACATCAGCATAATTCAGCTGATTGTTGATTTCTTAGCATGATTACGCTCAGTAGTTTGCCATTGCTTTCTGAGCGACCGGCTCACATACCCGGTAAGTTACCGACGGGGTTACAACCGCTACCGATTCTCGCCATCGTCACGTTACTCACGAGAGTATATGGGATTACGGAGAAAGTCGCTAATCCCTAGGCCAGGGAGACCACCAGATTGGCTACATACTAATTAATAAAATATTTAGATATGCTTTAATTAATGCAAACACAATGCCTGCTGCTGACTGTAATTGTGATCTTGTACCACTGTGTGCAGAAATAAAAGTAAGATTAAAGAGAGGGGAAAATGATTAACAACGTGAGACTTAATAAAGGGGTTCTGAGTGTAGATAAAGAAAGTCAAGAAAGATATAGAGTGACTGTAAAAAATAGGTACAATGCAATAGCTAAAATACAGAGCATAAATGAATAATGGGTAATGTTAAGGGACTTAATTCATCAAACTAGCGAAGAAATATTACCGGAGAGAAGCCAAATAGCTAAGAAAAATGGATGAATGAAGAGATCGTAATGCTGATGGGCAAAATAAAACAGAGTAAAAATTACAAACAAAAATACGTTAAGATAAATACAGAAATAGAAGATAAAACAGAGAAGGCAAAAGAAAGTAAGTTAAAAGAGCAATACAAAAACATTGAATTAAATTCTATTAAAGACACAAAAAGTACGCACAGATAAATCAGTGAGCTCACAGGAAGAAATAATAAGAATAAATACAGGGTGTTTGAAATCAAAAACAGGAAAGATATTATTGGAGGAAGGTGTTATAATGAAGAGGTGGAATGAGTATATAAGAGAATTATATGATGAAGAATTAACAGAAGAAAGTAACTTAGAAGGTCCACCTATTTAAAAAGAAGAAGTCGCTAACGCTGTAAAATATATGAAGAAAGGAAAAACAGCTGGGCCAGATGAAATCACAATAGAAGAATTAGAAGTATTTGGAGAAATTGGAGTATATATATTAACCAAAATGTTGAATGATATTTGCAGCAGTGGATATTTACCCAGTGATATGCTAAAATCTATATTTATAGCTATACCAAAGAAAGACCAGGAGCAATTGATTGTGAAGATTTTCGTACTCACACAGGCTTTCTATCTATATCGTTCATACACACAAGTCATACGAGCACCATTCAATACGACTGTCCTGTACAACCGTCACAAGCCGTCTGGCCGGTAACCGCTGTGAGGTCTTGCCAGTCGGGGTTGTGTCCTTGCGTGGACTTCATGTCCCACGCATTCACCGACTGACCGTTCCTGCCACAGCGTGGTTAGTATCGCTCGCAGGTGGACCGGGCTGTACTCGCCAGGCTTCGTTGACGACGACGCGGTAAGACTGGTGGGGAGATTATGACACAGCTATACACATAAGAAGATATCATTTATAGATGGGCAACTATACACATAGGAAAATATCATTTATAGATGGGCGATGATACACGTAGGAAGATATCATTTATAGATGGGGGACGATACAGGCAGGAAGATATCATTATAGATGTTCAACTATACACGCAGGACGACATCATTTATAGATGGGCAACGATAAACGTTTTAGACATCATTATAAATGGGCTACTATTCACATAGGAAAATATCATTTATAGATGGGCAACTATACACATAGGAAGATATCATTTATAAATGGACAAAGAGACACGAAGAAAGATACCATTTAGAGATGGACAAAGATACACATAGGCAGATACTATTTATAGATTGGCAAGCACGAAGTGGACAGCGATACGAGTATGATATTAAAATATTATTGACAGCAGCCTATCTATAGTGTACACATGGAAAGACACACCGCCCTTCATCTATATTAAATCCTCTTCATCTCAAGTTATAAATGGATTCCATGTCTCCATGGCACTCCATCCCTGGTCTACTATACTAGCCATTGTGGCTTAATTTCTTTCCAACGTGAATTTGGGGTCGGAGCATTTTCATGGAAATGGCTACTAGCAATTGTTTTAGGAAAGGCATGGTGATTGGTCTATGGCGACTCACTTCACTACTTGGTTGTCTGGTGTATGTATGCGCTTGGTTTATACCACATTTAAGATAATGATACCGTCCATATATTTTATTTTGCAGGTGCTACCTACCGACTCCAGGGATTCTCACTTGAAAGTTTTAACGGTTCCACTCGTGTCTTTAATTTCACAAACAGCCAAGCCATACTTCCCGTGTACACAGTTAAACATGGACATTTACACATGACCTTTGTGCAGATCACAACTGGCTATGGAGTTAATGTTCTACAAATGTGTGAAATGGAGATATATGGAGGTATGATATCTCTATGTATGGTATCTCTGTGTATGATATCTCTGTCTATGATATCTCAGTATATCGTATCTCTATGTATACCATATGGTGCATGATGGTGGAAATGACCACGTGTTCACAAGTACCCACTGTGAACGGACATTTACAGCACAAATTGGCCTTATCAGTCACATTCACTACCGCCATGGGTAAAAGTTATTACGCCTTTTTGAAGCACAAACTATCGTCTGTCAAGACTGCAAGGTGCCAATAAAAAAAAAGGTATCTCTATGTATGGTAACTCAATGTATGGTATCTCTGTGTATGATATCTCTGTCAGAGTCTAAAGTATTGCCAGCAGAGATGCAGGGACATCGTTACGCCCGCCAGGCGAGTATTAGTTACCTGCCTGCGAGGTTGCCGGCTGACGAGACAGCCAGCGGTCAGGCAAGGACAAAGCAGGACGCACGCAGGCCTCGTGAAGCCACTTAAGGTGGGCAAGCGCGTTGCGAGAAATAGCCAGACAGCTCTGGGACTCGGACTCGACTGGACGTATGATGGGAGAAAGGCTTGTGTAGTTCTGTGGCCCGAAAGTCGAGTGCTTGTACATCTTGTGAGACTGATTGTAAGCTGTGGGTTGCTTGTAAGTGTATTGTTATAACTTATGTATTGTGATGATCATCTCTAGATCGTGATCTGTAAATAAATCCATCGAAACTTCGTGTCGTTGAGTCTCAAGTCAAATCACGTTGTATTTGTACTGTCTCACATGTGTTAGGTTAACGAGCCAGGTTTAAGACCCTGACATGTGTGGACGTGGTGGCATTCGTCCAGCTTTAAAATGAACGTGGTTTAAGTAATTAACATTTAAAACCTAGATTTGTGAACTTGGAAATTTTTGGTCCAACTTTAGAGTGCATTTAAAGGTGATTGTGAAGGCTCATTTTGATATATATTATTACATTGTTTGAACATGGAGACTAAATGTCAACGTACAGTGCATACATATTGTTTGATCTTGTAAACGTGTAAAACATGTGTGATTGTGGAACTTGTCACCGTTTTGACCTTGTCGACATTGTGAAGTTGTCGCCATTGTGACCTTGTCGCCATCTTGTAAACTTGATGTCTATGTCCTTACTGAATGTCATCTTGATGTAAGTGATGTGTCATCAATGTTATAGAGTGTTGAGATATAGTTAGATTGTCTTTGAAAAGTGAGTTGTGTAAAGCAGAAAGTTTCGGAAAGAAAGTGACTTGTGATTTTGAAAAAAAAATTGTTGACGGACAACATTACGACCTACAATTATACTCAACGCCATACAAACCTAATCAAAACTTAGTGACAAGCATACACACCACATCAAACAGACGTTAATTTATTTCCTCCAAAAACAAAGCAGGTTTTCTGTGCCATCTGAAACCCTTGCCCGTAGAGGTCATTTGTGTTTTGAAGTAGCGACCCTACAGTTCCTAGTCCGAATTTCAACCGTTCTTCACCGCATCCAGGACACTTGAGTATATTTTTCTTTCTATATACTTTCGGATGCAAATTTAGGCACATATTGTAAATAGAACACAATTGTAAATTGTTCACTTTACTAACAACTTGTAACAAATTGTGTGTCTGATATTTCATTTGCATTTTCCATCATGTCGTCATTAAATGATTTCATCGATATGGCGTTGAAATTAAAGTTAACAGGTGATGAGTTAACGAAGTGGAGTGAGAAGAAATACTCTGAATACCACGAGCGTGAAGAAAGAGCAGCTGAAAGAGCATTAAAGCAGGCAGAGACTGAAACAGCGGCCAAGCAAGTAGAGGCAGAAACAGCCTTAAAGCAAGGAGAGACAGAATTAAAGAAGGCAGAGATAGCAGCTCAAAGTAAACGGGAAGAGCTGGAAGTGCAATTAAAAATCAAACAACTTGATACTGAGACTGCCATAAACAAAGAGTCCAAGAGATCTGAGAGACTGGAGAAAGAAAACCAGTACAAGAAATATCAAGGTATTGTAAGAAATTATACCTCGGGTGACTGCATTGCAGCCTTCACCCAAAATTTTGAGACTTTAATGGACCATTACCAGGTCCCATTGTCTGAATGGAATATAATTTATATGAGAAGTTTATCAGGGGAACCTCTGAAAGTCATAGAGACTATCCCCAAAGACCTCAGAAAAGATTACCATTATCTAACACCAAAGATTATGGCACATTTTATGTTAGATGAGGCAGGTTACAGAGAACAATTCAGCAAGTTGAGCCCCAAACCGACTCAAACGTTCTCTGACTACTTCTGCTTAGTCCGAGATATATTTTCCAAATGGACTTCAGCAGCTAAAATTGATAAGAACTATCAAAAGTTAGAAGATCTTATCATCAGAGATAAGTCATTTCATCTATTCCATCAGCATTTTCAAAGTTTTTGCAAGAGAATGAATGTACGAGTGTAGAACAGATTGAGAGGCGTGGTTCGGCTTATTACACAGCCAACAAACATTGGTTTGCCAGTGAAGCTACTGAAACCAATTTTGTAGCATCGGCTAACTATGACAAACCCTATAGTAGGCAAAAACCTTATAAGCCTACATCTGAGAAGTACAACCATTGTAACTATTGTAGAATTTCACATCATCAAGGTGAGATGTGCGACAAGAACCCCGCATATCTTACATATTTACAGAACATCGTAAACAGACAAGATAAGGAGCGTAAATCCTTTAGAAATTTGCGTAAATGTTTCCTCTGTAAGGCGTATGGACATTATCGCCATGATTGTAAAGGTAGGCAAATGACCAAGAAAGCCAATGCCACCTTATTTGATAGTTCATCATCAGATGAAGAACAATCAGAGAAACACCCTGTGAACTCAGCACAGGCTTTTGATATGTTTAACGCAAATAAATGTACTGTTTGTAATACCTTTTATGAAGATGGTATTTTAACATGCGGCCACTCCAGTCCTATTGCCAATGAAGAAGCTAATTTGGTGGTAGATTCCAAAGGCAGAATAAACATCCATCAAGGATATGTGAATGGCAAGCCTGCTACAGTCCTTCGGGACACGGATAGTTCACTGATTGGACTGAAGAGAACGTTCATAATGCCTACAGACTATACAGGCAAGCACGTAACATGCAGAACATTCTCCGGCAATATTGAAAAGTACCCACTAGCATGGGCATATATTCAAACACCTTTCCTCACTGGGAAAGTAAAATGCGCTGCATTAACAAACCCAGTGTGTGATATTATAATTGGAAATTTACCAGAGGTGAATGATATGCCTCATGACATAACATCTCTTTGCATTAATGAGATCACACCATCACCATCAAATGTCATCATTGATACTGTTGTACCACCTAATGAATGTATGGTAGCTAATGTAGCACTAAGATCTCATGACATCATTGATAACACTGTTTCATCACCATCTGATATCATTGAATGTGTGAACGCAGTAACCAGATCTACTGCTAGAATGCAAGATGAAATTAATCAGTCTGAGGCTATAGAAATGCCCAGTATTACTACCTCCTAAAACCATGAAGGAGATTTTTGTAACAGCCCAAAAGGCTGATCCTTCATTGTCAAAATATTTTAATCTGATCGGCCAAAAGCCAAAGTTAACCAAAAATGCAAGATGGCATTTTGCTTTGAAAAATTGTATCCTCACCAGGTATTATACAGAGGTGACACCACAACGAGAGCAAACTGTTTTGCCAATTGAGTATCGTAAGCAAGCCTTACATCTTGCCCATGATATACCTCTTGCAGGGCATATGGCATACGCTAAGACCAGATCGAGATTATTATTACAGTTTTATTGGCCCAAATTCTGCAATGACATTAAGCAATATTGCAGGAGTTGTGACATCTGCCAAAAACTTGTAAAGAAAGGGAAAAAAACCACAGACAAAGTTACAAATTACTGACTTAGCCAGTCGACCTTTTGAGAAAATATCTGTCGACATAGTGGGCCCTCTTAATCAGATAACAACCAGAGGAAATAAATATATATTAACTATTGTGATCAATGTAGCCGCTGGCCTGAAGCGATTCCGCTAAAGAACATAACTGCCAATGATATAATGGAAGTTTTCTTCCATATATTTTCACGGATAGGATTTCCAGACACTATCCAATCAGATAGGGGAAGTCAGTTCATTGCCGCATCTACTCAAGCTTTCACCAAAATGTTAGGAGTGAAGCAATGTTTCAATTCCCCGTACCATCCTCACTCGAGCGGAATTATAGAAAAATTTTACGGTGATTTAAAGCATATGCTTGCTAAAGTCACGCAAGAGCACCCCAATAACTGGGACGTATATTTACCTGCTATTCTCTTTGCTTATCGCTAAGTGCCACATGCTAGTACAGGTTTCTCTCCTTTTGAACTTATCTATGGTGCCAAACCACGTGGCCCATTAAGCATCTATCATCAAATGTTAACTGAATCCACTCCTTTACTCAAACCCATATCATCATACGTATACGTTACATCATTGCGTGAAAGAATCATCAAATCTTGTATAATTGCAAAGGATGCACTAAAATTATCTGTGCTACATATAGACAATATGCTGACAAAGGTAACAGGACAATAACGTTGACACCTGGACAGGACGTTCTTCTTCTTCTACCTAGTGACAGACACTTATTGACTGATTCTTGGCAAGGACCATTTAAAGTGACGAGACAGATTTCACCTGTAGACTATGAGATCCAAATAAAGACAAACACAAATATTCCACGTCAATATGCTAAGACCATATTAGAACAGAGACAACGAACAAGACGATACAACAGCATGTACAGTGATAATAGATCATGAAGATGACGAGGCTAGTGACGAAATTCAACACCTGCATTAGACACGACAAACTGCTTGAAGGAAATTAAGATCAACCCAAAGTTAACTCAAGCAGAAACAGACAGTTGCAAACAGCTCATACAACAGTACAACATCATTTTCTCCAACAACCAGGACAACAGAATTAGTACAACATCACTTCACACTCACGTCAAATACACCCATAAAATGCAGACCATACACCATTCCATTGCATTACAAAGAACACTTACATCAAGAGATCATCAGCTTAGAAAAAAACAACATCATTAGACGATCCCAATCAAATTTCTCATCTCCAATGGTCATAGTACGCAAAAAGGACAACACAATAAGACTCTGTGTCGACTACAGGAAATTAAATAAGATAACTCTTTTAGATTTAGAGCCAATGGCAAACTCGGAAGATCTATTGACAGAACTGACAGATGCTAGGTTCTTTACGAAGGTAGACATGACAAAAGGTTACTGGCAAATAGCAGTAGACGAACAGAGCAGACATCTGACAGCTTTTGTCACACCTTGGGGACTGTACGAATGGTGCAAACTTCCATTTGGGCTTCTCAATGCCCCAGCAACATTCGTACGTATGACACGACTTCTACTAGTAGACATACCGAATATTATCTGTTACATAGACGACATTTGTGTTCACACAAAGACAATGACAGACCACATAAAGACATTAGAACAGACATTTGAACGCATTAGACAGCACGGACTGACGGTAAAGCCTGCAAAAGTAGACATAGCCTATCAGGAAATATCCTTCTTGGGGTACAAAATATCTAATGGCTTTGTCACGACAGACGATAACATTGTGTCCAAGATACTAAAACTCTCACTTCCGACTACGAAAAAGCAAGTCAGAAGTTTGTTGGGAATTATAAATTATTATAGGCAGTTCATACCAGATTTTGCTGAACTGACCGAAGTATTTACTAACTTACTAACAAAAGATCAACCCGAGAAAATTGTAAGCAATGAATGCCTAAAATTTGCATTCCAGAAAGTATTATCTTATTTCTCTGAGAATAGTTTAAAGAATCCCATTCTCAAATTGCCAAATTTTCTTATTTCTTTCAGATTACGCACAGACGCGAGCTCCGTAGCGATTGGAGCAGTTCTGTTACAGGAACATGATAACATCCTACATCCTGTATATTACTTCTCGAGAAAATTAAAACCTAGAGAACGCTCTTGGTCGACACCGCAGTTGGAAGCCCTTGCTCTAGTTGAGGATATAACAAAATTTTCCAGATTCCTCCTGGGACGTCATTTTATTGTGGAGTCTGACAGTAGTCCATTGAGATTTATCAATTCAGGTGTACCTTCCAACCAAATGATAGCTCGCTGGTCTCTTAAACTTCAAGATTACAGCTTTGAAGTTCGACACATCGCGGGCAGAACCAACACGATTGCCGATCTTTTGTCCCGTTGTCCGACCGACCCAGTAAGCACCAATGTCTGAGTGCAGTGTGTAAAATACACTCAGACCAACACAGCCATGCATCAGTGAAGTTTTTTTTCACGAAAGCTGTGTATGTCTATATGATGTGATAGTTTGTATTCCTAATATATATAGTTTTTCTTATTTTATTATTAATGTAGTGATTGTCGTGAATAATTGTGTAGTGTGTGGTAGAAAGAGAACTTTATTAATTGTATATATTACGAAACAAGAACAGTGCCACATTCGCTCTGAACTTACCGCAAGCGAACTATCCAATTTATCCGTGGTATCTGCATTTGGAACATATCCAGTGATATTTTAACTCCGTGTGTGAAAGTGTTACCTGAACATTGACATCTACACCACTTCAGTCAATCGAAATCCAGAAGTTTTTCCAGTGAAACAACCGACACATGAACGATCAGAACATTGCACATTCCGTTTTACTACATCAGACCGGAACAAGTGTGTTCTACAAATTTCAACGTCAGCTGTTCGTGTGTACTTCCGGATGAGTTAGAAATTTAGTGTAAAAGTAGCAGACGACAAACAAAAGCTTAAAAAGTTATAACACTTCTAAACTATTTACGATTCAATAATTTCGAATACATGAAGTGTGTAATAATATTTTTCATGTAGTGTAATCTTAGAATCATATCTTGATTAATTTATTCATACTACCGACATTTTTTCGCTAGTATGGAGAAACATCAAGCTATGACGCTGAGAAATAGAAGAATTATTGTAAGATATTATATTTCTTAATTTTTGAAGTTATGTCCCTTTCATTAAATTGTTATTATATTATTACACCAAGGGCGTTAATTGAAATGTATACGATGATGTGTTGTATATAAATAACCATGTTGTTGCCAGATTGTTAACACGCCAAGAAGCCATCTACTGGGCATGGTAGAGTTTTACCGACATTGCAGACCGACACAAGAACTCCTGGCCAAATGAGGTCAGAGTTTGAGCGTTGAATGCGGCTTATATAAAGCCGTATTACGGTCTTGCCAGATGTTTTTTGTCTCAAAAAGCATATTATTACTTTTTTTTTGAAAGGCTGCGAGGTAGTTGCTTGGGAAGCTGTTACTACCGATCTGACTGGATCAATAATGAAATTAAGGTAATCAGCCATCGAGAGGATGAAGCTTGACGAGTGTTAAAGGTTGAACACCACATGTTTTTAGATACAATGTCAATTTCTTATATGTTTCTATGCCAAGATGTGGGTTTTTGTATTTCTACACCAAAGTAATTGTATATAACAGAAAGGTTGACTGTGACAGGTTAAAAATATTAATCCAGTATTGTATATAGAGTGTACATGAAAGATAACATCTTTCATGAAGAAGCCCCGGGGGAGCATGTCAGAGTCTAAAGTATTGCCAGCAGAGATGCAGGGACATCGTTACGCCCGCCAGGCGAGTATTAGTTACCTGCCTGCGAGGTTGCCGGCTGACGAGACAGCCAGCGGTCAGGCAAGGACAAAGCAGGACGCACGCAGGCCTCGTGAAGCCACTTAAGGTGGGCAAGCGCGTTGCGAGAAATAGCCAGACAGCTCTGGGACTCGGACTCGACTGGACGTATGATGGGAGAAAGGCTTGTGTAGTTCTGTGGCCCGAAAGTCGAGTGCTTGTACATCTTGTGAGACTGATTGTAAGCTGTGGGTTGCTTGTAAGTGTATTGTTATAACTTATGTATTGTGATGATCATCTCTAGATCGTGATCTGTAAATAAATCCATCGAAACTTCGTGTCGTTGAGTCTCAAGTCAAATCACGTTGTATTTGTACTGTCTCACATGTGTTAGGTTAACGAGCCAGGTTTAAGACCCTGACATCTCTATATATGGTATCTCTGTGTATGGTATCTCTGTGTATGATATTTCTATGTATGGTATCTATGTGTATAGTATATCTATGTATGGTATCTCTATGTATGGTAACTCTATGTATGGTATCTCTGTGTATGATATGTCAGTATATGGTATATGTATGTATGGTATCTTTATGTATGGTATCTCTATGTATATGATATCTCTGTGTATGGTATCTCTATGTATGGTATCTCTATCTATATGGTATCCCAACATAGAACAATTAGTATAATGAGCCACATCACAAAGATTCTGCTGAGAATTAACATGCAAAGAATGAGGAAGAAAATACAACCCGAAATAGGAGAAGAACAATGTGGGTTTGTAGAAGGCAAGGGCACAGTAAATGCTGTGTATATATTGAGCGTTCTATAGAAGTAAACAAAGATCTATATCTTTGCTTTATTGACTATATAACGGCTGTCGATAAAGTGAGACATGTCGACATGATAAGGATACTGGAAGATCTACAAATTGATGGAAAAAACCTTAGACTTGTAAAAAACATATATTGGAAACAACAATCTGCCATCAGAATTGATAACGATGTAGGTCAATATCAGCCTATTAAAAGAGGTGTGAGATAGGGATGTGTAATGTCTCCATGTCTTTTTCCCTGTACAGTGAAAATATATTTAGAAATATAGAAGATATGGAAGGAACTAACATTGGGGGACGATACATCAATAACATTAGATATGCAGATGATACAGTCTTGATAGCAGACAATGAACAGGACCTGCAAAACTAAGTAGATGCGGTTCTTGCACACAGGGAACAACTAGGGTTAGCTGTCAACACCAGCATCTTTCAGCTGTATGTTGATTTCTTGGCAAGATTACGCTCAGTAGTTTGCCTTTGATGTCTGAGCGGCCAGCTCACATACCCCGTAAGTTACCGATGCGATTCGAACCACTGCTGATTCTCACCGTCATCACGTTACCGACGAACGAACGAACGAACGAACGAACAAACAAACTTTATTTTCAAAGGGTTAAGAATTGGGCACGCAGGCCCGTCTAACATTCTGCCCTTCTATCACTCTCTTTCATACATTATTTCATTCACACATCATTCAAGGCTAACAAAGAACAGCAACAATATAAAAGATATGCATTATAAAGGCATGGGCAAAATGCAAACATCAAAACTACACGACACAGTAATACTAGATAATGGTCTGACACTTGTTATTAGCCATGTGGAATATACTGGCCTACAAAAAGGGGATTGGCTGTTATACTAGGGTTTTGTTATTATTATTATTATCTCAATTATTAAGGGGGAAGGTAATCCGTATTGAGATAGTGTTCGAATAATTTGCGATTATATGAATAGGGATTGGTGATGTCTTTGATTTCTTGTGGAAGATTGTTCCACAGCTGAGCTGCAGAGTACGTTAAGCTTGTTTTGTATAAGTCAATCCTAGGCTTCGGAATGTGTAGTATATTTAAACGTTTACTGTGTCTAGCATTATATTTAAACAATGGCCAAAGGTAATTTGGGGCATTCCGATGCAGGATTTTGTGAATTAGTTTAGCTTTATTGAAAAGCAGGCGTTTGCGGAATGGTAGTAACTGAAGGCGTTTATACAGGCTAGGATTGTCAGATAAATGTTTGCTATAAATTAGACTCATGGCCCGTTTCTGGAGTGAGTAAAGTCGCTTGGTGTTTGAATTAGAACAACCGTCCCAGATTGTAGAGCAGTAGTCAAAGTGTGTCTGTATATGAGAAGTATAGAATAGCTTCCTTGTGTCCTCATCAAGGAAGTTTTTAATCTTGGCGAGTTGGTAGACTTTTTTCGCTGTTTGTTTAATAAGCGCTTGAACGTGGGAATTAAAGGTTAGGTTTCTATCAATGATTAGGCCTAATGTTTTGTGCTCAATTACACTTTCTACTGGCATGTTATCGATGTGAAGTTGAAGTGATGTGTGTGAGCTTAGAGTTTGAAGTCTTTGTCTAGTTGTTAATAACATTGCTTTTGTTTTAGTGATGTTAATTTGCATACGGTTTGAATAGCTCCACTTAACTACATTATTTAATTCTTGTTGTAAAGACGACTCCAGTAAAATACAGTCTTCAGCGTTTGTGTACACCGTACAGTCATCTGCAAATAGATCGCAGGACGACGAAAGATGCAAAGGTAGATCGTTAATATATATGGCAAATAATAGAGGGCCAAGAATAGAGCCTTGCGGTACTCCAATATTGAAGGTAGTGGTTTGAGACAGAGATTTATTATGTGATACTACTTGCTTTCTGTTTGATAGAAAAGATGATATTAGAGTGACTACATTAAGGCCAATTTTCATTGTCTCGAGTTTTTTAATTAAAATAACATGGTCTATCATATCAAATGCTTTCTTGAAATCAATAAACACAGTTCCACATAGACTGTTGTTGTTTATATTCTGGTGCCAATTTTCTATCATGTTTGTTAGGGCCGTATGGCAAGAATATTTTGGTCGAAATCCTGATTGACTGTCAACAATAAGCTTGTTGCGAACTAAATACTGTAATGTTACTTTATGGATGTGTTTTTCTAGTGGCTTAGATAGTGATGATAGTAATGAAATGGGTCTGTAATTGTTCGGGAGACCATTGTCCAATGAACCAGATTTAAGAAGAGGGTACACTTTAGCGATTTTGAGAGCTGATGGAAAGTGGCCTTTGGTTAGACACTGATTATATACATAGGTTAGTGATGTACAGATCACTGGCGCAGCACAACGGAGAATCCGGTTGCTGATTCCATCTAACCCAGATGAGGTTGTGTTTTTTAGGTTACTGAGGTAAGCGAATACTTCAGTGATTGTCATTAGCGGTATGTCGGAAAGAATATCGCGGGAGCATCTATTCTCGCAAAACGATGACAATAAAGATAAGTTGCAAGGAGAATTAGGTATTGAAGCCTTCAACTGGTCTATGTCAGTTTGAAAAAAAATTACTGAATTGGTCGCATGTAATATGATTTGATGGTAAAGAATTTCGGAAGTTATACTTGTTTGTCAAGGTGTTAATTGCTTTCCATATATCCTTACTATTTGTTTTATCCATTACTAAGTTCTTAAAGTAATGTTTCTTTTCCCGTCGTATGTTATATTGAACTTTGTTTCTAAGTGTACGGTATGCACCGAGATCCCGCTTTTTATGTGCTTTATCTCTGTCTCTCATAATTTTAAGTATTTCCTGGGTGATCCAAGGTGGCTTGACGTGGTGTTTTACTCGAACTTCCTTGACTGGCACATGTCTATTAAAAACATCAATAAAGGTTTTCATCCAGAATTCCAGATCATCATCCGGGTCAGGAAGCTGATAAACATTGTCTAGAGGTGAACTGAGCAAGTCCTGTAAAAATGCGTTTTGGTTGAAATTTTTGTAACTTCTATATTTTACACTTATGTGTTTATGTTTAGGAATTTTAATTCCTTTTTTAGACCACGTGCAGCATATTGGGTAGTGATCGCTCATTACACAATTGGGTACGGTGCATTCTATGATGTTGTCTGAGCAAGTTACATAAATGTGATCTATGACTGTTGAAGATGACTTTGTTACTCTAGTAGCTTGTTGTACTATTTGTTGGAAATTGTATGATGCAATTATATTTCCCCATATTATGTTGGATTTGTTGGTGTCAATGTTAAAGTCTCCGAGTAGTATAATTTCCTTCCCAGAAGCGAAAACCACATCCATCATGGTAGTGAAGTTTTCATACCAGACGTGTCCAGCACTGGGATTTCGATAAAGGTAGCCAATTATCAGGGGTGTGCGGTTTTGAAGTTTTAGCTCTAACCAGATACATTCTATTTCGCAAGTTTCAAAGTCTAGCCTACGGTGAACATTTAGTAAATTAGAAACATAGGTTATTATGCCTGTCTCTTGTTTCCTACAGGGATCCCTTCTAAAAACTTTGTACCCTTTAATAGAGATGTCCTCATCTGAAATTTTATCATTAAGTCTACTTTCACTAAGGCCGAATAAATGAAAATTTTGATTAAGAATAGAAGATAACTCTGGTAGCTTGTTAAATAAGCTGCAAATGTTTAAGTGTCCAAGGCGTATTCCTGACTTATTGAGCCAGTGTTGCCACTTCACAGACATTTCATCCATGAAGAAAGTGTAAATTAGTCAAAGTTAAGCAAAAATTTAAGATCATAAAAAAAAAATCACAATTACATTAACTTACAAAATATCAATAATACAAATGGATAAGTAAATGGCAATATTATAACGATATAACTAATTAGACCAACGAATATAATGCAAACAAGGAACAAAACGAATTAAAGAACATACAACAAATAATTAACTTGAAAAAACTACGTTACAAGCTAAGTACCAACTGTTATCCAAAAGAATCAATAAATGACTATACAAGTCAATGTCTCTGTTTAAAGCGGGGAGTGAAGACCCCCTCACTCAGAGTATTAAGGCGATAAAAAGTATTATAAAAGATATCTAAGTGTCAATCTCTGTGACTTCAATACGAGTCAATTTTTACAGCCACGTACAATCTAATACGTTGCTATATAAATCAATAACCAAGTATGCGCATAAACTGTCTAGGAGAGGCTCTTTCTTGTACCGAGATCCGGTATTGCTTTGTGCTCAATTGCTAGTAAATACCAGGCTGTGTTGGTCCTTGGTACAGCGACATCATAAATGCCTGCCGAAGTGAAGCTGGGCTAAACCGTGTGAGGTATAACAACTCTGGGTTACAATGGAGTGGATACTGTTGATTTCTCACGGGTGTGTAATGACTTCCAACTACAGGCTCTGATTCGTGGCTAACAGGAGGTTGTGGTGGCACGTTGTTGTTACTACTGGATTGATCCTTGCTGTGGAGAAGAGGGAACGTATCTTCATAATTATCACCCTCCTGCGTGTAAGAAGGTGTAGTGTACGGATTTGGTGTGATGGAAATGTTCCGTCTGGCTTGGATATCAGGTGTCGTAGTTATGAGTGGTCTGCTCCCTTCTGGCTTATTGGTACTTGATGTGGCGGCAGTATATTGTCTGGCTTGAGTTTGAGGTGGTGTAGCTAAAAGTGTCCTACGCGATCCAGTATTGGATGTAGGCTGTGTACGTTCAGGGTACTTAAGATTTTTGGCGAGCAAGCTGGTGCCCAATGTAGACAAATGTACTTGATCTTTATAAAGTCGCTTTTTAGGTGCTCCTGACTGTGAAGTAAACACCGGTGTGTTGTTGATGAACTGTATGTTGTTGTGAGAACAAAACTTCTGCAATATGTTGTTATTTATGTCAGCTAGACGACGCTGGAATCCATAACTTGGAGATATGATGGAGGAGAAGAAAATGGACGAGTTAGGAAAAGTGTGACGTAATCCGTTCAAGAGCGCCAGCAGTTGAGATGTTGTGATTTGCTGGTTGTTCATGGTATCATTGATACCAATATGGACGCTTGCCCTTTTTACATTAAGATTTACAGCCAACCTCCTAATCTTGTCTGTTAGCCGGTCAACACCAGCCCCAGGCAGTGGAATTATGGAAACAATGTCTTTGTCTGTAGTAGCCATCCGGTCGCTATAAAGACCTTTCATTAGAGAGTCGCCTATTATAATGTGTGTACAGTCGGGTCGTGCTGTCTGCACATGTTGGTTGTCAGTACGCCTTGCTCGTTGTTTCTCCCATTTAGCAGCAGTCTGTACATCCCCATGTGACTCTCCCTGTGTTTCCTGGAGGCGTGTGTTGTCTGTTGGCAGTGCACTATAGTACTGTACGTTTTCTGACGAATTTTCTTGAAGCTCTTCGAATCTGTTGCTTATCTTTACACCAATGGGATAGACTGCTTGTAGCGTGTTATCTTCCTCTGCACGTTGAGGTTTTTCCGCGTCTTGTTTTTGGTGAAACTGGGCTTCAAGATTCTCCGAATTTAATACAGCTGCTTGGGAGTTACACGCTTGTTCAGTCGAGTTGATGGAGGACTCGTGCTGTAAAGTTTCTATTGTTTTTCTTAGCAACAGATTTTCCTCTCTCAGGAGCGTGATTTCTTCTTTGAGAGCAGTGTAGTCACTGCTGGTCTTGCTTTTAGCTGCAATGTTCGCTGTAACAGTAGCAGTGAGCGCCTTTAAGGATTGCTCTATTACCTCAATGCGCCTATGACAATCGCACGATTGTCCATTGATAGTTGACGTGTTATCTAAGGCTGGTATTTCTTCTGCTACTCTTACGTTGGTCTCAACGGTGTTTTGGAGGTGCTCCATTGGATATTAAATGGCCAAGAGTACTGATGGGGTAGGTGATCTCGTGTTGATGGTATTGTCCTGTTCATTCATTGTATGTGTTAGTTTAGAAACATTGTCTGCTGTGATGTCCACAGCTGTAGTTGTGGGCTGTGTAGATTCTGAGTCTTCACTCGAGACGAGCATGTTGATGATATCTTGTGTCTTTGATATGTCTCTACTCGTGAATGTAAGTATTGAGTTCTCCAGCTCGACAGTCTAATTTTAGCCAAGATTTAATGTTTTCAACACTGCCTTGAGCTAGTAACTTGTTCTTTGAGTGATATAAATGTATTGTAAGGACTGGCGTCGTAATCAGATCTTCCACGTAGGCCCCGCTTCTATCTTGTCTGTGTTGGATTCGTTCAGGCTTGTAATAATTGATGAGGCACGTTCGAAATGCCTCATAATGGAGTGTATTGTTAAAGGATACTGTAACACATTGGCCGGAGTTGGTGTGTTGGACGACTCGGTCGACTGGATTCGCACACCTGGCTAGCTTGGTCTTCACCGCCTTCTCTTTGTTTTGTGTGTATGGTTTATTCACGGCCGATCGTAAACCGGATCTTGTTTTAACACCAGTCACCTCCAGAGAGGCCTCTCCTATAGGTGACATTACTGCATCATGTTATCAAACCCGTTTGAAGAATGCAGCGAACTCATTGTAGTCTAGACGCACCGCGGGCTATTTGAAGTCATGTGTTGCGGTTCGTTTGTTGCGATATTGTGTGCTGGCGACTTACCACGCGCTAGTCAAGCATGGTTTACACACGTTGTCGTTAATCGATAATTGGTAGGTTTCGAAACTGAATGACCTTACCGTCCATTTATCAAAGAAATCCTCATTTCACTAAACCACAGTCACATAAACTTAAGATATTAATTCGCATTAGATCCAGTTTTAGAACTAACACAATGAAATACACAGCATCTCGATTGAAAATAGGCAAAACTTTGATAAATTCTATAAAAACTGGGAGAGCTTGTGAAAACACGTCCGCTCGTAACCGGAAACAGGAAGTACGAGATTACGGAGAAAAGTCATAACCTCTAAGCCACAAAGCCGGCTCATTAGACGTAGAAAGTCAAAAATTTTTGGGCATGTTATGAGAAGAAATGAATTGGAGAACTTGGTGACAACTGGCAAGATTGAAGGGAAGAGACCAAGGGGAAGACCTAGAAGCATATATCTGGATGGCATGGCCACGTGGCATGGTCGAGACAGAAACACAGAGCTGAACCACGACTATGGTCATCGAGTGAGATGGCAGAACATGACCGTCCACGCTTACCGGCATGGCACATGATGGATGGATGGATGGATGGTATTTCTGTGTATAGTATATCTATGTATGGTATCTCTATTTATAAGGTATCTATGTGTGTGTATATATATATATATATATATATATATATATATATATATATATATATATATATATATATATATGTATGGTATCTCTATTTATAAGGTATCTATGTGTGTGTATGTGTATATATATATATATATATATATATATATATATATATATATATATATATATATATATATATATATATATATATATATATATATATATATATATATATATGGTATCTCTATGTATATGGTATATCTGTGTATAGTATATCTATGTATGGTATATCTATGTATGGTATCTGTATGTATATGGTATCTCTGTATATAGTATATCTATGTATGTGTCACAATAAATCTTGGATGTCGATCGATGACAGAAAGTCGCGCCAAACGTCTACAAACAGTCGGCATTTCTTTAATATGTTGTTGATCGAGGAAGGACTATAGCGCCATACGTCTGCATGGCGGCAGCCATCCTTTGATGTGATAGACGGATTGTCTGGATATAAGGCGGCCAGATCTCTTGTTGTGGGGACAAGAATTCTCTAGATTATAGACGGCAAGTCTTTTTTAAGTGCCGGGACAGGTCCCCAGATGAAAGCGGAATAGACGGCGGGTTGTTTTCACCCAGTCTAAACAGGAGAGAGAGAAAATAGATTCTAGACTGTCTAGTGTCTAGACAGTTTTGTGACGTCACTCAGACCCAGCATTAAACCAGTTGAGGTAAACAAATTTGGGGTAGTCGACCAAAAGTTGTGAAGCGCTACGGAAGTGTGCAATATTCCTAGTAGTGTATAGAGAGAGACTATAGTGTCTATTGTTGATGTACATCCACGGACATCTATACAGTGTGTGATTGCATAGTCTCCATCTACAACAGGAATAATTATATGGTATTCTATTAAACATATCTAACTTAGATTATGCTTAGGAATAGAATGCAGTACTGTTCGGTGATAGAACGTATTATAAGAGCGTCATAACAGTAGCCTATCGCGTAGCTTTAACTAGCTGGTGTGAGATATCATTTAACTCAGTGAGTTAAGCAAAATGTTGTGGGATGTTATTTATGAAGATTGAGGGTGGTTTGGGGGGATAAAGGGAATGTGAAATTGTAGGATCTTCCAGTAGGGCATCTGCTGGGTTTCCACCCTGTTCCTTTAGTCTTTCCTTGTATTACCATGACTCAGACCGAAGTGATGAGCTCCTCGGCCTTATAGCAGAGTTTGGTTCTCTGTTATTTTTTCTGAGTGCGGCCGGTGGCCTACACTCACCTAATAAAGGTCGGAATCGGGTTGCTCTCGCCAGGTGTGTTCTTCCTTGAACAGTCCACTCGATTGTTCCACGTTATTCTACCAAGAAGCTAGCAACAAAGGCATAGAAAGTCAGGGCTCGAGTATTGAAAGCAGAGTTTACTGAGAGGCTTTTGCAATGGGCCCATAACCCATATGGTCAGCAGGAACCTGGCCTCTGCTGAGCAGGAAATTATTATTATATAAAGGTGTTTATTAAGTTATAGTTTACAACACATTAAATTCAGGACACTGAAAATAACACCTGTACCAGGAACACTAGTAAATATAAATACCTGGAACAGTAACCTTGTGTGTTAACATTGGGGAATTCTTACAAGAAGTGAATTACTAACATTTAGATTTTCTAAAGTGACAGTAACAATAATTTTAGGATTCTTTGATCACAGAACTTTTATGAACAGAGTAGTTACACTGTGTGTGTTGGATCGATGTTCCATATTGGACTGTTTTCCAATATTGAGGACCAAGCATCCTGATTGTCCACGAGCTATCTGAGGAAGTCGACACTTGGCCTGAGAGACACATTATCTGGGTGAGGTTTTCTGTCCCTGATATGGTGTTGTTGTGTGGCCAGTACGATGATGAAGCAGACTGTGCTCCTTGGCTGTTCGGTCTGATTCTGCATACACACTAGATTATACGACAGACATTCCACTCATACACTCGCACATACATGACACTTTTCTCTATTAAACTAAATTGTTGTTTTGTTAGAGCCAGTGTTGTGTAGTGTGTTTTCAGGAAAAGAATGAGAGGGGGCTTGGTACAGTAGTAAAAGAGAGAGAGAGGGAGGGATCCAGGGAACGACGGGGTTTTGTGGACAAAAAAACAAGAAGATCCTCAAGATAGTGATATGGGGTTAAAAGGATATCGATGTTGATTCCCCTCACCCCAGGGACGACATTATAAATAATATACGACAGTATGGTATATCTATGTATATGGCAACTCTCTGTAAAGTATATCTATGTATGGTATTTCGATGTATGTTATCTCTATGTATATGGTATCTCTGTGTATATGGCATCTCTCTGTATAGTATATCTATGTATGGTATCTCTGTGTATGGTATCTCTATGTATGGTATCTCTGTGTATAGTATATCTATGTATGGTATCTCTATGTATGGTATCTCTGTGTATGGTATCTCTGTGTATGGTATCTCTATGTATGGTATCTCTGTGTATAGTATATCTATGTATGGTATCTCTATATATAGTATATCTATGTATAGTATATCTATGTATGGTATATCTATGTATGGTACCTCTGTGTATAGTATATCTATGTATGGTATCTCTATGTATAGTATATCTATGTATGGTATCTCTATGTATAGTATATCTATGTATAGTATATCTATGTATGGTATCTCTATGTATAGTATATCTATGTATAGTATATCTATGTATGGTATCTCTATGTATGGTATCTCTATGTATAGTATATCTATGTATAGTATATCTATGTATAGTATATCTATGTATGGTATCTCTATGTATAGTATATCTATGTATAGTATATCTATGTATGGTATCTCTATGTATAGTATATCTATGTTTGGTATCTCTATGTATAGTATATCTATGTATGGTATCTCTATGTATGGTATCTCTGTGTATAGTATCTCTATGTATGGTATCTCTGTGTATAGTATATCTATGTATGGTATCTCTATGTATAGTATATCTGTGTATGGTATCTCTGTGTATAGTATATCTATGTATGGTATCTCTATGTATGGTATCTCTGTGTATAGTATCTCTATGTATGGTATCTCTATGTATAGTATATCTGTGTATGGTATCTCTATGTATAGTATATCTATGTATGGTATCTCTGTGTATAGTATATCTATGTATGGTATCTCTATGTATAGTATATCTATGTATGGTATCTCTGTGTATGGTATCTCTATGTATGCTATCTCTGTGTATAGTATATCTATGTATGGTATCTCTATGTATGGTATCTCTGTGTATAGTATATCTATGTATAGTATCTCTATGTATGGTATCTCTGTGTATGGTATCTCTATGTATGGTATCTCTGTGTATAGTAAGTAGATCTATGTATGATATCTCTAAGTATGGTATCTCTGTGTATGGTATCTCTGTGTATAGTATATCTATGTATGGTATCTCTATGTATGGTATCTCTATCTATGGTAGCTCTGTGTATGGTATCTCTGTGTATGGTATCTCTGTGTATGGTATCTTTGTGTATGGTATGTCTGTATATGGTTTCTCTATATATAGTTTCACTGTATATGGTATCTCTATATATGGTTTCTCTGTGTATGGTATCTCAGTATTGTATGTCTGTATATGGTAGCTCTGGGTATGGTATCTTTGTGTATGGTATATCTGTATAAGGTATCTCTATGTATGGTAGCTTTATGTATGATAACTCTATGTATGGTATCTCTGTGTATAATAGCTCTGTGAATGGTAACTCTGTGTATTGTATGTCTGTATATGGTATCTCTATATATGGTATACCTGTATGTCGTAGTAATTCTTTATTACTTTAGTGTCGTCCCTGGAGTGAGGGGAATCAACACCCACATTTTAATTATCCCAATATTATTGTCCTAGAGAAACCACCATAATCCGTCCACAAAACTCCTTCAGTCTGTAGACACCTCTTTCTTACTCTCACTCACCCCTGGATCATGCCCCCTCTCATTCTACCCCAACACAACATACTCAACAACTCTAGGTTTAACAAATAAAAACAACAAATAATGTATTAAAGCATGTGTGTGTGAAGTGTGTGTGTGTAATGTGTATAATGTGTGTCGAATATTCTAAGGTGTATGTAGAATCAGACCAGTGAATCAGGAGCAAAGTTAGTTGCATCACTGTGCTGAGCACACAACAACACCATGTATTCCGGACAGAAAACCTCACCCAGATGATGTTTCTCCGGCCACGTGACAACTTTCTCCGATAACTCTCGAACAATCAGGACGCTGGTCATCAATGATAGACACTGTTCGATATATCAGAGAATCTTTCAAATAACTTAAATGTCACCTGGGAAAATCTAACTGTTCATAAGTCACTGGTTATATGATTTTCCCGATATTACAAACAACCTATTAATGTTCCAGGTAGTTATGTATATTGGTATATGTGCATTTTATAGTGTTCGGAATCTTCGGTGATGTATCATATCACTCAAGAAAAAAAAATCACACATATGTTCATCAAGTCCTGCTCATCAGAAGCCAGGTTTCTGCATACCAACTAGGTTATGTGCCCAGTGTACAAGCCTCTCAGTAACCTCTGTCTTCAATCCTTGAGCCATCACTTTCGATAACTTTGTTACTAACGTCTTGGTAGTATATCGTAGCCTCATCAAGTGGAACCTGTAGAATAGAGAATCCCATGGTGAGAGCAACTCAATTCTGACCTTAATTAGGTGAGTGTAGGCCGATAGCAGCACTCAGATCTATAACAGAGAACCGAACTCTGTTATACGGCCAAATAGCTCATCACATTGGTCGGAGACATGGAAACACAAGGAAAGACTAAAGGAAACGGGTAGAAATCCAGCAGATGCCCTACTGGAAGATCCTACCATTTCACATTCCCTTCATCCCTCCCAAACATCCTCAATCTCTCTAATTATTATCCCACTACATTGTCCTTACCTCCCTGAGTTAAATGATATATCAAACAAGCTAGTTAAAGCTACACAATAGGCTACTAGTGCCGACGCTCCTATAATATTTTCTATCACCGCACTTATAGAACATTCTATCACCGCACCTATAATACATTCTATCACCGCACCTATAATACTGTACTCTATTCCTAAACATACTCTAAGTTAAATATGTTTAATAGAATACCATATGGCTATTCCGGTTGATGACTGAGACTATGCAATCACAGACTGGATCTATGTCCGCCGATAAATATCAACACTTTGACACTATAGTCTCTTTCAATAACACAACCAGGTATACTGCCGATCCTTCGCCCTTCATAACTTTTGGTCGACTCCCTCAACTTGTTTACCTCAACTGGTTTTAATTCGGGGCTTGAGTGACGTCACAAAAAGTCTAGACGCTAATCAGTCCAGAGTCTGGCTTTCTCCCCTTGTTTTCGACTGACTGGAAGCAATCCGCCGTCTAGTTTGCTTTCATCCGGGAATTCTTTGTCTCGTACAACAAAGGTCCAGTCTGCCGGTGTACCAAGGGGATATTTCCCCACATCACAGAATCCATCCGACGTCTGTCCAGACATTCCGTCTACAACTTCAAAGGCTGACTACCGCCTTGCAGACGGATGGCGCAATTCTCCCGTCTCGAGCAACAACTTGTTAACAAAATGCCGACTGTGTGTAGACATTTGACGCGACTTATTTTGTTCTTCAGTCCCCTACTCATCAAAGGGGTGCCTGTTTTTGTAGACGAATGTCGGGTCTTTTTATCATCGATCGAAACTATCAAGTTTTTTCCGTGACATAGGCCCCCTCCTAAGAGAGTAGTCCGCAACAACTCTTTCTTCAAGGAGGTTCCATCCAGATGATCTATTCCTCTTCTTCAGGAGCTGGATGTCTAGACAGGAAATCAGCTCCAACATTTTCCTTCCCAGGTATATACTCCACTGTAAAGTGGTATGGCTGAAGTAGCAACGACCACAGCATCAAACGGGCGTTGAGCTTCTGAGAAGTGGCCAGTAACATCAAGGGTTGATGATCCGACTGAACTTGAAACTTATCTCCATACAAATAGGGCTGGAATTTTTGTACGGCCCATACGAGAGATAAACACTCTCTCTCTCTCTCTCTCTCTCTCTCTCTCTCTCTCTCTCTCTCTCTCTCTCTCTCTCTCTCTCTCTCTCTCTCTCTCTCTCTCTCTCTCTCTCTCTCTCTCTCTCTCTCTCTCTCTCTCTCTCTCTCTCTCTATGGTCAAATAATTCCTTTCAGTCTGGAGAAGTTTCTTGCTTGCGTATGCTACTGGTTTCAAAACCGAAGCATTGTCTTTTCCTTCCTGCAACAAAGCTGCCCCAATCCCAATCCCACTCGCATCCTTTCTCAACACAAATGGTTTGGAAAGGTCAGGGAGATGTAACACAGGTTTGCTGACCAAGGCCTCCTTCAACTGACTGTAGGCACTCTCACATTCTGGTGTCCAAACAATTTGGTCCGGGAATCCCTTCTTCAAGGTTTCCGTTAACTGAGCTCCTAGATCAGTTGTTTGCAGTTCTGCTTGAGGGTGTTTCCCCTTTTTTACAAGTTTCTGGCAGATGTCACATGATCTGCAGTATCGTTTAATATCACTGCAGAACTTGGGCCAGTAGAAATGTGTTAGTAATCTTGCTCTGGTTTTGGCATAGGCCATATGCCCTGAAAAAGGTATGTCATGTGATTGTTGCAATGCTTTTTTGCGGTGTTCGGTTGGCAACACCGTTTGCGCAATGGTTTCGGCATCTTTTGTGTAATACCTTGTTAGGATACCACATTTCAAGTCAAAGTGCCATCTAGCATTCTTTGTTAGTTTTGGCTTTTGGCCTACAAGATTAAGATATTTTTCCAATGATACATCGGCCTTTTGGGCCTTTACAAAATTTCTCTCATGGTCTTAAGAGGTGTTATGACTGGACCTAAAAATTCTAAAGTCTCAGTTTGGTTAGTTTGAGCTTGCATTTCTGCAGCTGATCTAGTTACTGCATTTGATACAATACAATCACAACAAGATGTTATACAATTATGTGGCATATCATTCACTTCGGGCAGGTTATCAACAATTACATCACAACATGGGTTAGATAATGCTGCGCATTTAACCTTGCCTGTCAGGAATGCTGTTTCAATATATGCCCATGCAAGTGGGTATTTCTCAATGTTACTTGAGAAAGTTCTGCATGTTACATGTTTGCCTGTGTAATCTGTAGGTAAGATAAAGTCTTTCTTTAAATCAATAAGAATACACCCGCTATCGCGTAAAACAGTGGCTACTTTGCCGTTCACATAACCTTGATGGATATTGAGCTTGCCTTTGGAATCTATCACCAAATTGGCTTCCTCATTTGCAATAGGTATGGAGTGGCCGCAAGTTAACACGCCATCTTCATGGAAGCGATTGCAGGATTTACATTTTTCCAGATGGAAAACATCAATGGTCTCTACTGAATAAGCTGGATGATTCTCTACTAGTTCTTCATCAGAGGAAGAGATATCAAACTATGCTGAGTTGGCTTTTCTGGTCATTTGCTTTCCTTTACAGGCATGGCGCCTGTGGCCGTACGCTTTGCAAAGAAAACATTTGGTTAAATGTTTGTAGTTCTTTCTCTCTCTGTCTTGCTTGTCTATATAATTTTGCAAATATTTGAGATACCCAGGGTGTTTGTCACACATCTCACTTTCACTGTGTTGTAAATTATAATATTTGCAATGATAATTCTTACTTGTAGGTTGCCTGAAGGTTTTCTGCCTGTTGTAGGTATTTGGCTTTAATCTATCATAGGTAGTGGCTGCTACGAATTCTGTGTCTGTAAGCACACTAGCAAAGCAATTTTTATTGGCCGTAAAATAAGCCAAACCCCGTTTTTCTATTTGCAGCACACTCTCACATTCACACTTTTGCAAAAATTTCGAAAAAAGTGGTGGTAGAGAAGAGCTGTCTTTTAAGATCAGAACTTTCAACTTATCAAAATTGTTATCAACTTTAGCTGATGATAACCAATTACTAAATACATCCTGTAGTCAGAGAACGTTTGTGTTGTTTTTGGAGCTAACTTACTAAACTGTTCTCTGTAGCCTGCTTCGTCTAACAGGAAGTGTGCCATGATTTTGGCTTTTATATAATGATAGTCTTTTCTTAAGTCTTTGGGGATGGTCTCTATGACCTTTAAATGTTCCCCAGATAGACTTCTCATATAAATGATATTCCATTCGGTCTCTGGGATCTGATAATGCTCCATTATCGTTCAAAATTTTGGGTAAATGCTGCGATGCAGTCTCCAGTAGTGAAATTTTTGACGATCCCTTGGTACTTTTTATATTGGTTCTCTTTTTCTTTCATCTCTACCTTTTTAGATTCTTTATCCGCTGATGTTTCGAACTCTAGCTGTTTAATTTTTAGCTGTAGTTCAAGTTCTTCTCTTTTGCTCTGTGCAATAATCTCAGCTCTTCTTATCTCGGCGTCTGTTTCCGCTTTCTTAGCCTCTAACTCTGACTGTTTGGTTTTTGCCTCTAACTCTGACTTTTTCATATCCGCCTCTGTTTCTGCCTTCCTAGCCTCTAACTCTGCCTTTTTCATATCCGCCTCTGTTTCTGCCTTCCTAGCCTCTAACTCTGCCTTTTTTTTCAGCTCCCTTTCAGCAGCTCTGTCTTCCCTTTGGACATACTCTGCATATTTCGCCTCACTCCACTTTTTTTAATTCGTCTCCGGTTAAATTTAACTTTAGACTTGATTCAATGAAATCGTGTAACTTAGACGTGATAATTTTGTTATCTAGTTTCAGTGGGTTTAAACAGAATAATTATCAAATGTTAGTAAATATAATATGTGTATAGTACAATAATTACACAATAACTATACAGCTAAGGCCTGGACCTGTACAAAAGTATATAGGAAAAAAAATACTTAAGTGATACAGGAATTTGGAGCTCTGGAAGTATGTTGGCAAACTGCACCAGAGAAAGGATGCTTGGTCTTCTACAGTCAGGAAAATGGCCTTAGTAGTGTACAATTTCGGATGAAAATCCTGTTTACTTCTGGAGAGAGAAAATATTAGTATGTGTATGTTTTGTGGTGTATGCGTTGTCCGCTAAATGTGGTAGGTTTGTATGCCGTCAAGTATAATTGTTCAGTAGTTGTGTCGTCAGTTCAGAATACCATTTCAGTGTCACTACTTTGCCAATGCTTTCTTTCGCTTTGCAGAACTGTTTCACGTTATTTCATCGTAACACACTTTCGTTCTATCTTATATTTTCCGTTCACAACTTTAACACAAACACACCTCTTTCTATATCTGTTTTACAAGCTGGATGAAACCTTTACATTCACACCTCTTTATACACTTCTATTTCGTCCAAGCACAGACGAGATTTTCACGCTCACACCTTTAACATAACCACCGTCTGATTTAAACATATAGTTTCACATTTGGTTCATACCCCGGACGAAAGCCTACATGTTCACACCTGTCAGGGTCTTGATTTACAATCATAAAGGATCCTAGTTACCAACAGGTGTGACAACAATCACTCACACAGAATGAATGTACATAACACACGGTGCGATCTCTCAACTACTTTAATCTCACGTCTCACAAACAGCGATCATAACAGGCATAGCTCAACTCAGCGATAATGCCATTTCAATATATATATATATATATATATATATATATATATATATATATATATATATATATATATATATATATATATATATATATATATATATATATATATATATATATATATATACACACATGCGATACATCAGTTCATAAATGCAATACTACATACCATTCGCTCAGTTTTTCTAGACTCAACAAGGCTTTCTCTCATCTAGCGTCAACTCATACAATCAATACGTGCACTGCTCTCTTTCTATGTCTGTCCAGTCCTACGGTCCGAGGCTGTCTGACCGCTAGCCACAGTGAGCCATTGTTGGTCCTGCTTTCTCTTCTCGTGGTCTCCGTGTACCACACTGACCCTTTCCCTTTATTGCGTCGTAAGTTTTAGTGCAGTTCGCGGGCGTACCTGGCCGTCGTTGCCAGGCACTGGTGATGAAGACTCGGGGAAGATTCTGACGGTATCTCTATGTATGGTATCTATGTGTATGGTATGTCTGTTGAGGGTACCTCTATATATGGTATCTCTATGTATGATATCTCTATGTATATTTTATCTCTGGGTATGGTATCTCTGTGTATGGTATCTCTATTTATGGTATCTCTATGTATGGTATCTCTATGTATGGTATCTCTATGTATGGTATCTCTATGTAAGTAACTCTGTGTATGGTTTCACTATGTATGGCATCTCTATGTATGGTATCTCTATGTATGGTAACTCTATGCATGGTAGATCTATGGGTATGGTATTTCTGTGTATAGAATATCTACGTATTGTATCTCTATGTATGGTATCTCTATTTATGGTATCTCTATGTATGGTATCTCTATGTATGGTATCTCTATGTAAGTAACTCTGTGTATGGTTTCACTATGTATGGTATCTCTATGTATGGTATCTCTATGTATGGTAACTCTATGTATGGTAGATCTATGGGTATGGTATTTCTGTGTATAGAATATCTACGTATTGTATCTCTATGTATGGTATCTCTATGTATGGTATCTCTATGCATGGTTTGCCTGTCTATAGTATATCTATGTATGTTATCTCTATGCATGGTTTCCCTGTCTATGGTATCTATATGTAAGGTATCTCTATGTATAGTATCTCTATGTATGGTATCTCTATGTATAGTATCTCTATGTATGGTATCACTATGTATGGTAGCGCTGTGTATGGTAACTCTTTGTTTGGAATCTCTATCTATGGTAGATCTGTGTATGGTATCTCTGTGTATGGTATGTCTGTATATGGTATCTCTATGTATGGTATCCCTGTATATGGTATCTCTATGTATGGTATCTCTGTGTATGGTATGTCTGTATATGGTATGTCTGTATATGGTATCTCTGTATGGTATGTCTGTATATGGTATCTCTGTGTATGGTATGTCTGTATATGATATCTCTGTATGGTATGTCTGTATATGGTATGTCTGTGATTGGTATTTATGTGTATGGTATGTCTATGTATGGTATCTCTATATATGGTATATCTGTGTATGGTATCTCTATGTATAGTATCTCTGTGTATGGTATGTCTGTATATGGTATCTCTGTATATGGTATCTCTATGTATGGTATCTCTGTGTACATGGTATCTCTGTGTAAGTTATCTCTGTGTATGGTCACTCTATGTATGGTCACTCTATGTATGGTATCTCTATGTATGGTATCTCTATGTATGGTATCTCTATGTATGGTATCTCTATCTATGGTAGTTCTATGTGTAGTATACCTGTGCATTTTATCTCTATATATGGTATCTCTGTGTATGGTCACTCTATGTATGGTCACTCTATGTATGGTATCTCTATGTATGGTATCTCTATGTATGGTATCTCTATGTATGGTATCTCTATCTATGGTAGTTCTATGTGTAGTATACCTGTGCATTTTATCTCTATGTATGGTATCTCTGTGTATGGTAGCTCTGTGTATGGTATCTCAGAGTATGGTATGTCTATGTATGGTATCTCTGTATGGTATCTCTATGCATAATATCTCTATGTATGGTATCTCTGTGTATAGTATATGTATGTATGGTATTGCTATGCATGGTATCTCTTTTTATGGTAGCTCTGTGTATGGTAACTCTGTGTATGGCATCTCTATGTATGGTATCTCTGTATGGTATCTCTGTGTATGGTATGTCTGTATATGGTATATCTATGTTTGGTATCTCTATGTACAGTGTCTCTATGGTATCTCTGTATGGTATGTCTGTATATGGTATCTCTATGTATGGTATCTCTGTGTATGGTATCTCTATGTATGGTATCTCTGTGTATGGTATGTCTGTTGATGGTATCTCTCTATTTGGTATCTCTAAATATAGTATCTCTATGTATATAGTATCTCTGCGTATGGTATCTCTATGTATGGTATCTCTGCGTATGGTATGTCTATGTATGGTGTCTAAGAATGGTATCTCTTTCTATGGTCGCTCTGTGAATATTATATCTATGTATGGAATTTCTATGTATTGTAGCTCTGTGTATGGTATCTCTATGTATGGTATCTCTATGTATGGTATCTCTATGTATGGCATGCCTATCTATGGTATCTCTATGGATGGTATCTCTATGTACGGCTAGCTCTGTGTAAGCTATCTCTATCTATGGTATATCTATGTATGGTATCTCTGTGTAAGATATCTCTAAGTATGGTGTCTCTATGTATGGTATATATATGTATGGTTTCTCTATGTATAGTATCTATATGTGTGATATCTCTATGTATGGTATCTCAATGTATGGTATCTCTATGCATGGTTTGCCTGTCTATGGTCTCTCTATGGATGGTATCTCTATGTATGGTATCTCTATCTATGGAATCTGTGTAAGGAACCTCTATCTATGGCATCACTGTGTAAGTAATCTCCATTTATGTTATCTCTATCTATGGTATATCTATCTATGGTATCTCTATGTATGTTATCTTTGTCTATGGAGCTCTCTGTACGCTCTCTCTCTACGTATGGTATCTCAGTGTATGGTAGCTCTGTGTAAGGTAACTCTAACAATGGTATCTCTATGTATGGTAGCTATGTGTATCGTATCTCTTTAAGTGGTATCTCTATCTATAGTAGCTCTGTGTATTGTATCTCTGTGTATGGAATGTCTGTATATGGTATCTTTATCTATGGTAACCCTGTATATGGTATCCCTATGCATGGTATCTCTATTTATGGTGACTCTATGTAAGGTATCTCTGTGTATAGTATCTCTGTATGGTATGTCTGTATATGATATCTCTGTGTATGGTATGTCTGTAGATGGTACCTCTCCATATGGAAACTCTATGTATAATATCTCTATGTATAATTTATCTCTTTGTATGGTATCTCTGTGTAAGGTATCTCTATGTATGTTATCTCTGTGTATGGTATCTCTATGTATTGAATCTCTGTGTATGGTATCTCTATGTACTGTATCTCTGTTTATGGTTTCACTATGTATGGTATCTCTATTTATGGTATCTCTATGTATGGTATCTCTATGTATGGTATCTCTATGTATGGTATCTCTATGTATATGTTATCTCTGTGTATAGAATATCTATATATGGTATCTCTATGTATGGTATCTCTATCTATGGTAGCTCTTTGTATGTTATCTCTATGTACGGTATCTCTATGTATGGTTTCCCTGTATATGGTATCTCTATTTATGCTATCCTGTGTATGGTATTTCTGTATATGGTATGTCTGTGTATGGTATCTCTATGTATGGTATCTCTGTGTATGGTGTCTCTATGTATGGTATCTCTATTATGGTATTTCTATGTATGGTATCACTATGTATGATATCTCTATGTATATGGTTTCTCTGTATATGGTGTCTCTATGTATGGTATCTCTATGTATATGGTATCTCTGTGTATGGTATCTTTGTATATGGTCGCTCTATTTATGGTATCTCTATGTATGGTACCTCTATGTATGGTATCTCTATCTATGGTTGTTCTGTGTATAGTAGATCTATGTATGATATCTCTATGTTTGGTATCTCTATGTATAGTGTCTCTATGCATATGGTATCTCTATGTATGGTATCTCTGTGTATAGTATATCTATGTATTGTATCTCTATGTATGGTATCCCTATGTATATGGTATCTCTGTGTATAGAATATCTATGCTTGGTATCTCTATGTATGGTATCTATGTGTATGGTAGCTCTGTATGGTACCACTATGTATGGTATCTCTATGTATAGTATGTCTATGCATGGTATCTCTATCTATGGTAGCTCTGTTTATGGTATCTCTGTGTATGGTATCTATATATATGGTATAGCTGTATGGTAGCTCTGTGTATGGTATCTCTATGTATGGTATCTCTATCTATGGTATCTCTATGTATTGTATCTCTATCTATGGTATCTATGTGTATGGTATGTCTGTAGATGGAATCTCTCTATATGGTATATCTATGTATGGTATCCCTATGTATATGGTATCTCTGTGTATGGTATATATGTATATAGTATATCTATGTATGGTATCTCTGTGTATGGTATCTCTATTTATGTTATCTCTACGTATGGTATCTCTATGTATGGCATGCCTATCTATGGTATCTCTACGTATGGTATCTCTATGTGCCGTAGCTCTGTGTAAGGTATCTCTATCTATGGTATCTCTGTGTAATTTATCTCTATGTATGGTATCTCTATGTATGGTATCTCTATCTATGGTATCTCTATATAGTATCCCTAAGTATGGTATCTCTATATATGATATATTTAGGTATGATATCTCTATGTATAGTATTTTTATGTGTGGTATATCTATGTATGGTATCTCTATGTATGGTATCTCTTTGTATGGTATCTGTAAGTATGGTATCTCTATGTATGGTATTTCTATGTATGTTATCTCTGTGTATAGTATGTTTATGTGTGGTATCTCCATGTACGGTATCTCTATGTATGGTATCTCTATGCATGGTATGCCTGTCTATGGCATCTCTATGTATGGTATCTCTATCTATGGAATCTCTGTGTAAGGAATCTCCATGTATGGTATGTCTATCTATGTTAGTTCTGTGTATAGTAGATCTATGTATGGTATCTCTATGTATAGTATCTTTATGTATGGTGTCTCAATGCATATGGTATCTCTGTGTATAGAATATCTATGCATGGTATCTCTATGTGTTGTATCTGTGTGTATGGTAGCTGTGTGTATGGTATCTCTGTGTATGGTATTTCTATGTATGGTATCTCTGTATGGTATCTCTATGTATAGTATCTCTTATGGTATCTCTATGCATGGTAACTCTATGCATGGTACCACTATGTATGGTATCTCTGTGTATAGTATATCTATGCATGGTACCTCTATGCATGGTATCTCTATCTATGGTAGCTCTGTGTATGGTATCTCTGTGTATGGTATCGCTGTATGGTATCTCTGTGTATGGTATGTCTGTATATGGTATATCTATGTATGGTATCTCTATCTGTGGTATCTCTATGTATGGTATCTCTATCTATGGTATCTCTATCAATGGACTTTCTGTGTATGGTATCTCTATGTATATTATCTCTGCCTATGCAGCTCTCTGTATGCTCTCTCTATGTATGGTATCTTAGTGTATGGTAGCTCTGTGTAAGGTAACTCTAACTATGGTATCTCTATGTATGGTAGCTATGTGTATTGTATCTCTGTGTATGGTATCTCTATCTATAGTAGCTCTGTGTATGGTATGTCTGTATATGGTATCTCTATGTATGATATCTCTATCTATGGTATCTCTGTGTATGGTATGTCTGTAGATGGTATCACTCTATATTGTATCTCTATGTATGGTATCTCTATGTATATGGTATCTCTGTGTATGGTATATCTGTGTATGGTATCTCTATGTATGGTATCTCTGTTTATGATATCTCTATGTATGATATCTATGATTTGTATCTCTATCTATGTTAGATCTGTTTATAGTATATCTATGTATGGTATCTCTGTGTATGGTATCTCTTTGTATGGTATCTCTATGTATGGCATGCCTATCTATGGTATCTATATGTAGAGTATCTCTATCTATGGTATCTCTATGTAAGGTATCTCTATATAGTATATCTAAGTATGATATCTCTATATATGATAGATCTATGCATGTTATCTGTGTATAGTATCTTTATGTGTGGTATATCTATGTATGGTTTCACTAAGTATGGTATCTCTATTTATGGTATCTCTGTGTAAGGTACCTCTATCTATGGCATCACTGTGGAAGGAATCTCTATGAATGGTATCTCTATCTATGGTATCTCAATCAAAGGCCTTTCTGTGTATGCTATCTCAATGTATATTATCTCTGTCTATGCAGCTCTCTGTAAGCTCTCTCTATGTATGGTATCTCAGTGTATGGTAGCTCTGTGTAAGGTAACTCTAACTATGGTATCTCTATGTAAGGTAGCTATGTGTATGGTATCTATGTGTATGGTATCTCTATCTATAGTAGCTCTGTGTATGGTATCTCTGTGTATGGTATGTCTGTATATGGTATCTATATGTATGGTATGCCTGAATATGGTATCTCTATGTATGGTATTTCTATATACGGTATCTCTGTGTATTGTATCTCTGTATGATATCTCTGTATCTCTGCTATTAAGTCGGCCCTGGTCAGCAAATTAGCTGGATTTCCAAAGGCTATAAACGACAGGCTCATGACCATTAAGTTGCCCCTGCTGAATGGAAGGAAGCATGCAACCATTGTGAGTGTCTACGCACCAACTATGACCAACGAAGATGATGTCAAGAACAAGTTCTATGAGGACCTGAACAATGTATTAACATCTGTTCCCAAAGAAGACAAACTTATACTCCTTGGGGATTTCAATACCAGAGTAGGCACGGACACCACCTCTTGGATGGCATTATTGGAAAGCATGGAGTCGGAAATTGTAACAGCAATGGACTCCTCCTTCTTCAGACATGTGCCGAACATGATCTCCTGATTACGAACACAATTTTCCGTCTCCCCATGGGAAATAGGACCTCGTGGATGCACCCTCGCTCGAAACACTGGCACCTCATTGACTATGTCATCGTCAGGAGGAGAGACAGACAAGACGTTCGAGTGACAAAATCCATGTGTGGTGCCGAATGTTGGACAGACCATCGTCTCATTGTCTCAAAAATAAACATTCACATCAGGCCACCACGGCGTCCTCTAGGGGTGAAAATGCAAAAAAAAAAAAGCTAAATGTCACCCGCCTAAACAGCAAGAAAATGCAGCAGTCGTTTGAAAATATGCTGGAAGACCGCCTCAAGCCCAATGCTGCAGCTAAACAGGATACAGAAACAGAATGGAGAGCCCTAAAGGACATAATTTACAACACTGCTATGGAAATCCTGGGTCCAACCCCCCGAAAGCATAAAGACTGGTTTGATGAAAATTCCGAAGACATCAACCAATTGCTGGCCGAGAAACATCTTCTCCTCAAGGCACATTTGAATGACCCGAAATCAACATTAAAAAAACATGCCTTCAAGAACATTCAGAAAGTAGTGCAGCAGAAAATTCGGCACATGCGGGACTCCTGACTGAGCAGCAAAGCTGATGAAATTCAGGGCTTTGCTGACAGACAGTATGATATGAAAAACTTCTACGACTCACTGAAAGCGGTCTATGGTCCTACACCACCAGGCATAGTTCCCCTCCTCAGTGCAGATGGGGGAACATTGGTCACCTTTAAGAGAGAAATCCTTCAACGCTGGGCAGAGCATTTCAGCAACATCTTAAATGCAACTTCCTTCTTCGATGATGAAACCATCAACTGCCTTCCTCAAGTTCCCACCAATGAGCTCACAAGTTCCCACACTTGATGACCTGCCAACCATAGTGGAAGTAAACAAAGCCATCCAGCAAATCTCCAGCGGCAAGGCACCTGGTCCTGACTCCATCCCAGCAGAGATATACAAGGCAGGTGGGCCGGTCCTAACAGAGCAGCTTCATCAAGTCTTCACAAACATATGGATGAACGAGACCATGCCACAAGATTTTAAGGACGCGTCAATAGTCCACCTTTACAAACGTAAAGGAAACCGCCAATCCTGTGACAACCACCGAGGCATCTCCTTGCTTTCAATTGGAGGGAAGATACTCGCCAGAATTCTTCTCATTCGCCTCACGGCCCATCTCGATCAAGGTCTTCTTCCTGAGAGTCAATGTGGCTTCAGAAAAGAACGTGGAACTGTTGACATGATTTTCGCTGCAAGGCAGCTGCAAGAGAAATGTCAGGAACAGAACTGCGAAATGTTCTCCACTTTCATTGACCTTACCAAGGCTATTTATACAGTCAGCAGAGAAGGACTGTGGGAGATTATGGCAAAATATGGCTGTCCACGAAAGTTTGTCCAAATAGTGCGGCTATTTCATGATGGCATGCACGCAAGATTACAGGAAAATGGTGAATGTCTGAACCCTTTCCTGTCACCAATGGAGTGAAGCAAGGATGTGTCCTGGCACCAACACTGTTCAGCCTCATGTTTTCAGCCGTGTTGATGAATGCCTTCGAGAACGACGACATTGGAATTGACATCAACTACCGTATGGATGGAAAGTTATTCAATCTCAGAAGGTTGAAAGCTAAAACCAAAATTAACAGCGACACCGTCAGAGAGCTCCTGTTTGCTGATGATTTCGCTCTATACGCCAACTCAGAGGCGGACATGCAACCTAATGTTTCAGCTTTCTCACATGCCTGTGCCAACTTTGGGCTCAATATCAACTTGGAGAAGACGGTAGTTATGTATCAGCCAGCTCCAGGGAATAATCGCACTGTGCCGAATATCAAAGTGAATGATCATAGACTAAGTGTTGTGGACAAATTCACCTATCTTGGCAGCACTGTGTCACAAGCTGTGACAATTGATGACGAAGTGAATGCAAGAATCTCCAAGGCCAGTGCGGCCTTTGGCAGACTGTACAAGAATGTATGGGACAGAACTGAAATAAGCCTGCAAACAAAGCTAAAAGTCTACAAAGCAGTTGTATTATCCACACTGCTATATGCCTGTGTTTATCAGTGGCACGCTAGGAAATTAAACCACTTCCACACAGTCTGCCTAAGGAAGCTACTGAAGATTAAATGGCAAGACAAGATTCCAGACACTGAAGTCCTAGAATGAGCGTCCATGCCCAGTATCCACACTCTACTGATGAAGAATCAGATTCGCTGGGCTGGTCACTTGACTCGCATGCCAGATCACAGGCTCCCTAAACGAATTTTTTTACAGCGAACTTCGTTGTGGTAAACGCTCCCAGGGTGGCCAGAGGAAACGCTTTAAAAACACTCTGAAAATCTCACTGAATGCTTTTGGAATTCATCATGACACCTGGGAGGCTGCAGCCAGAGACCGAAATTCGTGGTGTGCGTCATTACGCAAGGGTGCAGTCATGTGTGAGGCAACCAGGACTGCAAGAGCTGTGAAGAAAAGGCAGGACAGAAAAACCCCTGCAGGAAATCCTCCTCCAGAAACGTTAAGCATTCTTTGCCCACATTGTCAAAGAACATTTCGAGCCAAAAAAGGCCTTATCAGCCATCTTAGAACCCACGGCTCCATACGTTCAACTCCACTGGATGAAATGAATGGTCATCATCATTCTTGATGGACAAACAACAACATCACTATATGGTATCTCTGTGTATGGTATCTCTGTATATTGTATCTCTATGTATGCTATCTCTGTGTATGGTATGTCTGTAGATGGTATCTCTATATATTTTATCTCTAAGTATGGTATCTCTATGTATATGGTATCTCTGTGTATGGTATCTCTGTGTATAGTATCTCTATGTATGGTATCTCTCTGTATGGTATCTCTGTATATGGTATCTATGTATATGGTATCTCTATGTATGGTATCTCTGTGTACGGTATGTATGTATATGGTATCTCTTGTAACAAGACCCCCGAGGGTTGGACAGGTATGTTACTATAGTTAATATCCCCAGCCTTTGCTCCGACCACCCCAATAGGACTTTATCATTGTCCACCAACACCTAGGAATGGGGTAGACCCCTACCCAAACACAAATGTCACTCCGGTGTTTACACACATGGCAAATCACTGTTCTAAGTCACCTGACCAAGTATCGGCTTCACTAAGTTTCACAACTGTACATTCACACGATATTTAACATGAAGTTATACAATGTGTCCCATGACGACCCAGCCGGGCCGGAAACATAATAAACTGGCCATTATCGTGACTGGTAAACAGCATTCACTCTCATCACAACAACTGGAATTCATATCGTTGATAGTTCCCAAATCATTCTTGAGTTCTCGTAGAACTACACCAGTATCCTTACAGGTGCGACTTCAAAGACGCTTCAGTCCTGGACTCTACCTGGATCACTTGATTAAATCCACGTCGAATTCATAACGGTGGTCCTAACTCAGACCCACCGTCTCGTTCTACACTCAGTGACTCTGATGCGTTGACTCGGGCAGATTCAGACGACCGCTCCCAGTAATGCCTCAAAACATCCTTAGACTGGCACTGGAGTGAGCTGGTCACTTTGAGTTTATGGTTGAACTCATGAATCTCCACTAGATATATAACAGATCCTGAAGAATGGAGGTCGGTGTGAGTACCTGGCTACAACTTAAGACTAACATGCATTTTCAACTTTATCTCATGCCTCAGAGGTATATACATATTATATATGTTATATAAGATCATCACCATTATAGATCACTCTGACCTACAAGGTACAGGCATGAGGGTGCAAGAGAAAGCAATAGTACACAAGTATATAGGCAAGTAACACGTCTGGGCACTGGTGGCCCGAAAGCACCAGAGTAGACTGTTTGACTATGTCATGGTATCCTCTACCTGGTGTCCTTTCACTCCTCCACCTCAACTAACCAACCGCAATCCTAAAATACACCTACTTCACTTTTGGTGTAGAGATTATCTCATCTAGGAGGTGCCCAGCCGGACATATCCTCCACACTCCTCCAACTCAACAAGTAATCAATCCCTTCACCCATGGATCAATTACTTCAACCTAACTCGTTAAGGACTATCTTCCATTAATAAATTAGAGACCCTAGAATTTACTAACATAGCCCTAACAAATTATAAACAAGAATTGTTAATACCTAATTAACAAACTCAAACAAAAGCCACAGCTTTCTCGTCCTGGGATCTCCGCCACAGAACTGGTTTGACCTTTATTACTTTGACCTTCGTCCATGACGGTCAAGACTGTGCAGGTCTAGCACATATATGGTGGCCATCCACCGATTACTCTTCCCCACAGCTGCTGTGGCCAAAGAGAACCTTGTTCCGTGGCGAGTTAGGCCACGCCGTCCAGTGTCGAGTGGCATCCAGCTCCTCATTAAGTAAATCTCCATTCCTCCCTCATTGGTGGCTTAATTGGCTTGGACATAACTACCACTTCCTAGTGGTTAAGTTATCCCACCTACAGAGTCAGGGTTATCAGAATAAAAGAACTGTAGAGACAGACAAGGTTCTGGTCGAAGTTCGGATCATAATTAGGGCAACGGCCTCGATTACAGAGCGTCGCATCGCTCTCGGTCAGGTAAGTTAATTCAACCTCTCGGTTCCTCACAATCACTTCGGTCGTACACGCAACACAACTAGTCGGTCGGACAGGCCAAATAACCAGTCGGTCGGTGAGACATACGCACGATCGGGCACGCCTAGTCACTTCGGAGGGAGGGCAAATATACAAGTATTGACATAAGAAATTCACAGATAATTCCTATCCACCGCTATACAGTCAATATAAAACATTTCTGTCTAGACGGAATAGCACTGGCATATTCACACAGCAAGTACTTACCTGCACATCCAAATGAAATAACACCACCCTTGTTTCCCGGAATAATAACCACCACTGATATCAGGCATAAGTTACAAACCTATTCTAGCTATGCAAATGACACAATAATAATAAGCAATAACTCATCACTATTAAATGATTCTAGCATCACAATGTAACGAATGTCAAACTTCTTTACAGCCCTGAGCATGTAATCACTAAAGCAGATAGTTAACACATGTGCTACACAGTTGGTAAATTACCCGAACATACTTACACACAGCAGTGAAAACATCAACATACATGTCACTAACCATGCATATGATTTGTACTCTATCATCAATAAATTCTATCAGATGCAATAACATTAGAATTCCGCAACACATCAGCTGGGACAAATCTACACAGGTCTAATATTGTGACACACACCTGTAACTATCAGACATCTGACCTCAATACTCTTAGCCGATCGATAGCGGCCAATTATTAATGCAGATAGGCCGAGCTTAACCTCTACGCGGCGCGGTGGTAATTTTCGTTGTGTTTCAACGCTTATTACTTCGACTGCCGGCGGGTTACCAAACGCTAACCGTTAATTAATAAAGTATTACTTCATTACCTTGGATCTAGAGTCAACATTCTTGACTGATGATGTCCCGCACTGGCCGCGAACACAGACATCAATTTTCAGCAGCAAGTACTGCGGCCTCATTTGACGACGTTTGGAAGGCGACTGATAGTGAATAGCTAAATGCGCCTTCCCAATGACTTCCCAGGCCTAATGAATCCCATGAGCCACGGAGAAATCCTGGTTCACTTAGAAATCCACAATCCCGTGTTCCCTGAAGCAATGGTGGGTCCAGCGTGACAACACCATCACGTACACACATTGCTCAGTTCCTTCACGAAGCTTCAAGACGTTTCTCGAACTTTCCGGACTTCTGACGTCACGAACTATTATAACCGGGGGATTTCCCTAGTTACGGCCACTATTTCAAGGGAGACCAACCCTTGATATTCCGACCAAAGGGATATAATACAGAGAACACACTGTATCTAGTCCCGTTTCGTCACATAGTCCCCCACATAAGAAGGTCGACCCGGTCGAACTTACTATACTAAGAACTGTCTGAACTCTGAACCTACACTCTACAGAAAAACTGGATCTACAGGAAAGGACGTTCCATAACGTTCACTTTCCCTGGGAGATCTACCTTTCTGGTAGGGTGCTGGTTCACCAACCACCATCTCAGACGTACGTTACCTCCAGCGTTTAGGCCCGAAACGTAACGGCCTGGTGATCGGCTTACCCTCTAAACTCGATCGTTCTGCACCCACCTTGCGTAGGTCATCGGTTACTTTATTGAAGGTTCGTCCGTCCCTTCTGACAATAGGATTTTCCCTATCCCGACTGGGCATCACACTTGTGGACTGCTCGCGGATGTCGACCGAAATGAATGGTCGCTTACTCCAGGTTCGTCTGGAGTATCCTTGCTCCTGCCTCCTCTCCCGCGAGGAAGGACACTGAACCTGTCGGCGGATCGAGTCACCAGACGGTCCCGTCGTGCCAGAGTTGACTTCGCCTACCCGACCTCGATTCCCATTGTGTTTAACACCATGGGCCTCTTCCCGATGGAGCCTGTTCGCCCTAACCACGGGTGAACACGTAGGAGACCGCAGACCCTCCCCACAGGATTTACTGCGTAGGACTAAGTCTACCTCGCCCTCGTCTGGACCCAGAACCTAATCTAGCGCGATGGTGGTCGCACTAAGTTGTGGAGAAACTACCTCGGACCTCTCCAAATTCTGAAGGAGAGTACAATGAAACTTTCGCAATTCCCCGCGGACCTTCACCTTATACGTGGATCGGGACATTATCCGTTCAACAGGAAAAGGGCCCTGCCATCCGAGTTCGAATTCCGTCCCCTCGATTGTGAGAAGCGCGAGAACCCTATCTCCAATCTGCAGAGATAATCCGTTTCTGGTCCTGTGCTTTCGTGCCGCCAGACGACACTCTAAGCACGACCTGATGTATCTCCGCACGTCCCCTGTCATTCTAGGCCAGTGGTAGTGGCTGGAAAGACACTGGACCGTTGTCCCCACATCCTTATGTCCGGTTAAGGATAAGGTATGCACTTTATGTATCAAGCGGGATCTGTAGTCAGTAGGGACTACCATCTGACATACTGTCCATCCCCTTGCCCGGCCCTACGATAAAGCAACCGGTTTTCTACATAGAAATGACCCGGAGTTGGCGGGTCGGAACTTTTGGACAACTCCGGTAAGTAAGGACGCAAGGTCTTGTCCCTACTTTGAGCACTGCTCACTAACCCTGCAAGAGACTGGTCTACTTCACCCCACTGCACATCTCCATCCTTAGCCCTGGTCTGCCTAGCGCTCACTAGGCAATGGTTAGTGGGGTCCCCCAAGAACACACGTGGATGACCTAGGATCAAAGGGTAAATAGGATACTTGCACCGAATGTCAATCCGAGCAATCGGCAAGTTCATAGCTACGGAGCTCTTCATGGCCTTCTGGAATTCTCTTGTCTCGCCGGTGAGCTGCCCTGGGCTCACAAGGTGGGATGAGATTACAGCCTTAAACTCAATCCTGTATCGTATAGACATTCCACCTGCTTCCCATTCACTTTTATCGTCTCGACCACAGGTGATCTCATGGACTCTGGTTTCTCGCTACCCTCTTCTTTGATCTCGCTAGGTCTACCCCTATTTGCGGCGAGACAAGCAAAGTGCAAGCCCCTCGGCTTCCTCTGACAGTCTACTGTATTATGGGATGTGACTTACAGTACTTACACCACCTCTTACTCCACTTCCGTTTTGGGGAAGTGGGAGGGCTTTGCTTATCGGGTTTCCTACCAGAGCTATCTACCAAGGTATCTGTTATATTCGACGACTCTTTGGAACCTTTAGTCTTGGGCTTCTTATCATGCCCCTTCTGCCTTAATTTTGGATCAGTCTGACTGGAAATTCCCAGTCTCACCATAGACTTCCACATACCTCTCAGCTAACTTATTTACTATGTCTAGCCTCTCCGCCCCATTTTCACCTAAGAAATTTCTCAAAGGCTTGGAAATCTGCATTTTCATCTGATCCACCACCATCAGCTCTCTCAAACTCTCATAATCCTCTTTGAAACCGGCCTTCGCCATCCATTTCAAAAGGTATGAGTTCAACCTCACACTATACGCAGAGAACATCTCCCCTGGTTCTCGCTTAGAGGTTCTGAACCTCCGTCTGTACGAATGTGATGTCATTTCGAACCTCTCTCTTCAAAAGAGCTGACTTCAGGGTTGGATAATCATTTTCCATCCCTGGTGGAAGACGCGCATACACTTCGTACGCGGTGCCACAGAGTCCATGTGAAGGAAGTAAGTATCTACAGAACTGTGCATAGTAGTGTCAGTGTGAAGGTAGTAGATAGCTACTGAACTGTGAAGAACAAAGATATGTGAGTTAGTTGAGTTCTTCTATTCTCTTGTTGGAGCATTCAATTGTGCCAATGTAGTTACATGGAGTCTTCGCTCCAATGATAGGTTGCAGACAGTTTCTCTATTAACTTAAGAAGCCGAACAGCAACCAGGCTCTTAGATACGAGTGTGGTGCTATAGTACTTTTGCTCAGTTGGGATCATCTAGAATTCTAGGATCAGTTCAGACGTCATCAGCGGAGTGGAACTTGTGAGTTAGGTCATCGAGCGATGATCAGTGACTTTTGGTAACGTGTCAGTCAGGCATTTGTCAGACGTCCTGACCAGTCCGAGATCTTACTCAGTGGAGGGAGATAACTTCAGAAGGGTCAATGCCTTGGAGTTTCTTTACATTGGAGGTTTCTCGGGTGAGTCGTTAGCCACGACGAGACGACAGCACGAACTGAAGTCACTTGCTCCGTGATGAAGACTGATCAACCAGATATCTTCTTGCTGTTCTCAGCAGCTATGTAAATACTGTCTTCTATGCAGGCTTTTCAGCCATTCCTCTCTTAGGTCAGTTGTCATATTCAGAAATTAAATTTTGTTTTGTTAGCCATGGCTTTGACTGCTAGTATGACTGGTGTCTTGTCCGAGCCCTCTGTGGTTAGGAATCCATAAGTGGGGAGGGGAAGTTCAGCTGTCCCGACTTGTGTGAGGCCTTGTAGATTTAAAGTCCTGTTGGGGTGGTCGGAGCAAAGGCTGGGGATATTAACTATAGTAACATACCTGTCCAAGCCTCGGGGTCATGTTACATCTATAGAGAGGTCCCGGGTTCAAATCCCGGACGATCCCCCACTCTATAGCTGTAACAAGACCCCCGAGGCTTTGACAGGTATGTTACTATAGTTAATATCCCCAGCCTTTGCTCCGACCACCCCAATAGGACTTTATCATTGTCCACCAACACCTAGGAATGGGGTAGATCCTTACCCAAACACAAATGTCACTCCGGTGGTTACACACATGGCTATTCACTGTTTTAAGTCACCTGACCAAGTTTCGGCTTCACTAAGGTTCACAACTGTAGATTCACACTATATTTAACATGAAGTTATACAATATGTCCCATGACGACCCAGCCGGGCCGGAAACATAATAAACTGGCCATTATCGTGACTGGTAAACAGCATTCACTCTCATCACAACAACTGGAATTCATATCGTTAATAGTTCCCAAATCATTCTTGAGTTCACGTAGAACTATACCAGTATCCTTACAGGTGCGACTTCAAAGACGCTTCAGTCCTGGACCCTACCTGGATCACTTGACTAAATCCACGTCGAATTCATAACGGTGGTCCTAACTCAGACCCACCGTCTCGTTCTACACTCAGTGACTCTGATGCGTTGACTCGGGCAGATTCAGACGACCGCTCCCAGTAGTGCCTCAAAACATCCTTAGACTGGCACTGGAGTGAGCTGGTCCCTTTGAGTTTATGGTTGAACTCATGAATCTCCACTAGATATATAACAGATCCTGAAACATGGAGGTCGGTGTGAGTACCTGGCTACAACTTAAGACTAACATGCATTTTCAACTTTATCTCATGCCTCAGAGGTATATACATATTATATATGTTATATAAGATCATCACCATTATAGATCACTCTGACCTACAAGGTACAGACATGAGGGTGCAAGAGAAAGCAATAGTACACAAGTATATAGGCAAGTAACACGTCTGGGCACTGGTGGCCAGAAAGCACCAGAGTAGACTGTTTGACTCTGTCATGGTATCCTCTACCTGGTGTCCTTTCACTCCTCCACCTCAACTAACCAACCGCAATCCTAAAATACACCTACTTCACTTTTGGTGTAGAGATGATCTCATCTAGGAGGTGCCCAGCTGGACATATCCTCCGCACTCCTCCAACTCAACAAGTAATCAATCCCTTCACCCATGGATCAACTACTTCAACCTAACTCGTTAAGGACTATCTTCCATTAATGACTTAGAGACCCTAGAATTTACTAACATAGCCCTAACAAATTATAAACAAGAATTGTTAATACCTAATTAACAAACTCAAACAAAAGCCACAGCTTTCTCGTCCTGGGATCTCCGTCCCAGAAAAGGTTTGACCTTTATTACTTTGACCTTCGTGCATGACGGTCAAGACTGTGCAGGTCTAGCACATATATGGTGGCCATCCACCGAGTACTCTTCCCCACAGCTGCTGTAGCCAAAGAGAACCTTGTTCCATGGCGAGTTAGGCCACGCCGTCCAGTGTCGAGTGGCATCCAGCTCCTCATTAAGTAAATCTCCATTCCTCCCTCATAGGTGGCTTAATTGGCTTGGACATAACTACCATTTCCTAGTGGTTATGTTATCCCACCTACAGAGTCAGGGTTATCGGAAGAAAAGAACTGTAGAGAAAACAAGGTTCTGGTCGAAGTTCGGATCATCATTAGGGCAACGGCATCGATTACAGATCGTCGCATCGCTCTCGGTCAGGTAAGTTAATTCAACCTCTCGGTTCCTCACAATCACTTCGGTCGTACACGCAACACAACTAGTCGGTCGGACAGGCCAAATAACCAGTCGGTCGGTGAAACATACGCACGATCGGGCACGCCTAGTCACTTCGGAGGGAGGGCAAATGTACAAGTATTGACATAAGAAATTCACAGATAATTCCTATCCACCGCTATACAGTCAATATAAAACATTTCTGTCTAGGCGGAATAACACTGGCATATTCACACAGCAAGTACTTACCTGCACATCCCAATGAAATAACACCACCCTTGTTTCCCGGAATAATAACCACCACTGATATCAGGCATAAGTTACAAACCTATTCTAGCTATGCAAATGACACAATAATAATAAGCAATAACTCATCACTATTAAATGATTCTAGCATCACAATGTAACGAATGTCAAACTTCTTTACAGCCCTGAGCATGTAATCACTAAAGCAGATAGTTAACACATGTGCTACACAGTTGGTAAATTACCCGAACATACTTACACACAGCAGTGAAAACATCAACATACATGTCACTAACCATGCATATGATTTGTACTCTATCATCAATAAATTCTATCAGATGCAATAACATTAGATTCCCGTAACACATCAGCTAGGACAAATCTACACAGGTCTAATATTGTGACACACACCTGTAACTATCAGACATCTGACCTCAATACTCTTAGCCGATCGATAGCGGCCAATTATTAATGCAGATAGGCGGAGCTTAACTTCTTAGCTGCGCGGTGGTAATTTTCGCTGTGTTTCAACGCTTATTACTTCGACTGCCGGCGGGTTACCAAACGCTAACCGTTAATTAATAAAATATTACTTCATTACCTTGGATCTAGAGTCAACATTCTTGACTGATGATGTCCCGCACTGGCCGCGAACACAGACATCAATTTTCAGCAGCAAGTACTGCGGCCTCATTTGACGACGTTTGGAAGGCGACTGATAGTGAATAGCTAAATGCGCCTTCCCAATGACTTCCCAGGGCTAATGAATCCCATGAGCCACGGAGAAATCCTGGGTCACGGAGAAATCCACAATCCCGTGTTCCCTGAGGCAATGGTGGTTCCAGCTTGACAACACCATCACGTACACACATTGCTCAGTTCCTTCGCGAAGCTTCGAGACGTTTCTCGAACTTTCCGGGCTTCTGATATCACGCACTATTTTAACCGGGGGATTTCCCTAGTTACGGTCACTATTTCAAGGGAGACCAACCCTTGGTATTCCGACCAAAGGGATATAATACAGAGAACAGACTATATCTAGTCCCGTTTCGTCACATCTCTATGTATGGTACCGGTCTCTGTGGCTAAGGGCTTGCGAACGCGGTTTGTGAGCCCGTATACCCGGGTTCGAAACACAGCGGTGCTGGTTTTTTCGAAAAAGGTATAGGGGCCGGTCGTTCAGAAAGCAATGGCAAACTACTGAACGTAACACTTGCCTAGTACATCAACAGCAGCTGAAAACGTCACGTAAGGGGTAGGCAACAAATATATGGTAGCTCTGAGTATGGTATCTCTTTGTATGGAATCTCTATCTATGGTAGCTCTGGGTATGGTATCTATGTGTATGTGGTATCTCTATGTATGTTTTCCCTGTATATGGTGTCTCTATGTATGGTATCTATGTGTGTGGTATCTCTGTATGGTATTTCTGTATATGGTATGTCTGTGTATGGTATGTCTATGTATGGTATCTCTATTATTTTATCTCTGTGTTTGGTGTCTCTATGTATGGTATCTATATGTATGGTATATCTGTGTATGGTATCTCTATTTATGGTATCTCTATGTATGGTATCACTGTGTATGGTATCTCTGTATATGGTGTCTCTATGTATAGTATCTCTATTTATATGGTATCTCTGTGTATGGTATCTGTGTATGGTCGCTCTATGTATGGTATCTCTGTGTATGGTATCTCTATGTATGGTATCTCTATGTATGGTATCTCTATCTATGGTAGTTCTGTGTATAGTAGATCTGTGTATGGTATCTCTATGTATGGTATCACTATGTATATGGTATCTCTATCTATGGTATCTCTGTGTATAGTATATCTATGTATTGTATCTCTATGTATGGTAATTCAATGTATATGGTATCTGTGTATAGAATATCTTTGTGTATGGTATCTCTATGTATGGTATCTCTGTATATGGTATCTCTATGGATAGTATCTCTGTGTATGGTAGCTCTGTGTATGGTATCTTTGTGTATAGTATCTCTATGTACGGTATCTCTGTATGGTATCTTTATGCATGGTAACTCTATGCATGGTACCACTATGTATGGTATCTCTGTGTATATTATATCTATGCATGGTATCTCTATCTATGGTAGCTATCTGTATGGTATCTCTGTGTATGGTATGCCTGTATATGGTATCTCTATAGTATATCTTTGTATCTTATCTCTATCTATGGTATCTCTGTGTATGGTATGTCTGTAGATGGTATCTCTCTATATGGTATCTCTATGTATGGTATATCTATGTATATGGTATCTCTGTGTATGGTATATCTATGTATGGTATCTCTGTGTATGGTATCTCTATGTATGATATCTATGAATGGTATCTCTATCTATGGTAGATCTGTGAATAGTGTATCTATGTATGTTATCTCTGTGCTATGTCTATTTATGGTATCGCTTTATATGGTATCTCTATGTATGGCATGCCTATCTATGGTATCACTATGTATGATATCTCTATGTGGGTTAGCTCTGTCTATGGTATCTATGTGTAATGTATCTCTATGCATGGTATCTCTATCTACGGTATCTCTGTGTAAGGTATCTCTATATATTATCTCTAAGTTTGGTATCTCTATATATGATATATCTATGCATGTTATCTCTATGTATAGTATCTCTATGAATTGTATCTCTAAGTATGGTATCTCTATGTATGGTATCTCTATGTATGTTATCTCTATGTATAGTATGTTTATGTGTTGTATCTCTATGTATGGTATTCCTATGTATGATATATCTATGTATGGTATCTCTATCTACGGTATCTCTGTGTAAGGTATCTCTATATATTATCTCTAAGTCTGGTATCTCTATATATGATATATCTATGCATGTTATCTCTATGTATAGTATCTCTATGTATTGTATCTCTAAGTATGGTATCTCTATGTATGGTATCTCTATGTATGTTATCTCTATGTATAGTATGTTTATGTGTTGTATCTCTATGCATGGTATTCCTATCTATGATATATATATGTATGGTATCTCAATGTATGGTATCTCTATCTATGGAATCTCTTTGTAAGGTACCTCTATCTATGGCATCACTGTGAAAGGAATCTCCATAAATGGTATCTCTTTCTATGGTATCTCTATCAATTGTCTCTCTGAGTATTGTATCTATATGTATATTATCTCTGTCTATGCAGCTCTCTGTACGCTCTCTCTATGTATGGTATCTCAGTGTATGGTAGCTCTGGGTAAGGTAACTCTAACTATGGTATCTCTATGTATGGTAGCTATGTGTATGGTATCTCTGTGTATGGTATCTCTGTGTATGTTATGTCTGTATATGGTATCTCTATATATTTTATCCCTGTATATGGTATCTCTATGTATGGTATCCCTGTATAAGGTATCTCTATGTATGGTATCACTATATACTGTATCCCTGTGTATGGTATCTCTGTGTATGGTGTCTCTGTCTATGGTATCTCTGTGTATGGTATCTCTATGTATGTTATCTCTGTATATGGTATCTCCATCTATGGTATCTCTGTGTATGGTATCTCTATGTATGGTATCTCTATGTACGGTATCTCTATGTATGGTATCTCTATGTATGGTATCTCTATGTATGGTATCTCTATGTATATGCTATCTCTGTGTATAGTATATCATTGTATGGTATCTCTGTGTATAGTATATCATTGTATGGTATCTCTATGTATATGGTATCTCTGTGTATAGTATATCATTGTATGGTATCTATGTATGGTATCTCTATGTATATCATATCTCTGTGTATATAATATCTATGTATGATAGCTCTGTGTATGATATCTTTGTGTATGCTATCTCTATGTATGGTATGATTGTAGATGGTATCTCTCTATATTTTATCTCTATTTATGGTATCTCTGTGTATGGTATCTCTATGTATGGTATCTCTATGTACGGTATCTCTATGTATGGCATCTCCATGTATGGTATCTCTATGTATGGTATCTATATGTATGGTATCTCTATCTATGATAGCTCTGTGTATGGTATCTCTGTGTACGGTAACTCTATGTATTGTATCTCCGTGTATGGTATGTATGTATATGGTATCTCTATGTATGGTATCTCTATGTATTGTAGCTCTGTATATGGTATCTATTTGTATGGAATCTCTTTGTATGGTATCTCTATGTATGGTATCTCTATGTATATGCTATCTCTGTGTATAGTATATCATTGTATGGTATATCTGTGTATAGTATAACATTATATGGTATCTCTATGTATATGGTATCTCTGTGTATAGTATATCTCATCTCATCTCATCTCATCATGTTCCACTTGTACCTTGCGGTGTCGAGGTGAAGTATAAACTTCGTGAGAGTGCCCGGTTTTGGGCTTCGTATATCGACATTCCCATGGATTCTGTTATTCCCTCCGTCCAACGTTTACGTGGTCGGCCTCTTCCTCTGTTTCCATCTGGTCTGTACATCATTGCTTGTTGTGGCATGCTGTTGACTGGTAGCCTACTTGCATGGCCAAACCATTTGACTTGCTGCTTTCTAATAAAATCTAGAGCAGCTTTAACCCCCACTTTAGTCCTGATTTCTTCATTTCTGATCTTATCTCTTCTTGATACGTTGAGTATTCTTCTCAGGAACCTCATTTCTGTTGTTGTGATTTTTCTTTTCTCTTTTTCTGTCATTGTCCAGGTTTGGCATTGGTAGCACAGAGTTGGTACGAAGATTGTGTTGTAAAGTGCTTTCTCAGTAGTTATTGATACATGTTTGTTCTTTAGTATTGGTGCCATTTGTCCAATGAGTTGATTTGCCTTATTGCACCTATTTTCGATCTCGTCTTCTGATCTGCCATTTGATGATATTATACTTCCTAGGTACTTGAAGCTCTTTACTTGTTTCAAGGGATGTTCGTTTAGGTGAATTGTTGCTGTTTGTTCTTCTTTAGTTATAGTCATTACCTCTGTTTTGCTTGTGCTAATTTTCATGTTATGTTCCCTACACAGTTTCGTTTAGACTATTCATGTGGTCTTGTAATTCAGCTTCTGATTTTGCTATTAGTGCTTGGTCGTCCGCAAACAGGAGTTCTCTAATGGTTAGATTTGCAGATGGTTCTTCTTCTGTGTTCTCGTCATGCGGTATTCTTGCTGTCTCTGCTTGGCTGGTTTCTTTACATATGTTGTCTATATATGTTATGAACAAGAGAGGGGACAGGACACAACCTTGTCGTACTCCAGATCTTATGGTGAAGGGTTCTGAGTGTCCTCCAGTTGCTCTCACTATGCACTCACTGTTGTTGTATAAACTTCTACATAGGTTTGTTAGATGTGTACTCACTCCATATTGTTTAAGGATTTCCCACAGCTTGTTTCTATCTACCCTATCAAATGCCTTTTCTTGGTCGACAAAGGCTAAGTAGAGTGTTTCATTGAATTCAATTGATTTTTCTATAAGTTGTCTAAGAGCAAAAATGGCGTCTGTGCATCCTTTGTTTTTCCTAAATCCAAGCTGCGTTTCGCTTAGCTAGGGTTCTAAAGTAGTTCGTAATCTTTTTTCAAGAATTTTGCAAAATATTTTCCCAGTATGACTCAACAGTGAAATGCCTTTGTATTGTGTGCAATCTCTTTTGCTGCCTTTGTTTTTCCAAATTGGGATACTTATGGCGTTTCCCCAGTCTCGTGGTGTCTGTTGTTCTACCCAAACATGGTTGAATAGTCTATGTAGCCAAGCTGTTCCTACTTCCCTTGCTGCTTTAATTAGTTCATTTGGTATTTCATCCCGTCCTGGTGATTTGTTCAATGGGGCTAATCTGATGGCTTCTATAATTTCTTCTTTTAGTATGTCTGGTTCTAGTTCCTCGGTGACATCTGTGTAGGTCTCTTGAATTCCTGTGACATCTGATGGAATGTTGAGGAGTTGTTCGAAATACTGCTTCCATCTTATTAGGATCTGTTTTTGTTCACTTATTGGTTCTCCATTTTCGCTGTTAATTATTTCAGTTGGGTCAAAGGGTTCTCCTCTGGTTCGCATTGCACTTATCTTTTTGTAGAAGTTTCTGGTTGCCTCCTTGCAGTTTTTATTTAGGGTTTCTCCATACTCTTCCCAGTCTTGTTGTTTTTCCCTCTTTACTATTCTACTCACGTGTCTTCTCGCTATTCTGTATTCTCTGTAATCACATTCCTGTTTGCTCTTCATCCACTTTTTATATTTTTCCTTTTTTTCTTTTACCGCTTTCTTTACTTCTGCGTTCCACCAACTTGTTATTTTCTTTATCCGTGTTTTGCGTTTTTTCGTGGTTCCGCATGTTATTTTTGCAGTATTTAAAATGCTTGATTTGAACATCTTCCATTCTTCTTCCACTGTTTTTCTTTCCGTATGTATAGTATATCATTGTATGGTATCTCTATGTATGGTATCTCTATGTATATCCTATCTCTGTGTATATAATATCTATGTATGGTATATCTATGTATGGTATCTCTATCTATGATAGCTCTGTGTATGGTATCTCTGTGTACCGTATCTCTGTGTATGGTATCTCTGTGTATGGTATGTATGTATATGGTATCTCTATGTATGGTATCTCTATGTATGGTATCTCTATGTATGGTAGCTCTGTGTATGGTATCTATTTGTATGGAATCTATATCTACGGTAGCTCTGTGTATTGTATCTCTGTATATGGTATCTCTGTGTATGGTATGTCTGAATATGGTATCTCTATGTATTGTATCCCTCTATATGGTATCTATATGTATGGTATCTCTGTATGGTATGTCTGTATATGGTATGTCTGTGTATAGTATCTATGTGTATGGTATGTTTATGTATGGTATACATCGCATAATAATTAACATATCATAGAAAACATTATATTTGTGTACCCACAGGTCTATTAATATCTTCAAGAACACACAAACTATGTAACTTTGCTAATAATTGTCCAGTAAACTAATAATCGTCCATAAATACATGTCGAGGCGCTGCACTGCCTTTGTCTTCCATCGCCCAATATATTGTATTAATAACAAACCATAATAACACACGCCAAATAGGATATAGAACTCCATGTTAATTGTTTATGTGGCCTCATGCCCTTCGTAATTCCTTGACAGCAGGTCTGCCATGGTGTTGTCTTCGCCCCGTATGGGCATTGGCGGAAATGCGTATTCCTGCAACAATATGCTCCAGCGATGAACCCTGCGTTCTTCATCGCTGCCGTATGGATGAATGTATGTGGTCTGTGGTCAGTTTGTAGAATGAATTGTCTGCCCAACAAATACCTGGAGAGTTTGTGTACCGACCATACAATCGCCAGGGCCTCACGTTCTAGTGTTGAGTAATGTTCCTCTGGTGGCGTGAGTTTTCTGCTGACGTATAGTACTGGATGCATGAGGTGGTTCTTTTCTTACATCAAACATCCTCCGATTCCTGTCGATGATGCGTCTACCCGGAGGGTAAATTGTCGATCCAGATTAGGGAGTATTAAATTGGGATAACTGGAAAATACCTGCTGAATCCTTCTAAGTTCATCATCACACTGCTGCATCCATACAACTTTGTTAGGTTTGCCCTTTTTAGTCAACTCGGACAACACTGACGGGATGGCAGAAAAGTTTTTTATAAACGGATTATTGAAGTTTGCTAACTCGAGTAAGCTTCTAACTTGCTTCTTCGTTTTAGGTATTTGGATATCCAGAATCTTTTTCACATTTGTATCTTCTGGTTTCAGTACCCCGCTGCCAATAACATGTCCAAGGAAACTTATTTCCTCATATCCAATTTGGACTTTGGACGGCTTCACAGTCAAGTTATGTTGTCTCAAACTCTCAAACAAGGATTCTAATCCTGCCACGTGATCTTCCATGTTTTACTGAACAGGCAAATGTCGTCTATATAATTGATAACATCCTTGCGTCCCTGTAACAGTGTCCTCATCATCCTCACGAACGTTGCTGGTGAGTTAACTAGCCCAAACGGCATGTAATTCCACTGAAATAGCCCCTGTGGGGTGGCAAACGCTGTTAGCGGTTTGGCTGTTTCACTCATGGGTATTTGCCAGTACCCTTTTGCCAAATCCAACTTGCTAAAATACTTTGCAGAAGATATTTGCGTCAGTAAATCATCAGTACTGACCATGGGCTCCGGATCTACAATAGTGATGCTGTTCAATCTCCTGAAATCTATACACAATCGTAAGTTATTGTCCTTCTTCCTAATGACTACCATGGGGAACGAGTATGGGGAGTCTGATCTGGAAATTATCCCCATTTTCAGTAACTCTGTTATCTCACTGTCTACCGCTGCTCTGTAATGATGTGGGATAGGTATGGTTTCACTCTAATTGGTTGGTCCTCTGTTAGCTTGATGGCATCTGTCATCAAGTTTGTCTTTCCTGGTATATCCGTCAGGACATCAGAGTATTTCTGTAATATCTTGACTAGCCTTGCTTTGTCACCAAGTTCCAGGTTGTCATTAATGGACACATCTTTCCATGTTTCTGTCTGTCTCAGTGCCACGATTGGTAAGTGCATCTGCACGTCATTGTCCCTTGATGCTTCTTCGTCAATTACAACAGAACACGCTTTCTGACTTGCCTCCTCGTCAATAATTGCCTCTGTGACGGGCTGTAAGGCTTCTGGTCGTGGAACGAATTGTCTTAGCATGTTAACATGATACACTTTGTGTTTCCCTTTCACATTCACCCTGTAGTCCACATCTGACACTTTACTGACAATTCTGAATGGGCCTTGCCAGGTCACTAACAACTTATTAGATATTTCTGGCAGCAGAAGTAACACCTCCTCAGTTATCTTGGAAAGAGATCAGCTTTGACTTTCTATTAGCATACTGTCTATACCTAGCCCCCGACATTTCCAGGGCATCACGTGCATTCTGGCATGCGGCAATAATTCGGTCTCTAATATTCACGACTAAGTCATACGACGAAATCGTATTACTATCGTTACTCTTCCCTGTTATTAACTCTTTCAATATGGTCATGGGGCCTCTTGGGTTTGCCCCATACAACAACTCAAATGGTGAGAATCCAGTGCTTTCTTGTGGTACTTCTCTATATGCGAACAGGATAGCTGGTAAGTACTTATCCCAATCACTTGGTTGCTCTGCAGTGACTTTAGCTAACATCTGCTTAAGGGACCCGTTCATTTTTTCACAGATTCCGTTGCTCATTGGGTGATAAACTGATGTGAAAACTTGTGTAATGTTCAACAGTCTGTTCACTTCTTTCATCATCTGAGAGGTAAATTGTCGACCATTGTCTGATAACATTTCGTTAGGGAAACCTAACCTTGAAAATAACGTTAGCAATGCTTCAGCTACGGCTTCTGTCGTAATGTATTTTAACGAAGCTGCCTCTGGAAACCTTGTGTAAAAATCAACCATGGTCAAGTAATACCTATGACCCCTGTGGACATCACTGCTAATGGGCCAATGATGTCGATTTCCACTTTTTGAAATGGTCTGACTTTCAGGTCTGTAGCTTGTACCGGTGCTTTTGCCGTCTTTCCTTTTGGATACATTTTCTGACACGTTGTACAGGATCTACAATATATTTTTATATCTTTGCTAAACCCTGGCCAATAAAACTGGGATAGGACTCTATGTTGTGTACGCGCTATTCCCATGTGCCCTGCGAATGGAATGTATGCGCTGTTCTCATAATCATCTCTCTATATGCTGCGGGTACCACTACTTGCCTACGTGTATATTTATCATCTGTAAAACATCAAGTGAGAATATTGTTCTTCATTTCGAAGCACCATCTACCCTTCTTTGATTGCCTATGTTCTACTTTACTACACCATTGGAAACATTTGTCCAGAGTAGTATCTTGTCTCTGGGAGTCACTAAAGCTCTGTTTGAGATCCATTCTCACCTGCTCAGTTGTACTATCCTTGTCCTCAGTCTCGGTGTCTACTTCGCGTGTCATCTCTTCCTCAGCTATAGTATCTAATCTTGTTTGTCTTCTAGTAACTACCGCGTTGCTTCTCACCTCATATTTTTGATACCAGTTCTCGATTTCTTCTTCTGTACATTCTTTCACTGTTGGTATATTTCCAATGATCAGATCTGCCACTGGGGAGTCTAGGACACACGCTGTCACTATTCCTGTGATAAATGGTGTTGTCACTGTGATCTCGGCCAATGGGTAAAATTCTACTGTTCCATTAAACGTTATACACTTGACCGTTTTTCCTATGTAATCCGAGGGGTTTACCAAACTCTTTCTTACTCCTATGGTCGTACATCCGGAATCCCTGAGGGTTAACGCTGGACTATCATTGACGAATCCATGGTGCAGCTTCAGACTCCCTCCTAAGTGTACCGATGACATCGCTGGGAATGGGTGCCCACATATCAAGATAGGTTTACTGGTTGTGTCGAACAAAGGCTTACATCCCTCACAACTCTCATTGTTAAGTGTCTCAATCACTTGGGCTGCATTAGAGTGCTCAGTTTCCCCACCCGTACATTGGTAGCTGAAATGGCCCTTTTTCCCACATTTGAAACAAATGATCTCCTTTTTTCTGTTATTCGTTGGCCCACTGGATGGTTGTACATCACACTCCGCCATTTTGTGCTTCCAGCTCCCACAATTCCAACATCCGGCATAACCATTCGGACGTCTCTTAAAATTCCCCCTTTTGTATGGGTAACGTCCTGCTTTGCCAAAATGGTTGCTCCGGAAACCATTGTTTTGAAGTCCCTGTTGCTCATACCTCTGTGCTGAATCCACACTCTTCGACCTTGGTTTAATACCTGGTTTCTGATCCTGTTTAGTATAAGCTGTACAGACTATTTCCTCACCCATTTGTCTGCCAATAGAGCTGTTCGGATGTGCAGTCATGTAGTTTTGCCCCAACTGGGACATTGTGTCTATGTCCTTTGGTTTGCGTTCTTGAAAGAAAGCCACTAAATCTGCATTACATGACGATAATATCTTATCCCTTAGCATCAAATCGACTAAGCGACTGAAATCTTTTCCAACTTCTGCAAGCTCCATCCATTTATTAAATATGTTCTTCACTGTATTGACAAAATCTGTAAAATCCTGATTTGTCTCTGGCACTAATTGTCTGAACTTTGTTCTGTATCCATGCTCAGTTAGGTTGAACTTTGTAAGCAAGCGTTGACGCAGAATAGTATAATTGTTTCTTTCTGCCACAGGTAAATTGAACATGGTATCTAGGGCCTTTCCCGTTAGATACTCACTTAGCCTCATAGCATACTCTCCTTCTGGAATACCTAAAGCCTTAACTGCAGCCTCAAATCTGTCAAGATAAACTTGAAGATTATCTCGTGCCAGCCTGTTGTTGGTCCTCCTTGATGACGTATCATTATGTGTAACAACAAACATATTGGTAATGAAGAACATTGGCTCAACCTTTCCAATAACAGTAACAACGATCAAGAATTGGAGAGAAAGGTGTGAACTGGAACATAATGAACCCTGACGCGTGGTTCTTGTCATAATCTCCCCACCAGTTCTACCGCGTCTTCATCATCGACGCCAGGCAATTACGGTCAGTTACGCCTGTGAGCGACACCAACCACGCTGTGACAGGAATGGTCAGTCGGTGCATGCGTGTGACATGAAGTCCACGCAGGGAAACAACCCCGACTAACAGGACTCACGGCGGTTAGGATTCAGACGGCGTCGGACTGGAGTACTGGGCAGACGGATTGAATGTGCGCTCGTATGGCTTGTATGTGTGAACGCTATGAAAGAGAACGCCTGGTTGAGTATAGAAGACTGTGCGCCTGATACGTAGGATTGTATGTTGTGTATTGATACATTGCATATATATTTATTGATTGTATTATGGCATCGCTATTGTGATTGCGCGATGCATGTAATGTTTGTGGTGAGTGAGAAGTGCGAATAAAGTGTTTGAATTGTATTCGCTGTGTGTCACGTTAAGTCATTCTGTGAAAGTGTTTGTTATCACATCTGTTAGTTATTACGAGCCTGTGTTATTGCTGAATACAAGATTCTGACAGGTGTGAACGTGGGTGCATCGTCCAGCTTTGAACCGGTTATAAAATAGGTGTGAACGTGGGTGCATCGTCCATCTTTGAACTAGTTGTAAAATAGGATTGAACGTGAGTGTAAGCGGAAAGTTTTGGTAAAGAAGTGACATGGAGAGTGAGTGTTGAACGGACGACATTACGACTAACAAACATACTTGACAGCACACAAACCTACAAAACTTAGTTGACAACGCATACACCACATAAACATACATCTCCTAATATTTTCTTCTTCCAAAAAGCAACAGGTTTTTGTGTCATCTGAAACCGTTAGCGACTAAAGATCAGTTTTTCCTGGCGGTAACGATCAAGCAGCCAGCCTCTGGTACAGTGTTCCAACATACTCCAGAGCTCCAATTTCACTTAAGTATTATCTTTTTTCATATATACTTTTGTGTGTACGTCCAGGCACAAGCTGTACTTTTGATAAATATTGTACATATTATTGGATTTACTAACACCAAATAATTAAAATTTGTTTGTACATTCATTGTAACTAAAATAATTCACCATGTCTACATTGAACGATTTCATTGAATCTGGTTTACAACTAAAGTTAACTGGTGATGAATTGACGAAGTGGAATGAGGCAAAGTATTCAGAGTATGTCCTATTACAGGAGAAAGCCAGAGAACGTGAAGACCGAGCTGCTGAAAGAGAGCTGAAAAAGGCAGAATTAGATGCCGAAATAAAAAAAAGCTGAGATCTCTGCCCAGATCAAAAGAGAAGAGCTTGAAATTAATGCACAAACGAAAAAGGAAGAACTGGAAATGCAGCTCAAAATTAAACAGCTGGAAGCTGAAACATCAGCAGATAAAGATTCTAGAAAGTTAGAAAGACGAGAAAAAGAGAATCTGTTCAAAAAGTACCAAGGGATCGTCAAAAATTTCACCACGGGCGACTACATTGCAGCCTTCATCCACAATTGTGAAACTATAATGGAGCATTATCAGATCCATAGACAGAATGGAATATTATTTATATGAGAAGTCTTTCAGGGGAACCTCTCAAAGTGATAGAGACCATTCCCAAAGATCTCAGGAAAGACTATCAATATATAAAGTCCAAAATTATGTCACACTTCCTGTTAGATGAAGCAGGCTACAGAGAACAGTTTAGTAAATTAGCTCCAAATCCTACACAAACGTTCTCTGACTACATTTCAGTAGTACAGGATGTGTTCAGTAAATGGTTGTCATCAGCTAAAGTGAATAACAGCTTTGACAAGTTGAAAGATTTAATTATTAGAGATAAAATTATTTCATCTATACCACCATTTTCTAAATTTCTGCAAGAATGTGAGTGCGAGAGTGTTCAACAAACAGAGAAACGAGGTTCGGCTTATTTTACAGCCAACAAACAGTGTTTTACTAGTGTATTGACTGACACAGAGTTTGTAGCAGCCGCTACCTATGATAGACCTAAGTCAGGTACCTACAGTAAATATAAACCCTTCAGGCAATCTGCAAATAAGATCTACCAATGCAGATACTGCAATCTTCCACATAATGAAAGTGATATGTGTGATAGACACCCAGGTTACCTCACATACTTGCAAAACTATATAGATAAGCAAGATAAGGAGAGAAAGGGCTATAAACGACTAATCAAATGCTTCCTTTATAAGGCATATTGGCCACTGGCGCCATGCTTGTAAAGATAAATAGATGACCAGAAAGGGTAATGCAGCCATGTTTGATAGCTCTTCCTCAGATGAGGAACAAGTAGAAAATCATCCTGTTAATGCAGCACAGGCCATTGATGTGTTTCATCTTGAAAAATGTACCATCTGTGATCGTTTTCATGAAGATGGCTTATTAACATGCGGTCACTCAATACCTATTACCAATAAAGAAGCTAATTTAGTAATAAATTCTAAAGGTAAACTTAACATCCATCAAGGTTTTGTAAATGGCAAATCAGCCACAGTTTTACGAGATAGTGGATGTACTCTTATTGGTTTAAAGAGAGACTTTATTTTACCTGCAGACTATACAGGCAAACATGTTACATGCAGAACTTTCTCAGGTAACATCGAGAAATACCCACTTGCATGGGCATATATTGACACCCAATTTCTCACTGGCAAGGTTAAATGTGCAGCATTATCGAACCCATGTTGTTACATAATAGTGGGTAACTTTCCTGAAATAAATGATATGCCACATGACAGTATAACATCTGCTGCTGAATGTATTGTCGACAATGTAATATCATCTTCTACTGAATGTATTGTTGACAATGTCTTATCATCTTCGAATGAATGTATGTTTGCATATTCATTAACATTATCACATGATTGTATTGGTCCAAATGTAACATCACTTTGTCATGTGTCTGATATTTCAAATGCAGTAACTAGATCTGCTGCAAACGTGCAAGATCAAATTAACCAGACTGAGGCTTTGGAAATATCAAGCCCAGTTATACTACCTCTCAATACCACTAGAGAATATTTCATAAAAGCCCAAAAGGCCGATGTATCTTTGCACAAATATTTTAATTTGATAGGCCAAAAGCCAGGAATAACAAAGAATGCGAGATGGCACTTTGATCTCAAAGGTGGTATCCTTACATGGTATTACACCAAAGGTACAAACACCACTGAGCAAACGGTGTTACCAACCGAACACCGCAGACAAGCATTGCATATAGCACATGACATACCCTTTGCAGGGCACATGGCTTATTCGAAAACAAGATCTAGATTGCTAACCAAGTTCTACTGGCCTAAATTATGCAGTGACACCAAACAATATTGCAGAACTTGTGACATCTGCAAGAAGCTTGTTAAAAAGGGTAAACACCCGCAAGCAGAACTACAGATAACAGATCTAGCAAGGAGACCTTTCGAAAAGATCTCTGTAGACATCGTAGGTCATCTAAACCATATTACATCAAGAGGTAATAAGTTCATTCTAAAGATTATTGATCTCTGTAGTAGATGGCCTGAGGTGATTCCACCTAAAAACATAACTGCCAAGGATGTAATGGAAGTTTTCTTCCACATTTTTTCAAGGGTAGGGTTTCCTGATACCATTCTCTCAGACAGGGAAAGTCAGTTCATAGCGGCAGCCACTCAAGCCTTTACTAGAATGTTAGGGGTAAAGCAGTGCTTTAATAGCCCATATCATCCTCAATCGTCAGGCATTGTAGAGAAAATGAACGGTGATCTTAAACATATGCTATCTAAAGTTACCCAGGAACACCCTGAAGATTGGGATACTTATTTACCTGTCATACTATTTGCATATCGCGAAGTACCCCATTCCAGTACAGGTTTCTCACCATTTGAACTTGTCTATGGAGCCAAACCACGCGGCCCATTATCTATGTATCATTCTATGTTAACTGAAAGTGTGAATGAACATAAACCAGTATCATCATATGAACATGTAACATCATTGCGAGATAGGATTATGAAATCTTGTTTATTAGCTAAAGAAGCATTGAAACTATCTGGTGCTATTTACAGACAGTATGCAAACAAAGGAAATAGGACAAAAACACTGACACCTGGACAAGACGTACTATTACTTTTGCCAATTGACAGACATCTACTGACAGACTTATGGCAAGGACCGTTTAAAGTACTGAGACAAATCTCGACAGTGGACTACGAAATCAAAGTAAACAACAAACACAAAATATTTCACATCAACATGTTGAAACCGTACTACAACAGAGACAAAGACCAAGACGAGACAGCAGCAAGCACAACGATAGTGGACCACACAGACGAGGACGATACAGAAGAAATACCGACCCCATCACTTGACACGACAGACACTCTGCATGACATTAAAATAAATCCTAACCTATCTCCATGACATTAAAATAAATCCTAACCTATCTCAGACAGAGACCGACAATTGCAGACAACTGGTACAAGACTACAGTAGTATTTTCTCCAACTATCCAGGACAGACAGACTTAGTGCATCATCACATTATTCTGACATCCAACACACCAATAAAGTGCAGACCATACTCCATTCCCATACACTACAAAGACAAATTACATCAAGAAATTCTAGATTTGGAGAAGTATCACATCATCAGACGATCACAATCACATTTTTGTTCACCAATAGAGATTGTCAAAAAGCAGGACAACACCATACTTCTCTGTGTTGACTATCGGAAACTTAACGATATCACACAGTGTCAGAGTCCTAACTATCTTCTCCTTCTAGCTCACTGGACTTGGACAGGCAAATTACAATGTCCATGACACATATACTAATAACAATGACTGCAATCGGAAACTCGCAGGAACTGTCTCCTGAACAACCTTTATTACATTATACTACAGGATAACATTATGGTCTCACTTCACGATTAAGCAATCATTCTACACAGGCAGCCAAACACTCGCTCACGTCCACAGGGGCGATATTTACACTGTCGCCCGTATAACCATTCGCAATCACAGTCTCACATCATCCCGCACATATCACAGTTAGTACATTCCTCGAATATCAATACACAACGTTCATCTCATCTATCCGTCACCACACTATCGTTCGATCGTTCTATCACTCGCTATTCTCCACACGTCCGTCTCTATCCGCTGTCTCACACACACTGACTCTCTCCTCCTTGACCTTCCCACATCACGTGGGTCTGTCCACGGGCTTCTTGCCTGACCGTCCGTTAGCCAAGCCGTGGTGTCTCCTACTGTCCTTGACCTCAGCTATTGCTTACACTGACTATTGCTTACATACAGGCAATTACACTATTGCTTACATACAAGATCCTGACACTCTCCCCCCGCACAAACAATGTGGCACTTTCTCTTGGAAATGTGACACATTATGTTGTTGTTCTTGATACATCTTTTTAACCTTGTCAGGGGACTGTATGATCATCAGTATACGCGTGCGCATCTTTTTACTCTGGTCTTTTCCGAGATTAACTATAACTATTGTTCTCTCTTGTTCAGTACTGAGGTTTCTCTCAACCTTTTTGTCGCGGTCAGGCAAATGTTTTGGTTGGGTCTATTTGCCACACCTCGTTATATTCTTCAGTCCCCACTCCGTGACATTACATTCTGTTCCTATTTCCCAATCGATTCACTGTGTATTATCTTCTCATAGTTATTGTGACTATGCTGGTTTAAGGATTCTCCATTGATTCACGCCTGGAATAAGGCTACAACTTCCTCTTACAGCATTCTTAGATTTTCTCTCTATTCAGACGTGGTCCCCCTCGTCTCTATTTAATGCACCCTAATTGATTCTCTTTATGAGCACGCTGTGTCACTGTTGTGGTCATGGTTCGAATATACTTCATGTATGTAATAGTCCCTCTTACCTCATCTTATGTCAGACCTTGACTTGTTTCCCTTTTTGGGCACACCTCGTTTACTGTTTTGGAGAGTTATTCTTAATCTCTTCGGTTGGTATACCCCTGTTGGTATGTTCCTTATTGTTACAATATTGTGGTCTTAGTTTTGTAACACTATTGCTAAGCGTCATTCGTCGGGCCATCCACCACACGCGAAAGCAAGTTTGGTAACACTCGCGTATTGGGATTGCCAGGCGTTGCTTCTCAGCATTACAACTTATAGCTTTCACAGCTGTACTTACGCTTGTCTGTAACTATCACATTCTAACAATACAAACTACTCTAATAATAAAATTAAACATTGGATGTCATACAATTAATAGATTTACAATACAATGTTCGTCGTCACTGCCTTTATGCACTTATAGGATAATGTTCTTGTCCTGTGAAATGTATGCACACGTAATTAAAATACCGGTGTTCAATGTTCATCGCGGTGCTGGAATGTTTGGCATTTCTTCTTTCTCAACCGATTATTGACGTATTCTGTATATGCTGATATTGTCCTTTTCTCTGCATAGTGTTATGAATTTGCACCAAGTTTGGACAATTTATAAGTCCGTTCTGTAAAATCATTGGAGTTCACACATGTAAAATATGTATTAATGTTTTAAGTTCGGTGGCCTTACTTATGAGTGTGGCCATGGTGCGTCTGTATGTGACTGTTTTTGCCGTAGATAGTAGGTTGGCATCTGGTTCATTAAACTGGTCCCTGGGAATGGATGTCTGTACTTGTGAAGTTCTTGTCGTTGTTGGTCGATTTCTAAATGTGGCCCCTGTAGATACTCGTTTGAAACAAAGTCAATGAGGGTATAGCTTACTGTTAGATACTTAAAATCACATGTTGAGTCTTTCTGTTCTGCCGATGACACTTTTCACGTTGAAGGAACTTTTATGTTGGTATATACAATGGAGTGTGCTAGTATCATAGCGCTGGAGTCGTACAGCAGACAAGGCAATTCTGGAGTTACTCGATCTAAGGATATAAAGTGGGTTACGGTTAAAATTAATGTTCCGACGGGTGGGGATTTACAAATTTAATGTTGAGATCATTTTGAGTGCTATCTCCAAACCTGCACTCGTACATGTGTGTGTATATATACAATAGTTCAAATAATAATAATACACCATGTATAGTCTTGAAATGTAATCGTAAATGTTTGTACACTGCTATGCAATTTGTGTATTTATTCCAAAGTGTGTAGGTCACTTTCTGGCTGATTTTCGTCAGTAATTCCACTGACTGATGTTTTACATTGTTCAGCATAAGTATGTGTATGAGTTGATTTGACATAGTGCTTATCAGTGGTAACAACAAACTTTGGATCACCAGTAATGATGTAAGTATCGAAGTTAGCTGGTTTGTTATGAGTAATATCATCTGTGTTACATAATGATGATGTGTGAATAAAGCTGTTAGTGAAGTCATTTGCTTTGCCCTTACTATAAGTAGTGCGAGTAGAATTATCCATTGTGTGCACTTGCACGCGTGTGTCGTTAACAGGAGGTATAGCATGTACCATGATGATTTGTGATCTTTTCCAGTACTTGTAAGATGTTTGTTATCTGTATCTTCTTTTCTTTGTGGATACACACCAGTTTCTGTTTTTTCTTGTTGTGAGATGGTAGTTAAGTTGGTCTGGTGTGGTACTTTGGTCTGTTCATCATGTTGTTGTATGATGAGTGATGTAGGTTAAGGCTAGTGTTTGTTGTGGTGTTAACTTTCTGCCATGTCTGTGTTTTGGACTCTGTGTGGTCTGTTACATTTATTACATTTCCAATTAATAAATCGCAGCATGGATTGTCTAATAATGCGCAAGTTACTCTGCCTGATAAGGAAAGGTGATTTTATATTGGCCCATGCCATAGGATATTTTTCTATTGTCCCTGAAACAGTTCTGCAATAGATGTACTCATCTAGGTAGTCTTTCGGATCAGCTAGGGTCTTCCGAAGACCGATAAGACAGGACCCTGTGTCGCGTATACATGTGCATACTGTGTCATTAATGTATCCCTCATGGAATGTTAGTTTTCCTACCGACAGTCTGGAGGTTTTGTTCATTTCCTCACTTTCATGTTGAGTATTATCCTCTTTTTATAAGGAGTGAGGCTGACTGATGTTAACAACATTATTGAAATATGGTACGAAGTCTGTTGGGTAAAACTCAGTCTGTTGTTCTGTATTTGCAGTGTTTGTTCTACTTGTTTTCGTATCTGTGATGTTTACTTTTTCTAGGTTCTTTGTTGAACTGTCTGTTGTAATGTTTGTGGCTGCATTTGCTTTTGCTTTCTGTATTCTTTTTACTCCTTCAGATTCGAAACGTCTGTGTCCAAATGCTAAACAAAAATGACATTTGGTTCTATATTTCCTCTGGTTTACCTTTCTCAGTTTTTGTGCTATTATAGTGTTCAGGTATTCTTGATAAGTTGGATTCTTATCGCATATTCCATTTTCTGTATGCGGAGTGCTACAATGTTTGCACAGTACTGGTTTTGTTTTCTGTGATTTGTTTTGACAGTCTGTGGCTGCAGATGCAGTTGCTCTTACAGAACTATTCTGTTTAGTGTTCTTAACTGGGTTCGTATTTTGGTTGTAATATTCGCGGCATTTTTCTAGTAAATCTTTGATAGGCTCTGTGTTGTGTTCTTCTAAATATTTTCCGCATTCGGCTGGGAGTGTTGCTTTAAGTTTTTCCACTACTAAGAAATTTATTATTTCCTGATTGTTGTCTGTATGTCTAATTTCGAATGTTAGCTTCCTGTAATAGTCTTCTATTTCCCTTATATACTGGGTGAACGACTTGTCTGGGGCCGGTTTCAGATTTTGTACCTCTAATTTTAGAGTGTCGAAGTAGTTCACATAGTGTTTTAATATGTTTGTTTTGTAATATTCATAGTCTTCCCTTAACATATCTGGTATGATCCCATGTAGTTTTTTACTTTTTATTGGTAAGTATCCCCTATACCATGTATACCAATAAGTTTTTGGAATTGTATAGTCTTGCATTTTCTTCTCAAATTCCTGTGTCCAATCACGTATTAGGTTATGTTTTCTATTACAATTTTCTTTGTCTTGTGCCCGTGTACCCTCGAAAAAGTTTTGCAATTTTCTGTAATTTTTTGTGCCCCAGAAATCTGATTGATCTGGAATGTGTTCATCATCCGAAATCATTTTCTGTTACTTGATATTTAACTCTACTAATGATGATATTTATACAAGCAAATCAAAGAATGCAGATTTGGGTAATTAGCAATCAAAATTAATCAACTTATCTTTATCTGCTGTTTACTCGAACGCTTGATGTACAGGAACGTGATTCTCGTGCAGGTTACCGTTGACCTGTTCTGGTTACGTCGGTCGCTTTGTAGAATTGAAACCTGCTGTGGAAAGAAATGACGTTATTTTCGTTCTGATTTTATTAACAAATATCTGATTTACAATTTCTTATAGATCTTATGCAATAGATCTTCTTCTTTAAATAAGTAGCGTTCTTTTATGCATTTCACTTGGATATGTGGTTCGTGCGTACTTCTGACACCATTGTACCTGTCAGAGTCCTATCTTCTCCTTCTAGCTCACTGGACTTGGACAGGCAAATTACAATGTCCACGACACATATACTAATAACAATGACTGCAATCGGAAACTCGCAGGAGCTGTCTCCTGAACAACCTTTATTACATTATACTACAGGATAACATTATGGTCTCACTTCACGATTAAGCAATCATTCTACACAGGCAGCCAAACGCCCGTATGACCATTTGCAATCACAGTCTCACATCATCCCGCACATATCACAGTTAGTACATTCCTCGAATATCACTACACAACGTTCATCTCATCTATCCGTCACCACACTATCGTTCGATCGTTCTATCGCTCGCTATTCTCCACACGTCCGTCTCTATCCGCTGTCTCACACACACTGACTCTCTCCTCCTTGACCTTCCCACATCACGTGGTCTGTCCACGGGCTTCTTGTCTGATCGTCCGTTAGCCAAGCCGTGGTGTCTCCTACTGTCCTTGACCTCAGCTATTGCTTACACTGACTATTGCTTACATACAGGCAATTACACTATTGCTTACATACAAGACCCTGACACACAGTTAGATTTAGAACCAATGAGTAACTGTGAGGACATATTGACTGAACTGACAGGTGCAAAATGCTTTCCAAACTGGACATGACGAAATGCTATTGGCAAATACCGATGCATCATGACAGCATAACTTTGACAGCATTTGCCACACCCTGGGGTCTATACGAATGGTGCAAGCTTCCATTCGGGATAGTCAGTGCCCCTGCGACCCTTGTACGGATGACCAGACTCCTACTGACAGACATCCCAAATATAATTTCCTACATGGACGACATCTGTGTACATACAAAGACTATGACAGACCATTTAACGACATTGCAACAGACATTTGACCGCATCAGACACCACGGCCTGACAGTCAAACCATCAAAGGTTGACATAACCTTCCAAGAAATTACTTTTTTGGGTTATAAAATTTGTAATGGCTTTGTCACTAAGACGACATAATCGTGTGAAGAATTCTAAAATTGACGCTTCCAACAACAAAGAAACAATTGAGAATTGTCCTAGGTCTGTTAAATTATTACAGACAGTTTATTCATAATTTTGCTACTTTGACTGAGTGTTTTACTAATTTACTAACGAAGGACAAACCTAACAAATTTGTAAACAGCGAATGCCTGAGACCTGCATTCACAAAAGTGTTATCTTACTTTTCTAGTAATCCGATACTTAAATTGCCAACTTTGGACATTATTTTTAGATTGAGAACAGATGCGAGCTCCATAGCAAACGGACAGTATTATTGCAAGAGCATGATCAAATCCTTCACCCAGTATACTACGTAAGTCGGAAATTAAAACCAAGAGAAAAAAAATAGTTGACGCCTGAAATTGAGGCCCTTGGTCTAGTGTATTCTGTTAGATAATTATGCAGGTTTCTTCTAGGAAAACATTTTATAGTCGAGACAGACAACAGTCTGTTGACAATTATTACTACTGGAACTCCTACTAACCGCAGGGTAGCAATATGTTCTCTATTACTGCAAGACTTCAGTTTTGAAGTAAGGCATATCAGCGGCACACAAAATACGATAGCCGACCTACTTTCAAGATGTCCGTACGACACATCCGAAAGCCTAATTTTGCCTGAGCGCACACAGCAGAGCATTAATTAATCTGCAGATCATTATAGCGCTCAGCAACACGGCGAATAGTGAATATATTTCAGAAACGCTGTGTAGTAATTGTGATAGGGACAATGTCCCAATGTAAATATAGTATATATTATTATAGTAAATGTGATGAATACTTGTGAGTTATGTGAACGAAAGGTAATATTATTTTAAATATTTATGAACATTGAAACGAACAGTGCTACGAGGAATTCAAGCCTTACTTTACTTGAACTGTTCGAGTCTCCGTAGTACCTGCTTAGCAGATTTTTAAACTGTGCGAAAGGGACATTGACATCTGAATTCTACAGAACACTTTAATCCGTACTTCGAAAGAAATATTTAATCCAGCAGCTGTTTTGATGAACTGTTTCCTCCGTTCGTTTACGCAACATCCCGACGGAAGAACATTGTGTTAGCTACAACTTAACACACCAGCTGTGTACTTCCGGTGCTTTTGTAATTAATTTAGAAACTAGCAGACTATATTGTAATTCTCACAAAGAGAAATTTTGCATATACGAATTGTATAAAAGGATTTTTGAGATTTGTAATCTGAGAATCATAGATTGATTAACTTGTTCTCAATAGTACCATTTGGTTCACTATTGACAATAAGCATCAAACTGTGACGCTTAGAATGTGAATTATCAATGTAATTTATTTTCTTTGAAAGCATGTCAAAATTATCGCCCATAGATTTTTGTATTGGTACAACTAAGGGAAACAATTGCAATTATTGGTAGTGTGTAACAAGTATAGAAAACCGTCCTCATGTTGCCGAAATGGCGACACATCAAGATGACATCAACTATGCATGGAATGTAATTACCGAATTTGTAGACCTACATGAGACATTCTGACCAGATGAGGTTGGGGTCTAATGGTGGAGTCATCTTATAGGGAGAGGACTCGTGGCCTGACATGTCGTGTTTGTAATTTTTGTTTATTTGTCGAGAGGTGGTTGCGTGGCTTGAGAGTATAGCATAAATCGCTGATAGCTACCGGACTGGCTGTGTCAATTTACAACTAACGTAAGAATCCATCTAGTGGATTGTACTTGAGATTTTGTCTGTTTGTTTGTTGTTTGTCCATCAAGAATGATGATGACCATTGATTTCATCCAGTGGGGTTGAAGGTATGGAGCCGTGAGTTCTAAGATGGCTGATAAGGCCTATTTTGGCTCGAAATGTTCTTTGGCAATGTGGGCAAAGAATGCTTGACGTTTCTGGAGGAGGATTTCCTGAAGTGGTTTTTCTGTCCTGCCTTTTCTTCACAGCTCTTGCAGTCCTGGTTGCCTCACATATCACTGCACCCTTGCGTAATGATGCACGCCACGAATTTCGGTCTCTGGCTGCAGCCTCCCAGTTGTTATGATGAATTCCAAAAGCATTCAGTGAAATTTTCAGAGTGTCTTTAAAGCGTTTCCTCTGGCCACCTTGGGAGCGTTTACCACAACGCAGTTCGCTGTAAAAAATTCGTTTAGGGAGCCTGTGATCTGGCATGCGAGTCAAATGACCAGCCCAGCGAATCTGATTCTTCATCAGTAGAGTGTGGATACTGGGCATGGACGCTCTTTCTAGGATTTCAGTGTCTGAAATCTTGTCTTGCCATTTAATCTTCAGTAGCTTCCTTAGGCAGACTGTGTGGAAGTGGTTTAATTTCCTAGCATGTCGCTGATAAACAGTCCAGGTTTCACAAGCATATAGCAGTGTGGATAATACAACTGCTTTGTAGACTTTCAGCTTTGTTTGTAGGCTTATTCCATTTCTGTCCCATACATTCTTTTACAGTCTGCCAAAGGCAGAGCGCTGCCTTGGAGATTCTTGCATTCACTTCATCATCAATTGTGGCAGCTTGAGACACAGTGCTGCCAAGATAGGTGAATTTGTCCACAACAAATGACCATTCAATGACCATTCACTTTGATATTCGGCACAGTGTGATGGTACATGACTACAGTTGAGTCCAAAGTTGGCACAGGCATGTGAGAAAGCTTAAACATTATGTTGCATGTCCGCTTCTGGGTTGGCATCCAACAATTACACATATCACAACTAGACAATATCCAACAATCACACATATCACAACTAGACAATATCCAACAATTACACATATCACAACTAGACAATATCCAACAATCACACATATCATAACTAGACAATATCCAACAATCACACACGTCACAACTAGACAATATCCAATAATTACACAGATCACAGCAGGAGAATCGTGGTTTGGGTCACATGAGGTGAGATTACCTGGAGAAGACTGTGACAACCAGGAAACGTTATGGTGTTAGAAACAGGTCGCCAGAGGAAGACGTAGCGTGTAAGATTATCAGCGATTACAATTAAGAACACAATATATATGTTTGTGACGCAGTTTGATCGTCTGTGTTGCACATAATGGAATATGACGATGATGATTATTATTATGCTGATGGCAACAATGATGAGTAATACCTTATCCCTCTGTAATCACGATATATTGTGTATGTATGTGTCTACTGCAGATTCCATCTGCGACGATGGACAGTACGGGCGGGAGTGTGAGCTCACGTGTAACTGTGACGGTGGGCAGCCATGTTTTGTTAGCACCGGGGGATGCCCGTCTGGGTGTGCAATTGGCTATCAGGGAGAGAACTGCACGATACGTGAGTAACAACCATGCTTAATTCATGGTCAGCGTATCTTAATATCTATTTTTTTTTAAATTCATCCCGAAATAGTGTCTTGCATTGAGATGTAATAGCGAAATCACATGTTTTGGTCCTGGGAGCAAGGACAATTACATTAAGTGTTTGTGAGATGGTCAATGATTCATATGTTCCTATTACCACAGGAAAGATGCAAGTTGTCAGAAATGTTGTACTTCTCGCGCGCGCGCGCGCGCGCGTTTCTGTGTGTGTGTGTGTGTGTGGGTTTTTTTTTTTTTTTTTTTGCCCCATAGTCGTGTACACTCTATAACATGTGCGGCTCTGAAAATTACGGTGCGCTGATGACAAGATAACGGGATCGTTTTCTACACGCGTAAGTTTGAATTTCAACCTTCATTTCTCGTTCATAATGTCATGGCAAACTACAGAACGTAACATTGTTTGGGAAATCAACCTGGGGTTGGGGTGGATCACTTCGTCCTCAAAGGTCATCCTTTTTTTAGCATGTGCATGGTCATGACCAGACTCCCCATGAACAGTTTCCCGTTGTCTGTCATCATGGAGCGAAGAAATGGTTCGTGTCTGACATGTTGGTATTCTTTATGGCTGACTGCCATCCACAAGAACAACAATTCTCATCTTGATTGTTCCAGAAATAGATCGTCCACTGACAGTGTTCTACTCACAAACATTTTATGGCAAGGACTTATCCAAATCTTCTTGACTGATGTCTATAATTGTGTCTAAACACAATTTTTTTATTACAAGGATCTATACAAATCTCCCTGAATGACTTCTACATTGGTTTCCACATACAGTTTGTTTATAGCAAGAATGTTACAAATCCCTATGATTTATTTCTACAATATTTTTCTTAAGACAATGTGTTTATGATAAGGATTTATACAAACTCGTTGATTAATTTCTAAAATATTGTCTACACAGCCTGCAGTCCTGGAAAATACGGACTTGGATGTCTGACAAACTGCAGTGAATACTGTGCCAAGGACACCAATGACGCAACAGGTGTGAGATCATGTGACCATTTTAACGGCACCTGTGATCATGGATGTGATGACGGCTATCGGGGATCACATTGCAATCTGAGTGAGTTTTCATATTATTATTATATTCTCTCATATTCTAAGTTCCCGTTGTTTGTACGTTTTGATTGTTTGTTTACATGTAATTGTAAACTGCCGCCTGTAAATTGTAATTGAATTCCAACTCAATTTACGTACGCATGTTTATTACAATTTCACATATAAAATATATTATAAATTCATTACCCAGTGTATCTCCATCTTCCTCATTGCCATGTTGTAGCTGTCCGAGCATGTTATCTCTCATGTTTTACGTGTGTATAAGTGAGGATCCATAGACTGAACATGGATGAACCATCATAGTTCATTTATATAGACGTGTCTGCATTTGTTCAGATTTGATTATATGGGTGCACACACTCGTACATTATACCTCACAGAGAACCCAGGCATATTGTGTATTCTGCTGCAGTAGACATGTGACCTATATGCTACACTAACTCCCTCTATCCCAAGCAGAGCCCCGAGTGTATCAACTGTTGATCACGTGTACCAAGTAACAGTCGGCTATGTAATGAAGGACGTACAAACGCAATTAATTATCCCGCATACCGCGTTCGAAACACACCTGTCGGCGATTTGGAAACAGACCGCTTTGCGCTGATTTTCTTACAATAGTATGAGTGCCGGTCGTTTAGAAAGCAACAGCAAACTACTGAACGTAAATTTGTCAAGAAATAACAAACAGTCCAAAAAATGCTGGGGTTGATTGAGAAGTCCTGCAAAGAATATGCAACTAACTAACCAAGCGACGGATGGTGTGTTATCGTTTGTTCTATCTTTGTTCTGAGCATAGTCAAGAGATCTGGCTAGATATGTGAACATGTAACACTGTATATATTGCTTGTTGAAATAATGCTACTGTTCTTGTCTCATTGTGCTTGATGTCCTCCTCTCCGGCATGTGAAGATGGATGAGATACTAGCAACATCGCCATATTTTTTCTGTCCATATTTTGTCATACTTTTCTTGCTTATTCAGTCTCCCAAAGACAGAATAGAAACTATGAATAATACAGTGTCACCTGTGCTAACTCTGCAGTGTTTTCCTGTGAATATTTTTCTTCTCTTATTCCATCTACCCCATTGAGTTGTTGACGGAGATGTAAAGATCTTATGCAAACTTTTTAATACTGTTTATAAATTGGTATTAAAAAAAAAGTCGCTTAAAAGCAACTTCATTGCACCGGGTTTTATCCCATATGGCTCGGTCTCTTTCCGCAGCACGGAAAGCGTCGCACAAAGCACGAACTCCGTAGCTTTTAGCGACGACCCACAGGAGTCTCCGAAACATTTAACTCGTAAATCGAAAGGTGAGACCCGGAATCGAACCCACAACCTTCGGAGCACGAGACAAACGGCTTGACCACTTCGCCACAGAGACTCCATTCATTTCCCCAAGATTGTTCTTTATACCATCACTCCAACGTTTACGTGGTCTTCCACTTGCTCTGTGTCCATTATATATTTCTTAAATGAAGCGCTTTGTACTAGGGCATTCTTGTAAGGTGACCAAACCATTTAATATATTGTTCTTTACTTAAGTGCATGACTGATTTCAGACCTAGTTGTCTTCTAATTACCTCATTCCAACTTATATCTCCCACTCCTAGCCCCGCAGACAAGGCATCTCATCTCTGTTATCACTTTGTGCTCATTTGTCCTGTGTAGATGGTGTCATATTTCACTGATTTCCTCTAGTCCGCTAAGGTAATATACAAACTGTAAATGACACACTGTGTCCCGGCTAACTGTTGCAGCTTGTCAACGGGAACAATATGGCAGAGAGTGTAACAACACGTGCAGCCAGCAGTGCGCCAAACCAACAGCGGAAGAGACATCATGTGACCATGTCAATGGAACCTGTAGATTCGGCTGTCAAGATGGCTACAAGGAACCGTTATGTCTTAAAGGTAATTTCACTTTTTGATATTTCCCATTATAATAATAATCCTTCTTTTAATAATTCTTGTTGCAGTATCAGAAAGTTTACCATGCCTTTGTCTCGGTAGAGTCAATTCTTTGTGCAATTGTTGTATAATCATGAAAATTAGCATCAGTGAAACAGAGAAAATGCTAAGACTATAATGTTATAACCGAGACAAAATAATAACACGGATTCATCCACAAGAACACCCCCTGAAACAAGTACAGAGCTTCAAGTACTTAAGAAGTATAATATCATCACATGACATATCATAAGACCAGACTGAAAAAATATATGCAATAAGCCAAAACCTTGTATGGGATCAATGGCACCAATACTAAAGAACAAACTGTATCAGTAGACGCTAATAAAGCACTCCACAACAAAATTTCCCTGCCAACTCTATGCTACCTATATAAATCTCCAAGGCCAGCGCGGCTTTTCGCAGACTGTACAAGAATGTATGGGACAGAACTGGAATAAGCCTGCAAACAAAGCTAAAAGTCTACAAAGCAGTATCATCCACACGGCTATATGCTTGTGAAACCTGGAATGTTTATCAGCGACACGCTTGGAAATTAAACCACTTCCACACAGTCTGCCTTAGGATGCTATTGAAGATTAAATGACAAGACAATGCCGGGATTTTTTCTCGTGGACTTCTAGTAATAAATTTCCCCTGGTATAGTGAGATCGGACGCCCGTGTGTATTGTTGCCCACGTAAAAAAAACCCTTGGCAGTTGGAAATCGAAAAAGAGTTGCCTAACGGCGCTGCCCGGGCAAAATTTCGAGTTAAAAATCTACCCAAAGTATTTCAGGATCCTCGGCGGTGCTACGGAGTTCGTGCACTGAGCTGAGTTTCTCCAGACTCAGGTTTGAGTTAGGAAGAGAACGGAGCACTTATGGGTTGCACCCGTGTGCCGTAATGTTGATCCATCTACTAAACTAAACTAAACTAATGACAAGACAAGATCCCAGACACTGAAGTTCTACAAAGGGCATCTATGCCCGGTATCGACACTCTACTAATGAAGAATCAGATTCGCTGGGCTGGTCACTTGACTCGCATGCCAGATCACAGGCTCGCTAAAAGAATTTTTTTACGGCGAGCTGCTTTGTGGTAAACGCTCCTAAGGCGGCCAGAGGAAACGCTTTAAAACCACTCTGAAAATCTCACTGAATGCTTGTGGAATTCATCTTGACACCTGGGAGACTGCTGCCAAAGACCGAAATTCGTGGCATACATCATTACGCAAGGGTAGTCACTTGTGAAGCAACCAGGACTGCAAGAGCTGAGAAGAAAAGGCAGGACAGAAAAACCACTGCAGGAGATACTCTTTCTGCAACGTCAAACAATCCTTGCCCACATTGTCAAAGAACATTTCGAGTAAAAATAACCATCTTATCAGCCATCTTATCAGCCATCTTAGAATTCATGGCTCCATATTTCAACCCCACAGGAATGAAATTAATGGTTGTCGTCATTCGTGAAGGACAAACAACACATGTATAATGACAGAAAAATAGAAAATAACAAATTACCACAACGGAAATGAGATATCTGAGAAGAATATCCAATGTGTCAAGAAGATAGAAACAGAAATGATGAAATCAGGACTAATATGGGGGTTACAAAATCGCTAGATTTCATTAGAAGACAGCAAGTGAAATGGTTTGGCCATATAACTAGGCTACCAACTGACAGTATACCACAACAACAACTAACAGTATACCACAACAACAACTAACAGTATACCACAACAACAACTAACAGTATACCACAACAACAACTAACAGTATACCACAACAACAACTAACAGTATACCACAACAACAACTAACAGTATACCACAACAAGCAATGATGTGCAGACCAAATGGAAGCAGAAGAAAAGGCCGGTCACGTAAACTATGGGCAGCGTAAATAATAGGGCCCATGTGAATCTCGCTATACAAAGCCCATTAACGGGCAATCTCCCGCTGTTTATATTAACCCCGACCCCACAAGGTACAAGAGGAACGAGATGAGATGAATCATGCTTATTATCAACTGCTGTAAAATATTGTGTGTGTCCCGCTTGTCTCAGCTTTAGCGATGCTACTCTCGGCTTGCGTGTGCATGAACGTCTGTCCGTTCAGTCGCCATGTGCACATTTGCGCTGGAGAGACTCAACCGTAAATCGGGAGATCTGCTCGCAATTTAGACGAGCAGCATCTTTTGTGGGCAGATTCTCGCCTCATGTTGTGTGTGGTCTGCTCTGGCGGTCAGTCCGTCTTCGGTGAAGGAAATCGTGTTGATCCTAAAAGAAATCATACGCTCATTGCTTGTCGCTACGCTTGTCTTAAAACTGAAAATTAAAGGGATTGACGGAAGGGCCGATATAAACAGGGATAACTGGCCGTGGCAGCCTAACGTCCACTGCATCTGTGTCCGTCTTCCAGTCGTCTTGCCATGCTCGCCACTGGAGCTAGACGGTCACAGACGAGGGAGCCGAGACGAGGGTGTTGCGCGACCACCTCCTCGCTATACAAAACCAAAGCGCAAGTCATTCGTTCCTCATCAAATCAAAAGATGTAGTGTAATGAATGGTCATCGTCAATGAATGGTCAACGTCATTCATGATGGACGAACATCGTATGTGTTCATTGGCAAGTGTTGGTGTTGTTAAATGTCTCTGGATGCTAACTTCTTGATGAACTGTCTGTTTTTCAATCATACAGCTGAGAGGCGGGTAAGGCACTTTTATTTTTTTTTTTGCATTTCCGTGATGCATTAATTCAAGTATTAAACATTTGTCTGATGATGCAATAATTTGAGTATTAAATATTTTTGTGTTGCACTGATTGAAGTATTGAACGTTTCTGTGGTACATTAATTGAGGTATTAAACATTTCTGTGACGCATTAATTCGAGTATGAAACATATATGTGATGCATTAATTCAAGTATTTAACATTTCTGTAATGCACTAATTCAAGATGTCAACATTTCTGTGATGCATTAAGTCAATTAATTCAAGTATTGAATATCTGTGTGACACACTAATTCAAGTATTATACATTTCTGTGACAAACCATCTTGCAGTAATCTCCTGCAGACGTAAAGATGCCATGATAGTAGTTAAGTCTACACCGAGACTGAGGACATGCCACGTAGAAAGTTAAAGATAGCACGCCAGGCTACTGGCCTGATTGTCTGGTGTTTGAGTATCCTATCAGAAGGACATTTCTGTTTCCATGACCTGGGTTTCCCATGGACACAGCATAAAATGGGTGCCAGCAAATGACCCCTGTCTATATCGTTCTTCTTCTTGATTTATGGTACTCTAAGAATTGTTGTGTAAAATGTAACTTCTAAGTATTTGATTGTCTATCTCTTTAATAAATGGTTAAACTGTCCACGATCGACTTTTCATGCAGGAAAGATTCACATTGTCAAAGTGAAAAGACAGTTGGTGGAAGAATAGTTTCTGCACGAGAATCTGTTGTATCATTGACACCCCCAACCCTGACCTAATTTATGTGTTGTTCATTAGATCTGGAAGCTTTTTGGCCTAGGGCAATAACTCTAACCATATGATCCCGTTTTGTAGAATAAGTTATACAATGTACGAACATAATTATTAGATTGGAAGATAACAAGAGGCTATTAGTAAACAGTGGTGATGATAATGTTGATGGTGGTGGTGGTAATGATGATGATGATGATGATGATGATGATGATGATGATGATGATGATGATGATGATGATGATAAATGATGTAATATTCGTATATTCCAACCACACAGCCTGTGACCCCGGCAAGTATGGCCAAGGCTGTGGCTACAACTGTAGCAGTATCTGTGTGGCCAGCAACAAGACCGACCAGTCTTCCTGTCATCACGTGACCGGAGTCTGTATGTTAGGATGTCACGGCGGCTACGATCCGATGATATGTGACCCAGGTGTGTTGTTGTTTGTTGTGTTGTCCACGTGTGTTTTCTTACATCAGAAGCCTCGCGTCTTATCATCGTAAGATATAAATCACTGTAATGCAGGGTGCATGGCCTCAATTAGTTTCCAGGGACTTTCTTTATCTATATTGCACAATCTTAAGATGCCAGCCATTGAATCACACAACGAGAAATTCAGCACAGTGTTCAACTCCGGAGCAACATCAAAAACCCTTTTGCATGTGTACAAATCTCCTCCTCCATCATCATCATCATAATCATCATCATCATCATCATCATCATCATCATCATAACCACCATCATCATATATTTCAACCTACAGGATTGGTCGTGAAACTTGTAGATCATACTGTTTTATAGATATTTGTCTATTGGCACTTTCTTTACTTTCATGTATATCAGCATTTATCATCTTCTTCATCAAGCACCATGCCAACTGACATAGGTGTCCTTGTCTCTCCACATAACTTTGCTTTTTGGATCAATTCTGCTGATGATATTCCTCCATGCCTCCACCTCAATCCATCCAGCATCATTTCACTTGGTCTACTCTGGCTCTCTTCCGCTCGATCTTTCCAGTTGTCACGATGTTCTCTCATATGGTCAAGCCGTCTGACTCCGAAGGTCGTGGGTTCGATTCCGGGCCGTGCCCTTCAGTTCACGAGTGCAGTTTTACGGAGACTCCTGGTGTCGTCGCTGGAGCTTCGGAGTTCGTACTGTGTGCCACGCTTTCCACGCTGTAGAAAGAGACTGAGCTATATGGGATAAAACTCGGTGCAATAAAGTCTACCCTGTCGACTTTTAAGCGGCTTTTTAAGCAATGTTCTCCAATGCCTCTCTTCTCATCACATGGCCAATGAAAGCTGTTTGTCTCTTTCTTATTGCTGTATATAATGTTCTAGATTCATTAGTCTCTTTCAGGCAGTCGTTGTTAGTTACTCTGGCAATCCAAGGAATTTTCACGGGGCGGAGTATTGATAGAAATAAAGAATGATAGCTCCGTGCTTGCCTGGTGTACCCACAGTGTCCCACAATTCAGTGATGGTCTGTCGGAAAGCTGGGTCGACAACAGTCAGTCTGTGTGTGTGTTATGTTGGAACATTCGCACGATGTTTGCTTCCATGTAAAATGTTCCGTGCAAAATGTCCCACGCAAGGTGTCCTGTGCAAGATGTTCCATGCAAGATGCCCCCGTGCATGATACCTTGTGCAGGATGTTCCTTGCGAGATTCTATCGCCATTAATCTATTGAAATAATAACAAATTATCAGTCATCTGAAAATATAACACATTCATCAGTTTCAGATCCTGGAAGCGCTGGAGACTCCGACAAGGGAGAGTTGATTGGAATCATTGTCGGCTGTGTCCTTGGTGTGATTGTACTGGCTGTAATCATTGCCGCTGTGATTGTCATCTTGAGGTCAGTGTTCGACAATTTACATACAATCATTATCGCTGTGATGTTCATATTTAGGTAAAGAGTTCACAGTATTCTTATAATCACTCCAGCTGAGTTGAGTTGAACCAAGAACCTACATCATATCACTCAGAGCATTCCCAGATGCGCTCAGTCTCATCTTCAACAGCCAGCGAAGAGTCCCAAAACTAATGGTATCAGATTATTGTCTTCCAACCTTTTCTCAGTGTATTGAGCGTCATCTAGATCAGTGTTTCCCAACGTGGGGCCCACGTCCCACAGGGGGGCAATTCGATTGTTAAGGGGGGGGGGGGGGGGGCGCAATTCGAAAATGGAAGAAATCGGCTGGATATAACAAAACGGGCAGACTTGAGACTGGAGTTAACTAAATTGGAACCTGACATAAAATCTCTTTGCAGCAAGCATCAAGCTCAGGGATCTCATTAAATTGAAATAATAAATAATTACTAATAATTAAAATAATATAGAAAAATCTTTCATTAAAATTATTTTGTACTTGAATTTCAATTCTCCATTATATGTTTTGAAAATTTACTTACTGTGTTTGCTCAATAATTTCCTATTGATTACTTCCTCAACCTATCATTCAAGTTTCTTTAGTGAACATTTCAATTTTTTAATATTAAAAATAATGTACATGTTAGGTGGGGGGGGGGGGGGATAAGAAGTTTAGAAAGGCTTAGGTGGGGCATAGCACAAAAAAGGTTGGGAAACACTGATCTAGACCCTCTGGTTCCTTCCTGCTGCACGATTATCTCCAAGTCATAATGATTTATTTGTACTTCCATACTATACAAGATCCCAAAGGGCATTGACCACATCTGACTCTTAATGCACCAATACCCCACCGAGCGGGCAGACCCAGCCAATCTGTCCGCCTGCTCGTTTCCCACAATACCAGCATGTCCTATGGAAAAGATCCAACAGACGCCCGACTGTTCATTGATGGACCTCAACACATGCTCAATGTCTTGTCTGTTCTCCAGCTAATTCAGTCTTCAATAAGGACGTTTGAATTCTTATTATTGCTGCGGATTTATACAATTGATATCCTCATGTTGGTACGGCTCCTCTAGGGATGTTCATCATGGCAGTGTGATCCGTTAATTAATGGTCTCATTTTGTGGGAATCCCAGCCAACCTATCTGGTTTTTATTGCTCTCAATATTTGAGTCTGTTGGTTTGAATATGAATCTAACTCAACAAAATATAGATTTGTATATGGATTCAATTCAATGATATAACTCAACAAATTATAGAGCTCTGGAGTGGGATTTAATTCACATATGAAATTCAACAAATTATAAACTTCTGCATAGATTCAATTCAAATATGTAACCCACACATTATAGACAACTGGGGGATTCAATTCAATCCCTTAATTTCCTTGTATGTTCATGATGAAACATTCAACAATCTATCCGCGTGTCTTACCTCCAAGCTTGAATTCCACTCTTATTGTCATTACTGTGTCATAATCTTGTTGTTTTAATCCTGTCCAGTGTTTGTGAAATCAATAATTCACTGCTCTTTCATTCACAGGCGGCAGAAGCGTGGCAAGCCAAACACAAACAACTCGCAGCTGGCCGTGGCGGGAAACTCTCTACCAGACGATGCAATTCGTCGCGACAGGCAATCTCCGCCAGGTGTGGTAGCCTCTCCGATATTGTTTCCTTGCTGTGTTGTTAAAGTTGGTGTATTCTGTGGGATGAATGTTGGTTTGTGATTTATTAAATTTTGTTCTGTGATTGGTCAAATGTTGCTCTGTGATTGATCAAATGTTGCTCTGTGATTTATCAAATGTTAGTCTGTGATTTACCAAATGTTGATCTGTGATTATCAAATATTGGTCTGTGATTTATCAAATGTTAGTCTGTGATTTATCAAATGTTAGTCTGTGATTTATCAAATGTTAGTCTGCGATTTATCAAATGTTGGTCTGTGATTGATCAAATGTTGGTCTGTGATTTATCAAATGTTGGTCTGTGATTTATCAAATGTTAGTCTGCGATTGATCAAATGTTGGTCTGTGATTGATCAAATGTTGGTCTGTGATTGATCAAATGTTGGTCTGTGATTCAACAAATGTTGGTCTGTGATTTATCAAATGTTGGTTTGTGATTTATCAAATCGGGAAGAAATTAGATGCAGTGGAAATGTGGTTATTGAGGAGCATGTTGGTAATAGTGTTGACAAACATGAAAACCCAAGCTTGTGTTAGCTTCCTGTTGTCTAGTTGTCTGTATGCCAAATTATGTGATGGCTTCTTGTAGTGCAGTCTTTAGTCTTGTGGAGCAGTATCATTTCGTGTCAAGCAGTATGATATCTTGAGAAGAAACCATGACTTAACATGGAACTGTCTAACTTCTTGCGGAGTCTAACTTCTTGTGAAACTAAGTTTCAGCTTGTCTCACGCATCGCATCTCGCCTGGTATAGATCTTTTCTTTTGCAGTGTAAATAGTGCCCATGATAGGCACTGACAAATCAGCAGTAGTGAAATATGAAATTATCACTTGTGGCAGCACTTCTCTACCGTAAGCTTGAGCTCGCAGTTGGGATGTCATTGAATATATATATATATATATATAGGTGTCAGGTCTTAGTCAGATATGACTGAGCTACCGTATAACAGTAGACGGTACTACCTGGTTTCTGTTAGCGCTGAACGTTGGGCGGCGCTTACCAAACCCGACACCCCACATTGTGCCAACGGCTTCGGGCGGAAGAGCGCAATTGGGAGGGTACAAGCCTTACCCTGGTGCGAGGAAATGCAAGCTAAAGACAAAATGTCATGGCAGGGCAGACCAGGCCCTAAGCCTTGGTTGGCGACTGGTCTAGGATCGAAGCTCCGACAGGCGGACAGTTAGAGCATTGCTTTGCTGATCCGGTAGCTTCTGCAGCTTGTCTTGTTCCAGATGTAGGGGTGTTACCTTTCCTCTGGAGTAAACTAGGCAGGCCGAGAGAGGGATCATGCTGCATGGGCAACACATGATCTCTATATTTTAGCCCAGACTTTGTGCTATGGAGAGGCAATAACTCCATCCCTGGTCTTACAAACTCCTTTTTTAAAACAAAAGAGATGCATAAGGTCACATGGAAACATCCAAGATCCGGCCATTGGCACCAGCTGGACTTCATCATCACACGGAGACAACATCTGAACCATATATCATTGACTCGTAGTTACCACAGTGCTGACTGTGATACGGATCATTCTTTGGTAGTTGCAAGGGTTAGACTGAGACCAAAGAGAATCTACACAGCTAAACACAAATCTAGCCTCAGGATTAATATTATTAACACTCATGATCCTGAAAAGTGCTTTCAGTTTCAACAGCAACTTGAAGACGCTTTCACTGATACACCAGAAAATTGTACAGTAAATGAAAAGTGGGGTCAAATTAAGGAAACTCTTTATAAAACTGCCGTAGGGGTTTACGGCACTGTGGATCATAAGAGGCAGGACTGGTTTGCGGCCAACAGCGAGACTCTGCAGCCCTTGATTGATAAGAAGAAGAAAGCTCTCTTAAGAAACAAGGAAAGACCAACACGTAACACTCTGAGTGAGCTTAGGCAAGCTAGGAAGGATGTGCAAAAGGCTGCCAGGCAGTGTGCAAATGATTATTGGATCAAGTTATGTGAGTCCATTCAAATCGCAAGTGATAAGGGAGACATAAGAAGCATGTATGAAGGAATAAAGAAAGCCTGCGGTCCAGTGATCAAAAGAAGTGCACCGCTGAAAACCTTGACTGGAGAAATCATCACTGATAAGAAACAGCAGATGGACAGATGGGTAGAGCACTATTTGGAGCTTTACTCAAGTGAGACCAAACTAGCGGATGTTGCCCTCAACGCCATAGAGGCTCTACCAACTCTTGACCACCTGGACACACTTCCCACCATAACAGAAGTTAAGTGTGCTATAAATGAACTTGCATCTGGCAAGGCTCCAGGTAAGGATGGGATTCCAATAGAGGTTATCAGGAGTGGGCAAGACACACTCACTCTACAGATCCACCAGCTAATAGAGCTATGCTGGCGTGAAGGACAAGTCCCACAGGATTTCAAAGATTCAAGCATCATAACACTGTACAAGAACAAGGGCGATCGGAGCGACTGCAACAACTATAGGAGTATCTCACTTCTGTGTATTGTTGGAAAAGTATTTGCCAGAATTGTTCTGCGCAGACTTCAAGTCCTAGGAGATCAAGTCTACCCCGAATCACAGTGTGGCTTTCGACAGAATCGGTCTACCACTGATATGATATTCTCATTGCGACAAATGCAAGAAAAATGCGGTGAACAGAATCAACCACTGTTTATTGCCTTCATCGACCTCACAAAGGCATTTGATTTGGTCAGTCGTGAGGGTCTGTTCAAGGCACTAAAGAAGATTGGCTGCCCACCAACTCTTCTGTCCATTGTGGAATCGTTCCACACAGGCATGAAGGGTATAATCAAGTTTGATGGTGCAACTTCTGAAGAATTTGAAATCAAGAGTGGAGTTAAGCAAGGTTGTGTCCTAGCTCCCACCCTCTTTGGAATATACTTTTCACTTCTACTGAAATATGCATTTCATGATCAGGATGGTGGTATATACATTCACTCACGCTCAGATGGCGGCCTCTACAATGCTCAGAGATTGAAGGCTAAGACCAAAATTAGGAGGGTACTGATCAGAGAGTTGCTTTTTGCAGATGATGCTGCAGTTACGACCCACTCTGAGGAAGAATTGCAATGTCTACTATCTGCATTCTCCAATGCTTGTTCTGAATTTGGTTTAACAATTAGCAAAAAGAAGACACAGATTATGTCACAAGGTGCACATGGGGTACCATCAATCTTTATTGACGAACGCCGAACTAGAGATAGTAGACCATTTTACATATCTAGGATCAGTGGTAAATAGCAAATTATCCCTAGATCAGGAAATCAACATCCGGATTGGTAAGGCAGCAACAACAATGAACAGGTTAAGAAAAAGAGTCTGGGAGAACAGGAAGCTTACTGCCAAAACAAAAGTCCTTGTCTATCAAGCCTGTGTCCTTAGTACTCTTCTCTATGGCAGTGAAACCTGGACAACTTACTCACACCAAGAGAACAACTTAAACAGCTTTCATATGCGGTGTCTGCGAAGAATTCTTGGTATTAAGTGGCAAGACAAAATCACAAATACTGAAGTATTGGAAAGATCAGGTTGTGTGACAGTTTATTCCATGCTCAGTCTTCGTAGACTTAGATGGATAGGACATCTTAGGAGGATTGATGATGGTAGAATACCAAAGGATATCTTTTTTGGTGAATTACAGATGCGTAAGAGATCTCAGGGTCGGCCTCTACTACGATACAAAGATGTGTGTAAGCGGGACATGATTGATACAGGCATTGATAATGCACATTGGGAGCAAGTCGCCGCTGAACGTGTTGCATGGAGGGCAAATATCAGAAATGGAATAAAGTCAAAGGAGAAAATTATTGCAGAAACGTCACACACCAAGCGTTTGAGACGTAAGATGGTGCATGATGGTGGAAATGACCACGTGTTCACATGCACCCACTGTGAACGGACATTTACAGCGCAAATTGGCCTTATCAGTCACACTCGCTACCGCCATAGTTAAAAGTTATTATGCCTTTTTAAAGCACAAACTATCGTCTGTCAAGACGGCAAGGTGCCAATGATATATATATATATATATATATATATATATATATATATATATATATATATATATATATATATATATATATATATATATATACTAGCAGACCCGGCCCGGCTTCGCCCAGTCCCTGGTGGGGAGCATCTCATTTAATTCATATAAGTAGTCATATAAGCTCCCGTTCCCGTTCCCGACTGTCTGACTGTCTGTCTGTCTGTCTGTCTGACTGTCTGTCTGTCTGTCTGTCTGTCTGTCTGTCTGTCTGTCTGTCTGTCTGTCCGTCCGTCTGTCTGACCCTGCCCGGCATCGCCTAGCTCCTGGTGTGGAGCATCTCATTTAATTCATATAAGTAGTCATATAAGCTCCCGTTCCCGTTCCCGACTATCAGTCTGTCTGTCTGTCTGTCTGTCTGTCTGTCTGTCTGTCTGTCTGTCTGTCTGCCTGTCTGTCTGACCTCGCCCGGCTTCGCCCAGCCTCTGATGGGGAGCATCTCAT